>WUAM01000164.1:1934857-1965523 GCA_024336885.1 Actenoides hombroni | reverse complement strand
GGCGCAAAGGCCGCCTGGGCCCATGGAATAAGGGGGACCCTCCACGCCCCCCCCCCCCACCTCCATTAAGGAGACATTGTAATTAAAGTCAAATTAAGGAACAAATCCTCCACCCTGCTGGCATTGCTGCACTTCTGCACGCAGGGGTTAAGCTGTGTGTTCAGCGTCGTGGTGGGATCACATGCCAAGCAACAAGACCCTCTGGAGACACCATTGCTGGCAAATGAGGTGATCGTCAAGTTTCAGCCTTGGTGTTCTTTCTAGTCTAAAGGTGAGCATTCAAACTGAGCCTTACATAGGGCTAAATGTCATGGGTGATGTGGGGGAGCAACTCTTAGGGACAAAAAAAAATATATCACACATGAGCCAGTATGACAGTAAACATATCGAGCCTTTTTACTGCATAGAGACAGATGTGTTTTGCGTTTTGCCTCCTCCAGCAAATCCCCTGGTCCCAATTCTTTACTGTGAACAGTAACTGATTGGCAAACCGGTTTTCACAGTTGCTAAATTGTTCTGCAATAAGGGTCAGGATCATAATTAAGGTGAACATATTTTCCCTTCTGTGTACCCTCATTTTAACAGCTAGTAAGCTACAGGAAATGCTCTAGCTCAATATAGGGCTACAGAGTACACCCGAAGCAACAACACAAACATCATTTTTCAGGCTTAAAGTTGCGTGATGGATCTCTTCTTTGTGTGTGGCTGGTATATAGCAGCATTTTTTGCAGTAACAGTAGCTACACAGATCTCAGATGGTCTAAATGAAAGACACAAGTATGCACTTAACAATTGGAAACATTTGCACACCCATGGGTGCAGAGGCAATCTGACCAGTATGCACCCAGAGTGCTAAGAAGCTGTTGCATTATGCCCTAATAGTAGCTGTGTATTGATCATGAGCAGACGAATTCTAATTGCGCACATTTCCATGATTAAAATGTTCAGACTGAAATGTCATTTATAAATTATTCTCTTTTCCATCAGAAGCACTTTCCCGTTGCCTCTGGTCAAGGCCCTCCCTCCCCAGAAAGAGGGCTCCATGGATCATGCAGGGGTGCACTCCCCTGGAGCCTCCTGATTGCTCCAGGCGTGTGGGGAATGCACAGGGCACGGCTGGGGCATCGCAAGGCACCAGAGACTGGAGAGCAAAAATACCAGCACTGCTTTCCCAGACACCACAGAGCGGATAAGCATGGATGGAACCTCTCCCACGTGCAAAGAAATGTAATTATTAATCTTGTTTCCTCAGAAAGGAAAAGGGGTGATTTATTCGGTCTATTACTCCTATAACTCATTTAGTTTGTGAGTTATGCCTTCGATTTTGCTCCTTTCCTGCTGCAGCTGCATTGCACCCTGAAATGCTGTGGATGTCTCTGGCCATAAAGCAGAAGAGAGCAACCAGAAGCAAGAGGCTGGGACTGCCCATCAGCTCCCATGAGTACAGCGCGTTCCAGCATCTGCGTGCCCTTGAGTTGGGGGAAGAAGCTGTAGGGGTGTGGGGAGGTTCCTTTGCTGGGTCACGTGGTGGCAATGAGCCATGGAGGAAAGCACCATGGGGCTGTGGGGCTGAGAAGGTGAGGAGTTCCTATCCTTGCATCTGGGCTTGGCAGGCTCCTGCCAGGTGTGGTGAAAATACAGTCACTTGAAAAGTGATGCCAAGACTCATTTTTTTGTATCGGTCCATGAAACCGTATTTTCTTAGTGTGTTTCCTAGGTCTTGATATAGAAGTCCTCAATTTCTCCTGCCAGTATGAGCAATGAAGGGCTGGAAACTGAGACTTTTTCTGTATGTTGTTTAATCTTTGATGAAGAACTTTACATTTTATTGCACCCAGCTTCTCCAAAGAAAAAAAGTTGATGGGATTTAAGTATCAGAGCAGTGCTGAG
This sequence comes from Actenoides hombroni, assembly GCA_024336885.1. Lineage (NCBI taxonomy): Eukaryota > Metazoa > Chordata > Aves > Coraciiformes > Alcedinidae > Actenoides > Actenoides hombroni. Next base: position 1,963,633 of record WUAM01000164.1, on the reverse strand, counting down.
CTCCTGAGCTTAAGTCTCTCCTCTGAACCAAATTTTTGCAGTCTCTCAGTCTGTACAGGTTGAAAAATGATCAGTGAAGTCAGTTTGCCCTGTTTTAATCATCTTCTGTCAGTGAGATGCAATAAGAGCCAGCTGCTTTATCTCCTGCTCTTTAATTGTGACCCATTTTCAGGGCTGAGAAAAGGCCCTACATGTGGGATTGTAGCAATTTAGGATTTTATGAGTATTATCTTGTTTTGCAACTGACTTACAAACTTAAGTCAGTAAGATTCTTGGCTCTAAAATGTAACAATTGAATTACAAGCAGAAATATGTAATAATTAAAATATTCCATGTAATGAAAGTGTATCCCAGTGAGAAGTGGAATTGGGAAGAGTCTTTTTCCTTATAAATTTCTATTTCACCGTGGAAAGGATCTTGTCTTTCTCTGCTGTCTCCATTTCATTCCTTCATCTCCCATTGTCTCCCTTCCTTCATGAAATCTATAGTAATTTGCTTGTTTGTCTAATTTACTGTTTAGGGACAGGTTCAATACTGGGGAATGGACAAACACGCAAAAATATCATGGTCACATAAAATCAATATAAGTTCTTGAGACAACAAAAATAAAGCTCACAAGCTCCCTTCCCTTCTTAGTAAGTTAGAATAATTTAATACATGCAAATATATACAAAGTGCAATGGAGGGATATAAATTTTACTTAACATTACTTTGGAGGTGATCTGTGCTATCATATGTTATTGGTTTGAATGAGATGGCTGTTTCCAGTTCACATTGATACATGTGAAAGGGGTGTGTGCATATTCAGATGCACACATACGTATACGCCCACCTGGCAGCCACTAACAGTTGCAAAAACAACCACGTGCTGCAGCCAACAAGACAAAGGTCAAGTAGAAGTTTTTTGGTGAACCTGGGGAAATCCTGCTCTGAATAACCAATGACTTGCCCTTTGCCAGCTATTAGTCTAGTCGGTAGTAATTATCCAAAGGAGATTAAACTATGAGACTCTCAAGGCGAGCTATTTTGCATACTGAATAAGATCAGGGATTAAATACAGATACTTTCTGAATGCCAAGGGAGTTGGTAGCGGGATAACGACTTCAGAGGAAAAGCACATGACTGTGAGCAATAAATTGCAGGTTTCTTCCCCTTTCCTTGCTGCCCTCTCTGAGCCTGCAAGCCCTCAGTGATGCTCATCACAGGATGGTGACTAGGCACCACTGATTTACTGAATGGGCTGCAAGTGATACTGAAATAACAGCACTATGTTTGCAAACCAGGCAGGTTATGTCTAGGTCCTGCTATGGGAACACCTTGATAAACACCTGTATTCCAAGTCATGGTATTTTGAAGTCAGAGCTGGATTTCTAAGTCCTGAACCACCATCCAGCCTTCTGAGATACCAGCCACCTCCTCAGGCATCCATGAGCTGTTTCCCTAGTAGCACAGATGGCAGCCCTGTTCAGGCTGGCCTGAGGAGGAAATAGCCTCAGGATAAGTCCAGGCACATGTGGTGCTGTGGCTTGCAGCACTACGGTGCTGGTCAGCCCTGGGAGGGCTGGCACAGCGGGCAGAGCTGGTTGGAAGGAAGGATTCAGTCACGATGGCTATTCCCAGCAGCTGCCTTGCATCTCTGGTCATGGGACAATCGATGGAGTGCTTCCTGCAGGCACAGTCCCACTTGCTCTAGTTGAGATTGTCTGTGTGACATCCAGCTGCTCCTCCACAAGTGTAAAGGAAGGTCCTTGCACAGCTTCAGGCTGGTATTGGCTGGTTCCCTGAAGGCTGAGGAGATGCTGTGTGGCAGGATGAAAGAAAACTGTGGGACCAACAGCCATGAGGAAGAAGTAATATTTCAGATTAAGAGGCTTGTTGTAAGTATGACTTGAATCCTAGACTGGCTGGAAAATTGTGTTAGAGTGGAGCAAGCAAGATGACACGGTGAGTCCAAGGCCTATGACAAAAGGAGAAAAAGAAAGCTCTATACAATGGGAAAGTTTGAGATATTTTAGAAAAAAAAAAGGTAATGCAAAAATCTGGAAGAAAGAAGTAAATTTTCAGACAGAAGCAATGCTAGGATAGTGCAAAAACCTGGCACCACTGTCTTCCTCATCCCCATGGGAAGCAGATGAGCTTGGAGCCCCCAGCAATTGCCCACCCCCTTGTGTGATGTGGATTCTGCTTCCATCTTGTCCTTGGCTAACCCCTTGGGGGGGAAGGGGCTGCAGAAGAAGTGGGGACTGATACATCCATCCTTGGCTGCCTGCAGGCTCCAAGCTGAACCATTATTTGAACTGTCACAGGGGGATGCACTGTGGTCAGGCACATTACAAAAGGAGTGTGCTGCTGCTCCTGGGATGTGTCAGAGGTGTCCTGCTGGCTCAGATTGCTGATTTGCACTGAAGCGTCAGCATTTGAATATAAATCACTGGACGAGATTTACTGAGAGTCTTGCAAAGAGCAAATCAACCTTTCATAATCCCTGTGTAAACCCTCAGGAACTGTGGGCAGGGATGAGGACCTGCACACGTCAGACCTTGCTTGTCCTAGAGAAACCTAAAACACCTGAGGGCTTGGGTGGTGGAGTGAGAGCTGGTTTCTTCAGGTATTTAGACTTCTTTCTTTTTTGTTTTCCCCTCTGGTAGTTTGAAATAAGAGACCAGGTCAGTGCTCTTAAAGTCTGCAGGATGTAGCTTTAATTATGACATCCCATTCAAACAAATGAGCAGGTCAGCAGTCTAAATGTTTCCCTTTGAGAAGTAGTAGGGAAAGAGCTGTAATGCCTCCATGGTCCAGAGTTGTTGGATCATTTGCTTGTGTTGATTCTGGCCATCAAATCTTTCAAGCAAGCCTTTGGTTTTTCAGCACTTCACATGAATGAGCAAGCCCTCCCATTTACAGCTGGTGCGTGACCTTAAAATGTGTGACCTGGCTTTGTCACCTTTGTCTCTAAATCCGTATATGAAAGTACCAGTTTACTTTAAGAACTTCTGCTTGCTGTTAAGTAAAACTTCAAGCATGTGGTGGGACTTGGGAACCTCCAGAGGTCCTTTCTGTCCTGAGTGGTTCTAGTGGTTCTGTGCAAACAGTGTGCTTAGTGGCAGCACCTGTACCAGATCTGAATGAATGGTATATGTTTAAAATCATTCTAAAATAATTTTGCTAGAACAAATACAGACTTATAACCTTCTGACTCTATACTGGAATCCTCACCTATATTTTAAAAATAATTTTAAATTATCTCGGAGCTACCTGAATCTTAACATACTGGAAGATGGATCTGCGACATTGTATAGGCAGCCAAAGGAGGAGATGGAGGGTATAACTAATAACTGGGTATTTTGTATTACAAGTTCTGTTTGCTTCAGTAAGAACCATATTTGGCACAGATCTTGGAAAAACACGTCCTTTATATAGATTTTGAAACATTTTTGTCCCTTTTGGGAATGTATAAAAGTGTTCCATTTATTAGCAATTGTATAACAATAGGTAAACCAAAGTATCTGTTGAATGTATATCTGATGAAGAGGGAAAGCAACTCACTTTGTAGTAATGAATCATAGAATGTCTTTGGTTGCAAGAGACCTTCAAGATCACCTTCAACATCAGCAGTAGTTGATGTTTAGCTTGCTAACGCTTTTATATTGGTGTTTTGTTAACACACGAAGTACATTGCAGGGATATACGCAGGGATTATATGAACCTTGACTTTATTCACAACAGTCATATTGGGATGCAAAGCCAGGTGGTCCTTGGTGACTGCTAGGAACAAACTGCGATGCTCAGGGATCCCCGCTGCCCACCTTCCCCATCTGCCAGCTTAACAACTACAAGTTTCTGGACGAACTTCACAGTTTCTACTTGGCCATCATGAAAAACCCAAGTGTAAATCTGATAATAGCTAGTATAGGGCCTAACAAAACAATGGCTGAGCCAGCTCATATTGGCACTTCTATCTTTTAAATTCTTGTTAAATGCTGGCCACTGGCATTTAAACAAGGAATATAGAATTTTAAAGGAGGGGGGTGTTTTTGTTTGGTGTGGGGTTTTTTTTTGGTGGGTTGTTTCTTTTTTGGTTGTTTTTGTTTGGTTTGTTTTGTTGTTTAGTTTGGTTGGGTTTTTTTAGTTCAGCATTTAAGTTTAAAAGTCTTGGGAGAGGTGGATTTGTTTGTTTGTTTATTTGTTTGTTTTTAAAATCTGTTGTGTATGTCTTGCTACATACTAAGCATCCTATGTCTTCACCTGGTGGTGGGCTCTGGAGTGCAGAGTTTTTCCCATTTGTAGATTCTCTGGGGAGGGTGCTCTGGACAGCCCTGGAGCTTGGTGCCACAATGGCAAATGACTGGTGAGGAAGCTTCAGTTGAACTGGTTTCAGTGCTGATTGTGTCTGAATGGTCCTCAGACACTGGTTGCAAGATCCAGGAGAGGTTTTTGTTAATCTTGCTGCAGTGAATGGCTGCAAACATTTCTGTTGCTGTTCTGGCTTGACTCAAACTGGTTATGGCAATGTGAAATTCAAGGTCAAAAGGTGAAATGCTGCTAAATTTAAGATTCATGTTTATGCATAAATGGTTACTGGGATCTTTTCCATTTCAGACGCACTAAGTAAAGTATGGTTCTTCTAGCATCCATCTCTCCCCACAGCTGGGTACTGTAGTCATTTCACAGGAGTTATGAACTGGAAAGGTCCTCCCCAAACATGTTTTCCTAAGTATGCAAGCCTAATTGCTCTTGTGCGTCCAGACTCGTATCTATAAATGTTTGGATGTGGCTCTGCAGGTTCACTTCATCATCCCTTATACAGGATTAAATAGTGTATTCTTCTGTTAGTGTGTTCCTACTGCTTGTTTTCAAACAGTAGAAAAACTCAAGCATCAGAGACACTTGGGGTAAGAATCCATTCACAGCCATGTATGATGGGATTCTCTCATTGGGAGAGAGTGAAGTTTGGGGTGTTTTGTTGTTTGTTGGTTTGTTTGCTTTTTGGTTAGTGGTTGGGTTTTTTGTTTTGTTTTTGTTTGGTTTTGTTGAGGGGTTTTTTTGTTTTTATTTGTTTGTTTGTTTGGTTGGTTTTTTTTGTTGGCGCTTCAAGGGACAGAACTAGAGTACTAGCAGAAAAGTAATACTTTAGGGAACCTTTTTCCACACAGGTCCTGTACTCTTTCCCCCAGCATGGTGTTAGGGTGGTGATGCTGTTGGTTCTTTCTGAAGGGTTTGCAAAACAGACCATCTGTCTTTTAAACAACTCGTGACTATCTCAGTTTGATAATTGCAGGTTGTCTATACAGCTCCCAGACATGTTTAAATCGTAAGGTCATACCAGGTATAACTCTTCCATTTCCGGTTCCAAGCTGGTATGTGGTTTGTTTGTTGCTGAGGAAATGCAGTCATGGGATAGAGATGTCCTAATTTAGCAGAAGGTGAGGTTATCTGTTGCAGTGACCCACCACAGAGGAGGCACGTATGAGGAGGGCTCAATAAATGCAGGAGACTGGTGCCTCCTCCCTGGCTCCACGGTAATTGTCACCCTGTCAATTCTCTGCAGTTGCTATAGGTGATGCTGGGCACAAGTTCAATGTAAGATATTCCTCACATTTCTCAGGATCTGGTAGCCAACACTGTGAGGAAGAATTGATGGGAAACAGCATGCTGGCTATGAATTAAAGCACTGACTCTGGGTCTTCTCCAATAGTGTTAACTTTCCAAGTATATCCTTCGCTGAGAAGATATTTTAGATTCCTTTTTTTAAAAATTGAAATTACACAGACAAACATACTTTGGGGATTTATTTATTTTTGTTTTACAGTCTCCTTCAGAACTGTTGGTGATAAGTTATATACCACTCAATTTAAAGGAATTTTTCAAGTGAGATTTAGTGAAATAACGTCTCAGACTCTTCTCAATTTACATCTGCTGCTTTCACACAGTTCTGTCCCAGAAGAGCAAATTTGATTGCTATGCTTTGTTCATTCATTTGTCATCTTCATTAATTTTCTTTTTTTTTATTTATTCTTTTTCATCTTCCACTTACTGATAAGAATTAAGTAACTTGAATACCTGGTTATTACTAACAAACCAGGATTGAAAGTCTGTCTGATTTGCAGTAGCTCCAAAAGCAGAAGGAGATCCAGGTTTCATCCTGGATGAACAACAAGCTTTCACCAGGCACTAATATCTGATACTGAAAGACAGTGATTGAACTTACTAAACAGGAAAAAAAGATCAACTGTATGGAATTAATGCAAAGGGCTTGCTTCATTAAACTGCTACCTTAGGCTAATGTCATAAAGGGGCTGATTGGAGTAATGAGATGTTGGTTTTGTTTCTTTCCCCAAAAAACCTTCCTCAGGAGGACTTGCCTTACTGAAAACACCTGAAAAAAACAGGTTGACAAACACAGCTTTTTCTGACTGCAATGGAGACACCAAGGTGATATATGCTCCAGGTGAGCTGGAGCTGAGTGGAAATATCTGTAATATCAAAACCATGGAAGCAGCAAACATGGGGACGTTGTCTCCTTGGAGAGATTTTAGCTGACTAAAAGCTGTGTAGGAGCTGGTCTGCTGCCACAAGTCAGACATGATGCTTTCTTCTCCCCTCTTGGATTTCCCCTTGAGCATTTTGGCAAAAATGAAACCGGAAGGAAACATCCTAAAAGTCATATAATGGTGTAGTTATATGTCACATATATAATAGGTTTGATACAAATACGGCTGTAATTAATTTTTTCTGTAGAATAAATATAAACTGTGCATGTGATGAGAATATGCAGGTGCTGTGTTGTATGGGCAACTAACAGGCTGTGTCCTGAAAAGCTGGAAGTCTTCTTTGGCACTAGTAACCTAATTCTGACCAGATGTTGATTGTAATTGAGTTGCAATACCATGATGGGAATTTTCCAGTGGGAAACAGCTTTTAAAATGTCATAACTTAAGCCTTGATTTAGCATATTGCAAAGAAGTGAGCATGACCTGTATTTGATCCATGCTCTTTTTTATTAGTACTACGCATAGGAAAGTTCTTACAGTCCCTATAGCGTGTGTGTATTTCAGCTCTCTGCTTCCTCAGTGCTAACTTTTTCTACAAGCATCACAGTTCATAGGTGAGCAGAACAGTTCACCTTGGAAAGGACCTGGAGATCATCCAATGCAGAGTTGACTTAAAAAGGTTCTTCAGGGTCTTGTCCAATTAAGCCTATGCTGGCATGTAACAGTCTAGCTCTTCCTAATCATTACTCAAAGGTTTAAGTTAAAGAGTTTACTTGGGAGGCAAATATTGAAGATTTTTACACCAAACCTGCAGGCACAGAAACATACTCCCTCACACTTGTGTATATGCAATATATTACACTCAAGTGCATGGAGCAGGGAAATACTACTATGACTACACTTGTGGAAATATTTGAATTAAGCTTACGTGACATAAACACTCCAGCCTTAAACCTACAGTGCCGGGTGCCATGTATAGTGCAGCAGTCCCATTCTCAGGACAAATGCTTGAAGGGGCTTTCAGTGTTCCCATTTCAACCTTCTCAAGCAGGGGGTCCTAGCTTGTGTGTCCAGCTGATCCTTACATCTGATCCAGTCTTTCATGCAAAGGACCAAAGGCAACAGCTAGATATTTTGGGACCAGGACAGGATGTTAACTTCATGTGTCCTTCCCCAAACAAAAAACAACTTCAAAAGGACTGTGCTGATGGAGAAGATCCTGTGGGCAACCCTCTGCCACATGGCCCTTTGTGCCAGGGACCAAATGTGTTCCTGGCTTCCCAAGACCCAGGAAAGAGCCCCAAGCCTTGCTCATGTCTGGTACTCACAGAATCACAGAATGTTAGGGATAGGAAGGGACCTCAAAAGATCATCTAGTCCAATCCCCCTGCCAGAGCAGGATCACCTAGATCAGGTCACACAGGAACACATCCAGACAGGTATTGAATGATTCCAGAGATGGAGACCCCACAACCTCTCTAGGCATTCCATTTCAGTGTTCTGTTACCCTTACTGTGAAGAAGTTTTTTCTCATATTTATGTGGAACCTCCTATGTTCCAGCTTGCACCCATTGCCCCTTGTCCTATCATTGGATGACATTTAGAAGAGCCTGGATCCTCCTTCTGACACTCCCCCTTTACATATTTATAAACATTAATGAGGTCACCCCTCAGTCTCCTCTTTTCTAAGCTAAAGAGACCCAGCTCCCTCAGCCTTTCCTCATAAGGGATATGTTCGACTCCCTTAATCTTTGTGGCTCTGCACTGGACTCTCTGAAGTCGACCAGGATGTAGCTGAGCTCCCCTCCTTCCTTGGCAGAGTTGTGTTTAGCTGGAGACAGGACTTCATGGCTTATAAGGAATAAAAAAAAATAAATAAATAATAAAAAAAAGTCTCTATTTAACTAGACGAGATGGTAGAGAGAGAACAATATTAAATAATGGGTGTACTTTATTAATGAATTCAGACTTGAAACAGGCACCACTTGTGCAAACTGAACATTGGTACAAACATACACTTTATTTTCATGTTCATGGCACTGAAATTCTGGGATTTTGAATTTTAAAACACCAACAAAGAAACCCATTGTATGCAGGCTGAAGTATTTCAATGTCATTATAGAAGTAGTTCAGCGGTAGCAATAACAAAGTATTCAGTCACTACAAAAAGCAGATCTTCTGATAATAAACAACTGAATAGTTCTTCACACGCTACAGCAAATGTAGGGGTAAGCATGGCAAACTGCCTTGTAAAGCTGTGGTTCTGCTATGTGACAAAATCATTTCAGAGCAGATACAAAGGCAGGAGTCCCACACCTGCAGTCACGTCCATGTAACCACAATGACACGCCTACCACTAACACCTTAAAAAGTCGTTTATTTTTTTAACCCTTCTTGACAAAAGCCTTGGAACTAGGGTAGCCCCAAGGAATGTATTATGGCAATTTCATCAGCAACTCAGCTGATGGCCAATAGCTTAATCCCTTTGGATCATGAAACAACCTACACACCAGTATGGATTATTTTTAACAAATCTATTAAAATGTAAAATGAAGGACCAAAATGTAATAGGTCAAGAGGTTTTGCAGATAGTTAACTAGATGGGGTGGGAGAAAAGCCACAACAAAAGGAGAGAGGGTCATTCCAGCTTTCCTTTAATTATTGAAGCTATCTGAACAATGTAACAAATCATGTGCATATAACAGTAGAAAAATTACAAGATGTTTGTCGACTCTCAACTAAATTAACTGGAATGATGTTTTACAGAGAGACTGATGGGTCACATGAACAGTCCCAGCGTGTGTGGCCTGAAGGGACAACATGGAGATTACACTATAGAAGGTGTGTGGGTTATCAAGCAGCAGTTTAAAATGACTTATAAAGCAACATAGCTGTGGAACAACAACATTGATTGTTAATAAGACATGGTTATGGTTTTCTGAATTTCTCTGGACAAGATGGAGGGAAAACCTTATTTATTTTTTTTATAATGATGTTACTAGGAAAACTATGACTGGAAAACACACTTACTTTCTTCCAAAAGTCTTTGGCTATTTCTAGGCTAGAGCGCTCAATGTGTACAAGACTAAATTTCAACCTTATTATGTGTAAGAATAGCATAGTTGTATTTTAGGGCAAAATTTAATAGAAAATATCATATATCTCTCTCTTCAGTAGCTGTGAGAGCCACACTTGAATCTTACTTGCTACTGATAATATCTATCCTGCCCCAGTGTAATTAAGCATTCACAGTCTAGGCTGTTACAAGCTCTGTCGTCTAATCAGGCAAAAATATCAAACAGCTCTATTTTTTATGTTTAAATTTATTGTCACAGCAATACCCATGGTGCTGGGGGACCATGACATGAATAGAAGAGTTCTGATATGTAGTCAACAGACATTTCCTCCAGGGAAGGCACAGATAATTATTTTAATTGTCCCCAGTTTGCTCTTCTGTCCATAATTATAGTTTTGAAGTTTATAAATAACAAAGCATGATTTTAAAAACCAAAACAAACCCCTCAACTACAACACAGTTCCTGAGATAATTAAGTCTCCAAATGGGGCTGTGTAGAAGGGAACCAAAACTAGATTGCAGAAGCCCATAACATACAGATGTGCGTAAGCAGAGCAAAGCGACAGGATGGAAAACGTCACCAGGAAAATAAACTCTCTCATCATTATTTCACTGCTTTTTACCTAAAAAAAGCCCCCAACAATGGCCTATTGTGTTGATTCAACCTATTGTTCTGTTGCATTTTTTGTTATTGAAGGAACCAACGGTCAGTCAGTGAGTTTCCTGAGGAGCAGCAGCTTGAAAAGCTAAATGCAGTATCCTGTGCCTAAGGCTTGTTTTGCTGCAGATTTACGAAAAACTGGACAAGTAAGTCACTGAAGTAAATTAAAGCACACAGTTTAGGATTTAACTTGTTTGAATACCCCTCCAAATAGAAACACACTCCAGCTTTACAAGTATGGTGGTTAAAAATCTGCAAAACGAGACAGAACAAAGCTCTGCCCTGTTGCATCCTTGCTTGATGGACATTCCTCTATTGTTACTGGGCATTGCACACGGCCAGGGACAGGACAAGAAAAACTCTAGGTCGGGAGCCAGCACAGCAGGAGGCTTCATTAGCCATGAACAGGAGCAAAGCAAAGATTCAGAAGGAGCAGTGCCCGCTCTGAACAACCAGCTTCACCACAACAAGCACATAATCAGCTGAATAGTCTGTAACATACGCTTTGGGTAAACAGAGAACTATGGATATGAGACAGCTATGGCTTAAGTGTTTCAAAAGATCTTTGCCCAGCAAGGAAACAAATGATATATTAAAAACCTTTTACAAAATACATGCTCTGTTCATTCTCTGCTTAATATCTTCCTTGCTTGAAGCTTGGCTGTTGCCCAAATGCATCCAGAGCAACGCTTGATGATAACTCAAAAATGTGCAGTTAATCTGTGTGTAGTTTCAGCTCCTGAATGCCAGGAGCAAAAGTGTATTTTTCAGAGAGAAACAGGCTCGATCACGCAGTATAATCATGTTTACACAAGTTTTTAGATGGACAAGATAAGTAAATTCTTCTGTAAACTCCTTTAAGAGAAGTCAAAAAATCAAAGGTGAAAAATTTCTCTCTTTTATAATATTGTTTTATCCACAACCCAGCATAAGCCCCAGAAGAGAGTTTCCTGCACTACAGTGAGAAAAAATTTAGCTTGCCTTATTTTTTTTTTTTTTTTTTTTTTAAACCTTACAGCTACATTTCATCATAAAAACTAGTTTGAAGAAAAGAGTAAACTTTTGCTCTTTGGTCTATCTTGACATTCCTCCAGAGACACATAACAGGAATATTTCAGATTCATTTTTGTCTCCTCCTTGCAGGAAACAGGAAAGTTGCAGATCTTAATTTCCAGGCTTCTGAAATAAGAAAGATAAATAATTTACACGTTGGAACAAGACATCTTTGCTTTCTTTAAAGAAAAAAACAAAAAAAAACCCAAAAAACCCAGAGAAGCATCACAACCTAAAAGTGTTTTTAGTGAATTGCGTATTTTTTGCCTTAACCATAATAAAGAAAACTGTTTATGCCACATGTACCTCCTATTTATTATCTGTGTAACCCTGCTGGGAAAGAAACAAAATTTGTATTCATATTCTGGACTTTAGACTGTACATTATTGTAGTAATTGTTGCTGGCTTAAATCCAATACTGTGGAACGAGACTCAAAGAAGTCAGGTTTTGGTTTATAGGATCAGTTTTGTGGATCCAAAGGAAAGGTCTTGAAACACCTTCTATCCATACCTGAATGGATTAAGACGAAAACATCTAACAAATAGTTTGCAATTTTAGGACACCAGTTTTGTCTTCCCCTCATGGGCTTCTTTACAGCCATGAAGATGTTCACAGTCAGTGCTCTGGGATTGTTCTCACATTCAGAAAAGCTCCAAGGGTGGCAAGATACCCATGCTGTGTACTACAATCATTCTGATGCTCTGCCAGTTTTGAAGAGGAGATAGTGCAAGAATTTATCTGTAACCGTGGACAGCCACGACCTTACTAAGTCACAACTAACTGAGGAAAACCACTGCCCCCACCCCATCATCCACTTGGATACCCAAAGTCAAACTGGCATAGCAAAAGCAGGCACCTGCTGCCACTGATTAAATTAAGAGGGATCCTTAGAGCCCACAAGGGTCCTTAACCTTGACTTTTGCAGAGTGGGTCAAGTTCATAAATACCCCTTATTACGCAAATAATACTTTTTGTTTTTTGTGGTTGGTTTGGTTTTTTCTAATTTTCTTCCTACTAGCAGACTTGTCTCCATGTAAGTAACTCCATTCTGACTGCTGCTATCTACAGATAGCTTGTAAGGAAAAATTTTCAATTTTGTTAAGTGTATGAGGCAGGCAGTATAATTTAAATGGAGTAGTGGCCAGTTCATTTCCAGATATTAATGTTCCAGTTTTTTAATACAGCACATTGCTCCTACAGGAAGACTGTAATATTGTGTTCTATGTATGAGCTATTTGTCAACAGAAAAAAACAGAGATAACTTTTTGGACAAAGTTTTTGCTTGTATGACATTTTAGATTATAAATTAATGACTGGTGTTCTGCAATTTTTTGTGAGAACCATCATCTGCTTTATTAATGAAGTGAAATGGTTGAGAAAAATCAGAGAGACTAATGACATCCAATGTTTCAACTCAGTAAGAGCCCCTCACAGGACCCCTAGCAACAAGAACTTTTGCTTGTATCTCTTTCAAAAGTCTCATGAAGCTATGCATTGCAGAGGAGGATATAAAGTGCACACCAAAACAACTGTTCACAGTTCTGCACGCATGTTTATAATGAAACATCTGCAGCTCTTCCACAAATCTCTAAATATTTTTCAATTACCACATCTTAAAGATTTGAATCAGTCTTAATGAGTTGGCACAATATCATATTACTAGAAATTTTACATTGTATACTAAAACCCTATGAAAAGAATTCAAACCAAGTGGGAAAAAAGCCAAAGAGCCCCTCAGTCGGACATCATAGAAACAAACCCTAAAATACCTCAGAGCATAATATCAGCTACAGTGTGGGTTCACTTCAGTGAAAGTAAAAAATAATACTGAATTAAAGTAATTTATTAGCAGTTGTATATATACACTATTTCCTACCTCTTTTATGTTTTTATGACTTTGTTTGCATTTCTTTTTACATCTGACAAAACACTGTCACTGACTAAAAGCCACGTTCGTCCTTTTCATTTCAACTTCAAATGAAAGATTTTCACATTTGGAACAGAGTATATCATCTGCTTAATTATTGTCGATCTTCAAAACACCAAAACATGGTTTGGATGGATTTGTGTAAGACTAGGCAGTAAATCACGTGAATCTGCATATAGATTTTTACATTAGGATTCTACAGTCATTTCAAATGATTTGGAAGTAATTACATGATGAACACATGATGACTCAATATGTATGCATGAAGCTATGAGACATATAATGTGTATCAGTAACAAAAATGGGGTCTACGTCAAGAAGCCACATGCATAACACTACCCAGCAACAGAAGAGTCAGTGATGGTTTGCATAAAAGCTAGTGATTACCTGTGCATGCTGGATAACTTTCAAGCTAACGGCTTTTTACTCGTCTTGACTGATACACATGAAATGGCAGAAACTGCTCTCATCAGGTGTTATGTGAATGCTGTGACATTCAAGTATGGGCAAGCAAACAGTCAATTTGGTCTAAACAGTCATCTCGCTGGGTTGTGCAAACCCCTCCCCTCCTCCAAACAATCCATCAAAACACAGAAACAGAAAATGAAAGCTGCTTCTCTCAAACCAGAGTAGGCAAGGATTGCTAGAGCAGGGCTGAAGGCCCTGGGCACATCCACCTCAAAGCTGTGGCTGATCTGAGGTCCTATCACAGTCCTATTAGCTCAACAATAATATCGTTGCTCTGTGCAAAAGTAAGCAGTTTACTCTCCAGGCCAATTTATTGGGTAAAGGGAGAGAGTTAAATGATGAGAGGAGAGAGTCCCAGCAGAGACACACATGGTTTGTTTCACTCAGGGTTACACCCTCTCTTACTCTGCTTATTATGTTACAAGATTAAAATGGAGTAGCATGGAATATTTTGAGAACAACTTGGATTTTAAGTGAGGAACATCTGCTACACAAAATTAAAGCAGGACACCAAGATTAAATGCTTAGAGAAGGGGTGGAGGTGGCTGGGGAACGGCAAACTTCAAGGAAAAGGGAGAGAATCCAATGTGAAAAACAAACAGGCTAAGAGGACAAGAACTGTGTTCCTGAAATGCTTATTACCATTTGAGAGAGATGACAGCAGTCAGGAAAAAAAAAACCCCACATGAAAAGACAAGGCAAAGCTCAACACGCTGAAAAACATCTCCCTCGGTGTCTAAGTAATGACAGAAACACACAGCCACACAAGAGTAGTATCAAAGATGAACTAGATTATTTCTTTTGAGGCAAGTAACATGACATGATTCCTTCAGACTGTCTTTTTCCATAACCAAGAGTGGTACGGTTGCTAAGCCAGCTCCTCCTCATGCCAAACTGACAAAGCCAGGAAATCCAAAAGGTACCATCAATGTGTACGATCTGAGGACACCACAAAAGTGATGGCCACCATTCAGCAAATGAGAAACCTAAGCCCAAGGTCCACATTATTAAGTATCTCCCTAAGTCCTCCCATATTGTGTGAAGTCTTCAATGAAGCTAGGGCCCAGATAACTTTCATGTATGTACTAGAGACCAACATCCTCCTCCAAGCTGGAAGAGGAAAATAAAGGCTGATGACCAACCTGAATTTGGACGCCACTCTCAAAACAATCCTTTCACTTGCTCTGTGATGGGGTCGAGGTCAATGTCATAGAAGCATGGCCTCGTGGGCAGTCCTGGCATGGTGCTCATCTGTGGGAATAATAAAATGATGTTATACTCCTGCACCTGTAATCACATAATCATTCTGTCCATGTAAACCTTAGGTTTAGAGAAAGGCTGGATTATTCCTCACGGACTAACCACAGAGATGTGATCTTCACCACATTTTTTGTTACTGTTAAAAATGTCTAGCTTGGTACTTTTTTGATTAATTTTTAAGCACACGCTTCTAAAAGATAGGAAAGAAAATAAAAGCCACAAAATACAGGCTAGCACAGGAATCTAAGAAAAAAAGTCCTGAAAACATGAAGACACTTTGGGACTTGTTCCTCAGAATCTTTATCCATAACATTTATATCTACTGGGAAAAAACACACAGCAAAATGGCAAAGACATAACTGTCTGAATTCACCTGGTGATACGAATGGGTTGAACTCAGACCTCTCCCACAGAAAACTAGAATACAGGAGCAGAATTAATTGCAACACTTTCATGACTGATTACTTAATGTAAGGAACAAGTTGAAATAGTTCAACCAAACATACACGGGTTACAGCTGAATCCTAATTTAGTAGTTAGAATTAGCAGGATGAGATAGGAAGCTAAAGCAACCCAATTATCTCAAACTATGCATAATTACGATCCTGATCTAGCATAAGACACCAGCATCTGCATACTTTTAAACATGTAAATAGTTTCATGGATTTAAATTACACAGTTAACTACAGCTCTGCTCATGCTACTTATGCTACCATTTACAATTGGCATTTTAGCAGCAATTAAAGAGATTGGGGTGATGTGGAAATCTTGCGGTGCTGGTCCATGATAGCTTAAGCCACTTTAAGTCAAGTACCCCAGCTTCTCATTTCCCCTGTCTCAGGACTCTCCCCTTCTCCCTTGTGAAGGAGATGTCTGGAGAGCAGGTTCAGCAGAATAATGCGCTTTTTTGATCTGCTTCATCTCCTGTTTCACCACTTGAGCGAGACGAGACTTCCACGTCCCCAATGCCAGCAAAGGCTGTGACTGTGGGGCAGTTTTCAGGCAGGACCAGCTTGGATCAACTTGGACCCCACTGGATTCACACCCTAAGTCATCCTAAGATGACAGTTAGAAGCCCTGAATATCTCACCATATTTCCACTAATTCAAGGCACTCTACAAATAGCATTTGGGCTTAAGGACTCCATAAACCCTTTTGATATCTTAACATCAGAGGTGAAGGATGACCCTGCTGTATTAGGCCCTATACTAATATCCAAAAAGATGAAATCTCTGGAAACAAACCTCGAGTTCAACTTATCTTGACTGTTTGTTGGCTAAGAGCCTTTAAGCATTAAAACTTAATTAATAGATGTTAGATTTTGAGGGACAAAATTTTAGCTGGGGCAAGTCAGCACAGCTCGTTAAAGTTGGTAGTTAATCTGACCCCAGGATGTAACCTTCAAACATGTCTGTGTAAAAAAACATGTACACTGGCTTGAGTACCAGAAACACTCCAAAAACAATAACCTAAGAAAAGGGTCAGATTAGGGTATGCTTTCGTAATGTGAGATAAAACCCGTTACTGAAAGAAGTAGTTTCACCCCGTGAGTCCCCGGGATGATTCCAGGCTCCGGCACTCATCTTACTGCAATCAACCTCATTCAACACACTGAACTGATGAAAATACATGTTTTTGTGGCCAGGGTTGGTCAGCTGATGAATTAAATCTGCTTACTGGATGACCAGATCACTACCAGGCCACTGGCTGCAGGGGAGCAGCCAGAGCATGCTGTGGCCAGCCGTCACCCCCCAGCAGAGACCACAGGGCCAGGCAGCTTCCTCCCTCCATCCTCCCTGATTCCCCTAGGAGCACAGCTCAGCTACGGTGTTTTCTCTGGCCAAAGGCAAGCTCTGACAGGCTAATTGGCCTCAAAAGAGGAAAAAATACATGACCACCATCCTAGCTCCTCCAGAGAGCCAGATTTACAGGCGCCCCTCGGGCTGGAGCAAGCTGTATTTCTTTATGTCAATCTGTTCTGTTGCACATTCCGTGATGGAGTTAGCATCTCGCTTATGCTTCGGCTTCACTCCAAATGCTTATGTAGTGTTTCCATTGTGGGAATACAAGCAACCTGTAAGATCACTCTACCACAGTCCCATTTACACCGGAGAGTTCTGATGCCATTTCAGAGGTTAGTCCCACGTTGGGAAGGGAGAAAGGAGCTTGGGGAGCTCAGTACTGGTGCAGCCATCACCTCCCTCAAGAACTAGCTCTGAGAAAAAACCAATTCAACGAGCTATTCTAGTGGACTCAGGACATTTCCTCTAGTTTTAAATATAGTCCTTCCTGATCTTTTGTTATTGCACGCAGTAGGATTAAAAGACAAAACTGTCAGTTTGCATTGACCAAACCCTGTCACTGATTGCATGACATCATTTTATTGGCCGACATTGCCTTGGTGTCTTAGATAAGTACTAAAACACCTTGTTACTATACTTTATCTGTTGGCCACACTAGTTGGACTAATACATTATTAGGGTTACTGAATTTTCTGTCTCAGATTCATCCCAGTTTCTCAGTTAATGCTTGACAAGAAACTGCCTTAATGAGTTACACTTCACTGGGAGGGAAATGAACAAATTGGCAAATACAACTTTCTGGTTGCTCTGAGTATGGCAGTTCTACATCCAAAAGTAAACTCCCAAATTCCAGGTTCCCTTTTTTTTTTTTTTTAAACATATTTACAAGCTTGGCCAGTCTTCATTTTCCCTATATAATAAAAATAAGAACCAGTTTAATGGAGTTTTTAATCTTTTTTTTTTTTTTTTTAAGAAATGTTAAAAAAAAATTCTACGTGTGTGTTTTGGATCTGTTTTTTTCATAGGCCCCATTCTACACTGGTGTAACTCCACTGTATTAACTAATGGAAATTGATTACCTCTATAAAATGTGAATATCAAACCAGTTTATTGACAGGTCAGGGGATACAACTGTTCTCTTATTAAGAATTTAAGTCAACAAAAGGGAATGACTTCATCTGAATTAAAATTACTGCTTCATAAAATGAAGTACAAGGCAAAAAATTCCACAGAAGAAACAGTTTAGGACAAACAGTTATGTGAATTACGGAGTGAAAATAAAACACATCCTGTCATTTTCCCTATGGTCCAGGCAAAGCCATGTAGATTTACCATCATTTCTCTCTGCTCTCATTATTTGGACACACAGAGGTAACATGCATCAGAATCTCTCTCTTTTTCATTACTTCAAGGTCAATAGGAGGAGATGGCTGTCTGTCTGAGGAGATTACTACCGATTATTCCCTCTCCATCCCTCCATTTCTTTCCTGCAGCTAAAAAGGCAAGAGAGAAAAGAGGGCTTGGTTGGTTGCAAGGCTGAATTGAGGCTTCAGCTGACCAGCTTGCCACATGACTGGGGGTCAGAATGATCCTCTTCTCTCTCACTGTTTTTCACAATGCTGAATGAAGGCATTAAAAAGCGAGTTTGCAAGCTGGCCTTAACCCCAGCAGACATGATCCAGAAGCATCCCTCTCCCTGCTCTAAGTAACTGGAGCCTAGATTTTTGTGCATGGAGTGGGGGATGCTAACTTGCTCCCCTGGCTGCAGCACACACCATTCTTGCACAGGGGCAGCCAGACAACCTCCACCTCTTCAAGGCTTTCTGAGATACCTACTTATTCTAAAAAAAAAATAAATTACTAAATTTGTAAAACTTGAAAAAAGGAGAATGAGCAATGAAAGAGAAAATATGCCTAAAACATAAATCACTTCGGTAATTAGCAGGTACATACAGCATAAAAATATGCACAGAAATTTACAATCACACAGCAGCTTGTGAGGCATCTCATACAATATAAACCCTCTATATATTGCACAGAGATCAGTACTACCCTCCACTCAATATAACATCACTTGGGTTATAGATTGGTAACTACGCAACATCACACAGCACGTCTGTGAGAAAAGAGCAGGGTAAGAGGCAGTGAATGATGACATATGATCCACTTAAGACCACGAACTGAATTTAGGTAGCTGAAATAATCAGTACTTAATTTGACCAAAACTGTTACTATCACTCTTCCCCTGGGAGACGGAATATATAAGGCACACACTTTGCACCTTAAGGCTTAATGGAATACATATGAAAGCTTTACACAGGGGAAGAAAAAAGAAAGTTTTTACAAATAATTAATCCACCTGCTGCCCAAAATATAAAATTTAGGAATTAATTGTAACTAGTGTTGTAGGAACTCACTGGAATCAACCATTTTCATTGCTGTGCAACTGTCTACACATCCATGAGAGCAAATCAACTGCAGAATGACAATGTGAAAAATACAATGCCTATTTATTACTAGAACACTCTATGCTTAAGAGGTAAATGCAGCAAGTCTTACAGTTAGCTATCCTGAGGATCATTTATGCTCCTGGAAATGCACAACTGGTGAAAGATAAAATACAATTTTAGTTAAGAAAGCCTGAAGGCTACTGTTATTTATAGTAGGCATTTATGATCTTCCAGAAGTTTACTTACATGACTAAACAAAAAATCCATAAGGAGCTTCCTTACAAAAGGAGGATGCCAGTTATTTTTAAGGAAGCTATATGAAAGTTCTGTTCCACACCCTCTGCAAGAACACAGCCACTGTCACTGGAAGAGTTGAGTTTCATTGGAGTTTCATTTAAATTAGAGTTATAAATTGGCTTGTAATTTTAGTTAGCCATAAGGTGAACCTAACAGTCACACAGTCAAGCACTAAGGCTCTGCTAGCCAGGTTTGTTATGGTCCCAAGAGAACTATGCTGCTGAGCTTCCTTTTTTATTATACAAATGCCTATCAGTGGTTGACATATCCTGACTTTTACTTCAAGTGTGTATCCATACATTCTTTTTATTTTTACATTTATCTACATGAAAAATCATACTAGGCTTGAGATCACCTTAACTGGGTTAGCACAATGGCATGATTTGCAAACCAGATAGTCCTGAGGACTACATCTGACTCATGTTTAGTGTCTTTTTCACCTATAAGACAAGATGTGTCTGTTTTATAGGCACAGCATGGTTTCTAAATCGAGAAAGAAAAACAGAGGAATCCGTACTTACACAAAATAGGGAAAACAGACAAGTAGAAGATACCAAAAAAATCAGCCAAACAGTTTATTGAGGAAACCTCCCTGTTCTATGGCTTATGGAGTTAAGGTTGTATTTGACAAGAAGTGCATGTAACTCACATTACCTAACTGTATCCTTTGGTTAATTAAACAAGTTAATACAGCCCACGATTTCCAACTTGAAATACCACAGAAAACAGATGTTGTCTCTCAAGAGAATCTAGCATACACATGACTGCGGATAACTCCTCAATAAAATCTGATGGGATGAATTGCATATCCCACACTCCCTCAGCAAGAAACAATGCAAGAGGAAACTCAAGAGATTTATAAATAGTGCTATAAACCTGCATGTATTATGTTCAATGTGCCAGAATTTGTTGGAATCCTGAGGCGTGGCACGAAAGAGCTACGCTTCAGGGTTTCAAAAATGTTTCCTACTGTGAGTTAGAGCTCTGAAAGACAGATCCAGGACCAGAAATTTGCCCCCCTGCAGGGCATTTGTCAGTCTCAATGCACGCAAAGCTGAAAGGAAGAGCTTTCCTCCATTTTTCTGAAGCAATCCCTCCAGGTCTCCAACCTTGCCTGCCTTTAGGCACTCTTCATCTTGAGTATCAAATTACTCCCACTGACATCTGTGGTGCTGGCAAGGCACTGGAAGTTGGCACTGGGGGAATTGCAATCCGTGGAGTGGGAAAGAGAGATTAACAGTCACCTCTCTGCGCTGCATGGTTGGAGAAGTGAGTGCAGATCTTATTACTGGATGCCTTAATGTCCCTGTGCTCTCCATTTTTAACCGATACTTGGAAATTTTTCATGATACTATAAGGGTAATGGGTGGGACTACAGTACTCTGAAGCATGCGCTTGTGCAAACACTTCCACTGAGTGGTCACTTATTTCATCTTCCAACTGGACTGCCCTACACCTGACAGAGGCACTAAGTGTGCACTGAAGACGAAAGCTAGTAAATGCAAATTAGGCAGCACATCCTAAGTATCTCCAGGATCAGCTTGTAGAATGTTCCACAGAACTGGAAAATTCCCGCACTCTGCGGAAATGCAGAGCTCTATCACTTCAGAGGTAGCTCATGTTTTGAATGACAGGAGAAAAAAAATTACATGAAAATGACAGAAAAGAATAATTACGATAACAGTATTGCTTGTCTTAATTAAAAGAAATACAACAGAATAGCCAAAACAAAATATGCACAGTATAGTCTACACACACACACACACACCCCCCCCCATGTATGAAAGAGAAGAATGACACCAGACTGAACTGATGCTCAACTGACCTTTTACCACCTCCAAAAAGCAAAGAAACATCAAACTCTCACATTAGGAAGATTAGATGCACAATGAAGGCAAGTTGCTTCCTTGAAAAAGCATCAACCTTCAAAAACAACATAATAAATTCAGCTTTAGAAATGTCGATAATTTCTAAAAATCTACTTTAATAGCTACATAATGCTTAAGAAAATATTCTCTCATTATTTTTTATTGACTGAAAATAACAAGGATTTCTAAAGGCAGCTAAGCAATGATGTTTAGTCAGTGTTTAAATAACAGTCTACTTACAAGTTTTAATGAAAATTTGCCAAACCTGATGATAGTGAGGAGATAGGGAGACTGAAGCTCTTATTTCCTTCTCCTTATTTCCTTCTCAGGAAATTTTTAACAAAAAGGGATCTTGTTGCAATGTATAAGAACATCACAGGAAGAAACTCAACATGTTAGCAGCTTTCAAAATGATCAAAATAATGTTTGAAAAGATGCTGATGCTGCCCTGACATATGCTGTAGTATTCCTTGCAATAAATGGCTCTGTTTCACTGGTGTGCTGACTGATATCAGGTGCAGAAGTCCATCTGGCATCAATTATTCTATTATAATTGTCTCTTACTTTAATGTTTCCACATTCTTGGCAATTGTTCGATTTTGTGAAAGGATTTACAACAACAAAATGCATGGACATTGCTCTTCTGATATCAGCATCTGGATGAAGTTATAAAA
This sequence comes from Actenoides hombroni, assembly GCA_024336885.1. Classification (NCBI taxonomy): domain Eukaryota; kingdom Metazoa; phylum Chordata; class Aves; order Coraciiformes; family Alcedinidae; genus Actenoides; species Actenoides hombroni. Next base: position 1,941,605 of record WUAM01000164.1, on the reverse strand, counting down.
ATACTGAATATTGATTGTACCATCCTAACTGACCTTGCTGCCTTGTGCTCCAGTGAGGCAGCTTGTGCCCTGTTACATTCTCTGAGGGATTACCAGGACCCTAGAATTGACTCATCTTTAGCAGAAACAGTCTGAATCTGAAAATGATCTCCTGGGGACCCTAAGGGAAAAAACAAAACCCACACAACACTCCACATCTGTCCAGTACAGCTTTTGAAGAGATCTGTGGGTGCATAATCCCAAAGGAAGGACAAGAGGAACCGATCAATGCTTGGTTGCCCAAGTTCTCAGTGAACAGGTCAGTGTAATTCCTACCACTGGGACTCAAATGTTACTGTTAGTGATGTGCTGAAGCACCAAAGACCCAGGAGTGACATTTTGCTAGTTACTAAACAAAATATTTTAGCATAGATGTAATCTGTAAAAGAATGAGCAATTTCCCTGATTAAGTAAAACATTTGTGACTCACATATGACTGCAGTTCCTCTCAGCAGAGCTGTCTCAACTCATTTTCATCTCAGAATTTATAAAACTGTACTTGAAGCAGAATAAAATGGTCCCCATAAAACAACACAATGGGATCAATATTTCAAATTTAACTCAAAAAATAAATCTCTCTCTGAGGTAGCACGTTAGATGGTGATAGTTCAGTGTGCTATTTTTTCATACCATCCACATCACAGCATGTTTCACAGGATATTCAGAGCTGTTTTCTGCCTTAGGTAGGTGAATTGATAAACAAAGTACTACAAAACCCAAGCAGAGCCCCAAAACCCAAGCAACTCCCTCAAAAAAACCCACCTCAAAACAACCAACCATGGAGGAGATAAAGGGGGAGATTAAAAAACAGAGCTACAAATTCCAGGTGACTTGTTCCAAAACACCTCCCTCCATCCCAGCCCACTCAAATCCATTTCCAGAAGTAATTGCTCCCTTGGCCAAGGCCTACATCCTGACTTTTCTTTCTCCCTTGGGCTTTCAACAGAATCCCTGGCAGAGGATTCTCGCTTGCTGCCTGTTGTACAAAATCACCTCCACAGCCATAAGAAATCCTTCCTTCCAGCCCACTCCTGATGTCAGAGACTCCCAGGGCTGTTCCCATTCTTAACAAAGGTCCAATATATCACAGAGCTGGAAACGTGCCTCCAAGGGAATAAATCCAGAGGATAAAGGTGTTCCTCTCCTGTGCTGTTTCAGCATCAGGAATATCTTAAATATCTGCTGTTTGTATGTACATAGTCCTCCTGCTCTGTCCAGTGTTCAGGTCTCCTTGTGAGGAAGAGGTGTCCAAGCAGCAGCAACACAGGTTCTGCTGAAGACAGAACAGGTTTTGTGGTATTTGAGGAGGTCTCGGATGGACCCATCTCAACCGCCTTGCATTTGCTCAGGGACCAGGCACTCTTCATTTCCTCTGAAACCTATTTATTCTGTACCGATTGTTTCTCTAGAAGGGCCACTCCTCTAACGCCAGGAGCAAGTCCCACTTTGAGCTTTGATCTTCACTATGCCATTTTGTTTAAAAATTTAATGACTTTCATAGACTTGTGTTGCTGGTCAGACAGCCTGACATGTTAACACAGGAAAGCACCGAGCCTCAATTGCAGCCCAGACCCTGGACATGGTGGCGGCAGCAGCAGACTATGTGAAGCAAGTATGTGTGCTCAACAGGCAACAAACTTTTCCCTGCCCTGTAAGCCACGCTAGGAAGAGCATCAGAAGCATCATCCAGTCATTTCAGTGACAAGTTACAACATGGAAAAATCCCCAGATTGTATAACTACGGTGAATAAAAACAAATTCAACTGCTGCCATACTAGCCCTCTAGATTAACTAGATCCACTGGCATCTGAGTAAGTAAAGTTCCCTAAGAAACTTTACATCGGGCAAAGATGATGTATGTATACATATATATATATACACACACACACACACGTGTGTATATATATATAAATATGGGAAGAACCACTTCTAAAGACTATAAAGGGATTATAGCAAAGGACCCCTTAAAATGAGTTCTTCCTATTTGTTAAATGAACAAACTGGTTTGGTCTCATTACTTGATTTAAATTAAGTGCCCATGGTGAACTTTCTGATACCAAAGGGTAGAGAATTTTGGAAAACACCTGAAGCAACAGGAGCTGAAAAAAGTAGAAGAGGATGTGACTACACTTTGCTAATCCCATCTGAGTAGACATGAGCTAGTTTTCACTACTGGGAAACAATAAAACCTACAATATACACTTCACAGCTGCAGTTCAACTTTCTGGTCTGTAGTTATCATGGGAGATGTCAGAAAAAAGAGCCTTGGGGCTTGCCTTCAAAGAATGATTAACTGTGGTGGGCATCAACAGCATCAGTCACTATCACTGTACCATCATCATGTATCAACCTTGGCCTGTGAGCACCTCCAAATTCTTTAGTTCAAGTTTCTCTATCTAGTTTCTTAAGTCACTTGTTGCTTGGATAAAAAAATATAAATTATTTGTTCTTTGTAGCCCTTAACACACATTATTTTGTGACATTCTGAAGCAATCAGGAAATAGACAATTACAAACAAGCACCTTACATTATAATTCTGGATGTGGCTGCTTTCTAACCATATATGCAATTTCACCCCATCTCTCCCCAGGCAAATTACTGTTCTGATATGCTAGGTCAATACTATCTTAGCTGTACTGAAGAATTCAAAAACTTTTCCTTTCTATTTTTTCCTAACCCAGAAGATCCATAATGGATGCAGTTTGGCTGGATATGAGGATGACAGTTTGTTAAACTGTCTGTGCAAATCAGATATTCTCAGTTACAAATCCATTGCAGACCTCTAGCAGTGTGTATTAGTCCATACAGTGTGTTCTCTAAAATCACATCAGAATGTACTGAGGTTCCCTTTGACAAGGAAGCAAACCCAAAGGATATTATGTAGATCAGCAACTTTCATCCTATAATCTATTGATCCACTATTTTAAGAAGTCTCCAAAAGACTGCTAAGAAAAGTGAGCCTTATATAACCTATGCTGGAGCTCATGCTTCTCCTGGAAAATGAAAGAGCACAGAAATGTTTTGAATAAAGCTGAAAGCCACTGATTTGTCATGCACTAGTGCCTTCAGAAAAGACACCTCCTTTGCCAGTTGCCTGAACTGCACAAACAGTTGTAAGGAGAAAGGAAAGCATTCTAGCCATTAATGGGTGACTTAACTCTTATGGCAATATTAATTTTCAGAGTTTCTCTAGGGAGATATTAAACCCCTAATTTCTGCTCACTGAGAGAGAACCATGAGTTAACAAGCTGTCAGATAGATTTGTCAAAGGAAACCAGATAAAATTTAGTTAACCAGCAGTGAGCACAATCTTTATCTTACAAACATGTATCCTTACAAAATATAATAAAGATTCTGATTTTTATATTTATAAATAAAATTATTTTCAAAGTACTTACAAATATGAATTAAATACATTAAGTACATCTGGGAAATCAATGAAATAAGGTCTCCACTTTAAAAGGTGAGTGAGATAGGAGGCAGAAAAGGTTAAATAGTTTGCCAAAAGGAGCTGAGGTGCTGCCAGGAGAAGAGAACTTGAAATTAGTAACTCTAATTCTGATCTTAGTTTCATACAATTGAAACTCAAAAATAGCTGTGTTAAATATTTACATTTCACAAAACATCTTTTTCTATTACATAATGAAGCTTTTGTATCAGTATTTTTTAATGAAATACAACTTTTTCTGTTTCTCACACTTTGCTTGATATGAACTTGCAGTAAGTCACTTTTCTAACCACAGTTTCTGCAATACAATGACGGATAACAATATATTTGTATAAGCAACAATAATGTTGTTAAACTGACCAATTTAAATTAACCATATTTACAAACACACTTTTTTTTTTCTTTTAAATCTAAAAAATAAACCAGTCCCAAAACAGATATTTTGCGTGTGTCATTCAGTATTCTCCCAAATAAAGCACATGAAAGGACAAAAAGAAGTAGAAGGTAATAATGAATTTCTACATCCCAACACAAAACAAGTTAAAACAACTGGTTTTTGTGTTTTGACAAACTTCTAGTACAGGAATGATCCACGGCAACTTCTCAAGCTGTTAAAAAATGTGCAAAAGTGCGACCATCATAGAAAGTTCATTTGTGCACATACAGAGTAAATAATAAAAAAAGACTAAAATAAAATGGTAATATAGCAATCAAAACCCAGTTAGAATATAAGCTTCTTAATGCCAAAGTGAACAAACTAGCAGACAAAGCCATAAGCTTTATTTACTCTTATGGTACAGCCCTCTGGCTCCTCCTAATCCAAACAAGGCCAGTCTGTAATGAAGTCCCATTTTTGGCAAATGAAATATTTACACTGACCTCCCCTGAAGAGCTGCAGTGCCCCAGCAGTGTATCATTACTCACCTGCCTGGGCATCTTCCTTCAAGAGAGGCTGAAGATGAGCAAGAGCACTCTCCCTTGGATGCAGCCATGGATTGTGCTGTAGTTTCATCATTAACATCCTCTCCAGCAGCTGGAATTCCTGTAGTTATTCTTGTTTGAAAATTACTTGCTGTTCATTTGTGGCAAAACTCTACTTGATCTTTGCTTCCACATTATGTTTCTCCTTTGTCAGACTGCTTAAATCCCGACTGTGAAGCTAATGTAAATTGATTTTTTTGTGAATGTTAATTAAGAATTTTTTTTTTCTTTTCTTCCCCCCCTCCCAAATTAAAGAGACAAAGAACTTCACAGACTCAGAGGGAGCTTATTTGTGCTGTCACAAACATGCCTTGATCCCATTCTGGACAGACTACCTGCAGATCATTTGGTTTCTGTGTCTCCTCACTGCATCACATCTTTACTACAGGTGCCAAATGCAATAGAATTGATGGTCTTTATTACAGTCTGGATCAGAGCTCTACAGTCAGCACAGTTCATTCAGCGTCTCAGGCACAAAATCAAATCTGGCATATGCAGTGCCAGAAGCACAATGTTGTTTCTCTCTGGTGCATACGAAAAAGGCTTTACCATACTCCCTGTGTGCCTCTGCATGGTTTCTCTCCCTTGTTGCAGCTCCTGCTGCTTTGCTGCAACTATGCGTGAGCCTGCAGGACAGTGCAGAGCATGTGCCTGGGCACAATGAAAAAACACAGAAATGCGAAAAAGTCATCAAAGGCAGAGGAAGGTGGGAACTATCTGCATCTGCTGCATTTGTTTGTTCAACATTGTCTATCTTCATTTGATTTAGTCTAGTAACAAAAGCTCCTAGTGCCCTGCTTTCTACACGTACAAGAGCAGCAGGGCATAGTGTACGCATGGAAAACTGGTGCAGCGTGATCAATTAATACAGAAGTTAGACATTTTAAATCAGCTAGAAGGCAGACAGGGAGCACGTTGTATCATGTCAGAGCACACGTGCATGTCCCAGGGTTTTGCTTCTGACAGCGGCTGGTGCCAGATGCTCTACAGAGAAAAGCTAAAACTATGGAGGTTGACAAAGCAATCTCTGTCCAGCACTGGGAACTGATAGCTGAGGACTGACCAAACCCCTCAACACTATGCTTAGCACTTTTTCCAAATTACTTATATTAATTACAACCTTGCATACTGTTGATGGCTGTAACACTATAACCTTTTAAAAGTCTTGTTAAATTCTTGGCCTCAATGGCTTTCCTGTGTTAATGACTTCCACATTTTAATCACATGTGAGAAAGGATTTCCTTCTTTTATAGCAGTATTAGTATAGATGCCTGGCAACATTTCTTCACAGACCAAAGAAATATTTCAAAGAAAAATTGGTTTCCAGGCAGTATGGAGACAGCTTCAGATAACCTCTAAATTCTGTGTTAACAGCACAGGGACATGATACAGGTATAAATACAAGTCTATGAAATTCACAAGACTACAGACATTACAGATACAATTTTATATGAACATGGCAACTTAAAAATTCTTGGCTTTCTCAGTATTTCAAACATGTTAACATGTCAAGAGTCCTGAAACTGCTCCTGTGAAGCGATCAAGAATGATCCAAGAAGCTTTAATTAAATGGAGAGAAACAAACCAAATTGCTAAAGAATATGAAACTATTGCGAAATTGATTCAGGGATAACAGCACAGCTCAGATAACAGCAGTTAGCTTTAAGCACACATTTTAAGTCTGCAAGCCTATACAAAATACTACACATCATACTGTGTGCCAGATGATGTTTAGAACCAAATTCACTACCCTGTTTTCAGAAGAGAAAGACTACATATTAATGTGACTGTATTATAGTCTCTAACATTCTTCTGCTTTTCGAGATTACTGTCTAGTTACCAATTAATTCAAATTTTAGCTGAAAAAGATAATTTACATGCAATTTCATTTTTGTGAGAGTCAGGTTATAATGCAGAAGTAACCTGGATTATGCATGCCTAGCAAATGCAATAATCTTCACAATTGAAAAATTTTCTCTTTCTTGTGCATAGTAAGGCATTGCTCCTCCAGTTATAACTTTTGAGTTTCAAGAAGCCAGATGAAGTGGCTGCAATGTCATATGAATAAGGATCTTTACTTTTTTGTGGATCTTCTGGGATTACTGGGGAGGGCAATGAGAAGCCTGGCAAACACAGAAAAAACCAGCACAGGTCAGGAAGTCATTTCTGGGAGCAGATGTTTGTTCTAATTGCATTTACAGATGGATGCCATACAAGGGGAAGCTGGCATTTAACAGGTACTCTACTCAGATCCATTTCCCTGTCATTAAGGCTACTATA
>WUAM01000164.1:1919514-1934757 GCA_024336885.1 Actenoides hombroni | reverse complement strand
GATAAAATCAAGAGAAAATAAAAAAAAAAACAACAAGGAGGCGGGGTGTGGCGGGCGGTGAGCCGCCTGCCGGCGCCGCCGATTCAGTGAGATAACAGGAAAAATTAAGACATACCCAGAACACAACCTAGGAGATGCTCTGCGACATCCTTATTACTCATTTCCTCTCATTAGATTTTGACCCTTGCCTAGCTAGCTCATTCTGATATTTCAGGTTTACAGTCTCTTTGCTAGTGAAGACCCCTTAAAAAGCCACAGGGAGCAAAAGGCAGCCTCTTCACACTACTCTCCCCTCAGAGAAGGCTGTGGCAGGCAGGGTGTAGGAGCCCAGGCTCCTCCCCAAGGCAGCACAAATTTATAGCTTCTAGAGTACAGCCACCTGCACCCAAATTGCTGTGAGGAGGGGCACAGTCTGTCTGGACATGCTCCGGTTCATCAGGGGCAGCATGATATTTAGGACTAACTTAACCAGAAAAAAACAGTGGGGCTTGGAGCAAGAGACAAGACAGACACTCCTGCCATTCCTCTTTCTCAACCCTTCCTGTCCAAATACGTCAGTCACTTCTCAGCCAGTCTCTGGACAACTATCTTATTTTTTTTTCCTCTTTTTTTCCTCTGGAGTGATAGTAAAATATATCCACTGTGGAACTGATTTATAAGCAGATCAGCCATCCCTGCAGTCAGAGCAGCACCATCCCTCAGAGAGGCTGGGGCTGATAAGATTTACATGATTTTCATTTGCAATATGATTTTCATTTGCAGACACATGTCTGTCAGAACCCTAAATCTCATACTATATTACCTTTGTGGCTGATATTAAACATGTGTCTGGAAAGAATCAAAGGGCAGTCAGTTGTCTTGAATGTGGGAAAATTTAAGATTTTTTCTTACTCAAGTGTCAAAAAATATTAACATAACTTTGTACTTTATAAAGTGGAAAGACTTCCAAACCAGGCAGTGTTTCACGTACCTGCAGTGATAAGTAGAAGAAGGGTTAGCTAGATTTTAGATCTATAAGGGAAAAAAAAAAAAAAAAAAGCTCTTCTGTGAATTTCTTTTCCACATGGGAGAATACGGCAATTCCTCTTAAAGAATGCTAGCAGCAACTTGTCATGCCAATTTTCCTTTACAGTTTGTATTTGGTTCTGAATCAATTCCAGAGAAGACACCAGACAACATCAAGGAAGCTTTTAATTAACTCATAAAATTAAGATGACTTTATCTCCTTAAAGCTGAACTTATGTATTCCATGAATATATCCCTGGAAAATGGCATCCCATGAAATCACTAGGCATTAAACTGCAGTTATCTGGGGTTCATCCTGTATACTACTATTGTTATCTTTCTTTTAGCTGTACATGAAATCATGTTGAAAGGCCTACAAGAAAGCACATTTTTGGATTGTCATGGTTTTTGTATCTGGGAAACCAAATTCATATGTATAATGAAATGATCCATTTATCCTAAACCCAAGGAAAGAAAAACGCTATCCCTTTAGAAAATGTAATTTTAAAGCATATCAGTTATGGAATCATGAAGGCTGATCTTTTCCAGTTGCAAGGTATACATGGGCTTGGCTAGTATTTCACATCAAATTGTTTATCAAGAAAAAAAGCACTTTTATCCTGGAATTAGAATGCTCAAAGCCAGATGCACTAGAACAGCCATTCTGATTAAATTTTAACGGTACCTTTCTCCAGCATGACCCATGTATGTTGTGTGTGATGGGTGTTTGTTTACATATTCACCAATTCTCCCATCCCAGTTTCTGTCTTTTTGACTAAGGAGTAAAGCAAGCCTCCCAGTTGTGCCCATTGTGTAAAGCACACATAAAGTATCAGGAAAATGCATTTAAATGACTGAAAATGATTGCTGCCATTTCCTTTTGAAAAAGGTGAATGAATCTGTTCTTTCTACAGACTTTTGCAGCAGCACATTTATCAGATTATAAGGAATTTTGTTCACTTACTGTCACAGCTTCCTCAGCTACCAGGGTTTCTTGTGCAGATGGCCTTTCTACATTCAAATTAGGATACCTTGCTGGTAAAAAACACTGATAAAATACCATTAAAGCACACCTTTTAGTGAATGTGGCCTGCCTTTAAGAGCTCCCATCCCTCGGTTTTTTAGCTCATTCACTCAAACTGCCAACTCAGGAAGAGAAACAAAGCTCCAGCTTTCCCCAAACACAGTTATAGGGCTTGATGATCCTTATGCAACATGAGCATTTTGCATTACTGACTGACCCAAGCCATTAGGAAGCCTTCCTCATTTTTTAATGCCTTGCCACATAGGAAAGACAAATAAGCACTTCAAAATGAGCTTCCTAGGGCTCCTAATAACAGCTTCTCCTACTCCTCAGTGACTTCAATTCAGCTGGTAAAATGCAGAGCTGCCTGCGCTTCTGTTCAACCTCAATGGTGGAAGGCAAACCTTCACCACCTCTTAGGGATGCCATCTTATGGGCTGCAATGCCACGTTGGCTCTTCCTCCTGAAATGACAGCCAGCACAGGCATTAGGATAACTTTAATTTCCTTTTTGATTTGAGTGCCTGGGAGAGGAAAGACTAGACACTGCACTTTGGAGGCACTTGTGTGATTTGATGTCTCTAAGACTTTTTCCTCTCCTCTCCACTGTCTGTGACCATTTCAATAAGCTTCAGTATCAGTCTGAGTATCTTTCTCCTTCTTACATATAATCCTTTACAGATTACGTCCTGTTCACCAGCAGGGGAATATTTGAAGTAATACATCTATTTGTATAGCTGTGCCAGACATTCTTCCTATGCTCTTCCTGTGCTGTGTTTGTAATTGTATCCCTCTTTGAAAAATTAAATTAAGGGATAGCTAATGAAAATTAATTAAATTAGTCCTATGACAACACAGAGCTGCACCACATAGATGACATATTACAAGTTCACAATGGAACAATGAGAAAGAACAGCAAAGTAATGGTAAGACATTTCTGCATCCCTCAAAATACTGAGGAAGGATGCTTTAAAGTTGCTTGTTAGAAAGGATGGGATGTGACACAATGTGAAACAGCTGCTGCATTGTGAAAAGGCAACAGGGAAGCTAAAAAAAAAGAAAAAGCAGAAAGATAAAATGGATGCAAGTGTTGAATCCAGATGTCTTCTCATTATTCTTAATGAAAAGAAAATCTTGGCTTTTTTTTTTTTGAGGAACAAGTGTGTAAAGTATGTTCATATTTCTGCAAATGAAGATTAGAAAAGACTGTGTTCTTTGGATGAAGACAGTCAAGAGAGGGTTCAAATAAATACGTAAATAAATATGCAACATTTTTTCAGAGAAATAATTCTCCTGCTCCTCAAAGTGTTTTGCTTTCCAGCAAAGATGCAAAAATCCTCAAACACACTATACTGCATATTGATGCAACTTTTGTATTTTATTCCAGCACATCCAATATATAGGGGCTGAAGAAGAAAGAAGTAAGGAGGAGGAAGGATGAAAGATATCTTAATGACCAGGAAGGCAGACACTATGAAGTATGACTAATTCGCTTGCCAATCCAAATAAATGTGTGGATATGCACAGGAATTTTATCCCTGTGAATGCTTACTAGTTTGCTTCTTACTGTAGCCAAAATATACCTGTTCTTGACAATGTATGAATGTTTCTGAAATCTGATTTAAATGACTTAATTTACCCTGAAAATACAAATCCACCACTGAGGGTGTGTAGGTGTGCAGGTAGGTAGGTATTCCCACTGTCTGAGTGGGACGTAGGAAATGTTTAGATATTGAAAAATAATTGCATTGTTGTTTTTATTCAGTATTTCCTGCAAAGTTTTTCCTCCTTGTAAGCATAAACTCTCAGTTTATGATTTGAATTTATATGCGACTTCTACTTTTTTTCTTTCTTTATGCTATTGCTGTTCTGATGCAGAATGATGAGTGATAGGCTGAGTTCACAAGGTCAACTATGTTGAATTGCTGCCACCATTTCTGGCTTGCTGTACCTGCAGCCCACAGCACATTAGTCACAGTGTGTGCTGCAGAGTCCATGCGTGCCCCACCTCTAGGTTCCAGCACTATAAATTCAGCTTGGAGATGCAGCCAAGCAGCTTAAAACTTTCCCTCTAATATAGAATACAGCACTTTGTCTTGCTAGAACAGAAACCTTGGGCAGTAAGCTTGCTCAGGCGCTCTGCAGAGCTAGCACAGAGAACGGAGCACGTGGGCTCAGTTTGCCCCAGCTTGCTTTTCTGAGATTTACAGCATGACTATTTCAGCAGCCACATTTCCCTTTATGGCAGGGCCTTCCAGAGCATTCAACTTCAGTAATTTAACCTGTCTGTGAAGCAAGGCCGTGTCAAACACAGCCTTTCAGGGGAGGTGGACAGCCCCTCTGGCACTCGTCTTCTCAACGAGATGAAAATGACTTTATTTTACAGAATGAAATGGGGGGAAAAAAAAAAGAATAAAAAAAATCACAATGCTTCCACACAGCTCTTCATATTGTCTATACAAACAAAAGGACATTAATATGGGATATAAAAGTGCCAAACCAGTTAGAGCTGATCATGCTTTTCAGACAAGGACCATTTATCATTATCTGCCACCAGAACCATCAGCAAAGACGGGCATGTTTCTGCTTAGCTAGAGAAGAGGACTGTGCCCAGCACAGCACCCATTCACACCTAACCCCAGAGGATGTAAAGGTCTGGAAGCAATAGTGTGCTTTGAGCTAATGCTCTTCAAATGCTTCAGAGTAAGCAGAGAATATTCAGGGTAGGGAATGGATGGAGTGAAAACCTTCTAAGTAGATACTTCAAGAAAATGAGAATCAAGCGATGCATTTAAATACAGTCCATTACAGTTCTGTTGTAAGCAACAATTAACCTTCTTTCAAGTATCATAGTATTTAAAGACTCCTTACATCAATTAATAATATGACACTTTATGCTAGTTCATCAGGCGCTATTAGTAGCACACTGTGTTCTACCACAGTAACTCTTATTGTCCCCTTCATTATAAAGCAATATTAAGTGACAACATCTTTGCTGTTTGAGTTAAAACCAGGATTAAATTAAGTTTTCACTTAATGTTGCTAAAATTGACTAAAAGTTACTGAAAATAATAACAATGACCAATAAAAAATTATAAAACAGTTATAAGCAAAACAACTGTTACTAAAACTACCACATATTTTACATCTGTTTTTTCCCCCTAACTGCTTTGGATATAAGCAGATAAGTTCATCTGAGCTCTAGCTGCACAGTTGCAGCTTGTTGGTTCGCTGTGGGTAACCAGCAATAAATTTATATGATCAAACCCACTGAGGCACTACTGAGATCGTTTTGATCACAATGTAGGAAAACAGCTAACACAAATTTTATAGCTTTCAATAGTCCTGTGCGTTTCTTAGACCAGTCATGTGAAACTAATAACTGATGATGACACTGTTTATTAAGGAAGATCCTTGCCAAAGTGAAGGAAGATCTACTAACTCAGGAAACAATCATGGGGGGAAACCCTCTACTAGAAGAATATTATGCCTGAAACATGAAATAAATGAACTCCATAGCATGATATGAAAGCAGAAATATCCATTCAGCAGGCACAGAGCGTGAACTGCCTTCTCAGAACCACAACCAGTATTTCCCAAAACCAGAGGGAAGACCTGTCCCAGGCTGCATGTGAGTCCAGGACTGCTGTCTTCCCTCCTTGTTGATTATGCCCCATATTGACTTGGCACAACTCAACATCATGTGAAGGTGATAAAGCACAGTAGCAACCAATGATACTGTATCTTTGGAAGCAAAATTTAGCTATATATTCAGATGAATGTGACATTGAGACAAAGGGTATTCATCCAGACACGGTGTCCTGCTAAGGGTCATCGTTTCATCTTTGAAACCATATGTAGTCCTCCCCACGCCCACTGTGCCAATATGATGTACCATCACAGGTCTTCATGCTGCACTGCACAGCATATGATGGGCTCCTCCCACTCACACTTCATAGCCTTGAAAAGCGCTACTTTCAGTGCTTCTCAAAAGCACCAAAAAGTTAATTGATGAAGAGAATTAAGTAAGCACAAACACAGAGCTTTGGAAAAGTCTGTGTTTTAGCAGAAAGATTTCAGTCATCTCCTTTCCAAACATGAATGTCTCTCACATTGAGTTATCATGATGCTAATTTGACATAATTTTTCTTCAATTCTGCATTTCAAAAACAGGTTAGATCATAGTGGTAGCTAAAATCCTCTTTTCCACATTATATGCTTTCAGCCCTGCTCTATGGGCTGAGAAGCCAACTAAGAAACAAAACAGAAAACACTGTTTCATTGCCAGACTGGGAGGTCACTAGCAAACAAATTCCTGAAATCTTTACCTTAAAAGCAGATTTTCAAAAGCCTTAAAAGCTTTGGGTCAGTGACTAGACTACAGATGCTAATTCAAAATTTGAATTGGCTTCTGAAGCAACCAAAATATGTATGTTCCTATACAGACTTCCAGGACCATATTCCTTTCCCTGTTCTCCACATAAAGGCACATATGCCTGCCCACTTTTATGTCTAATACCTTGGCCTCCTTCCCAGAGCAGTGTGTGATATCCTCCTTCCTCTCTTTAAAGACTTGACACAGAATCCAGCTGCAACTACACAGAGATTCGGCTACAAATACCATGTGCAGCATATCAGTTCCTGGAATGTCCATTTTGACGTACAAAGTAGCGTGTTATTATTGCTGAATAAATAAAAGATTACACGACAGCAAAAACCAACCCACTTCCTTACAAAATATTGCAAGCTACAAATTGATGCTGCAAAGTATTTTGTAAAGGAGACATAAGAAAATGGACTGCAATTGTGATGATAGGACCATTTTCTTTGTCAAACTGTCCGTACTTTTAAGAACTAAGAAATAAAAAGATCCATTTCAGCAAGAATAATAAAGTTCAGTAATGAGAACACTTTTAAAGATTTGTGACATTCAAATACCCATCTGCCTTGAAAAATAATAGGACTTTTTTATTTTCTAATTGCCACCTAGCTTTGTAAAATGTCACTCGATGCAGTTCATTACTAGTATCAGTTCACATAGATGTTACCAAATAAAACTTCAGCAATTTCTACTTTAACTTCATTAGACATTGAGGTTCCATGGAAAACATTTTAGCTGAAGAAGCCAGAGGAAATCTTCCTAACTCTCAATATCCCCAAACAAGATGTCAAAGGATTTGATTCTCGACTGCACTATGCAATTCCTTTGACTGGTAGCTCTGTCTCCTTCACTGTCATTTCATCCCCTTCCACGAGAAAAATTCATACTTTTCCTGAATCAATTGTCCCATGGTACTCACTATAGGTGCAGCAGCAGCAGTATGTGCACAGCTGTAAAACTTCTGGCAAACAGGTGTACGAAACGGCATTTTCTTGCTGTCTGGCCAGTCACCACACATTTTTGGTAAGGATAACAAACAGTTATCATGTAGAAAGACAGATAGTACTGTTGCGCTTGCTATTGTAAATTACATTTATCTTCAATGTTATAATGTCCAGAGTATTTACTCTTCTACCAGAGTAAGGTAGAAGAGTAAATACTATATTCATTTATTAAGAAAGAAAACTTTTATGGAAGACAAGCGTGGTCCTTCACTGTGGTACCTATAACCTAGCTTGGATCCTGGCTTATTTCTGAGGAGGAAGTGGGTGGGGCTGCAAGGCACACTTTAAATAAATTCTCTTACATGGTCTGAAATGGAATGGGAGCAAATGCTTTCATTCACCAGCTTGAACTTACATTTAATGCCAGCAACATTATGAACATTAATTTTAAATATAGCACCAAATATAGACTGAACATAAAACTACCAAAGAAGTAAAGCTTGTATAAAAGCAAAGTTGACATATAGAAGGCAGCTTACACAGAGCACAGAAGAAAACATGTTGCTTTGAGCATAAGACATTCAATATTAGGAAAAAAATATGAAAAAAAAATTTAAAAATCAATGTCATATTTGCCAAAGGTTTTGAATAGGCAAAATTTCTAATTCCAAAGCCATACTTAAAATAGTACAAGACAGACCTGTGTGGCAAAAATGAGGATGTTACTCATCCCCAGTGCCTACCAGAAGCATGGCAGGCTTACATATATGAGCTTAAGAGAAGCAACAGTAGGCATGAAGACCTCCATCATGGACTAATAAGCCACATACACATTCAGAATCCCTCAACAGCTTGCACTGCAACTGCTAGCTCCATCTCCATCCCCACCAACACCTGGGTATGCGTTTGCTTACTCACAGGACAAACATCTTAGATTTTTGCACATATATTAGCAGTAGACACAGGGGGGGCTTGTGTTGTAGGAGAATGGAAGGAGCATTTACTGTATGCCTGTTCATCTCCAGTAACTCACAAAAGAAACTTGTTGAGACACTGGTGGTACTATGATTGTTGTCATCTGAACCAAGTTCTCAAACAGCAGTCTAAGGAACAAGTCTTCTCATTTACAGCCTACTAAATATATGTGACTTGGTCCACATGACAAGCCAATGTGACTTTTCAGCTTGTAAACTAAATGTGCTTACCAATGACAAAACTCTGTATTTTCTTCTGCTCTTCTCCTTCTCTTTCTATTAGAAAGAGCACACTCTAGTGCAACAGAGCACCAAACTCAAAATGAGGGCAGTATACAGGAAAATCAATTGTGCAATCCAATCAAATTACCCAAGCAATGATGAAATCAGGAAACACTGATTAGTCTTTTTCAGCCACTGACATATAGAACAAAATGCTTACTTTTTCTTTCTATATTAAGTTTCTTCAGAAGGGTTTCTCCCCCGAAGAAAAGGCTCATCAATTTGCATCTTTCAAAAGCCTCCTGTTACTGAAATGAAACTGAACAAGAATGAATCCTAAATGGATAGTCACCCAGACAGCAAGCATGAGACAGAGATTTTAGAAGGAAGAGCAAGTCTTTCCAATAAAGCTTTCCAAATGTTTCCAGCATCAAAATTGATTGGCAGCATGAGTGATAGGTGCTTTGGCAGAGAGAAAACTTACAATATAAAATGAAATATGGGTAGGTTATTATAGCAGCAAGCTTTGCTGGCACCTGCAGTTTGCTGAAATTCTAATCAAGCTTTCAAACAGAATTCCTATTTGGATTTAAAAAGGAATGTCTCACCTATTGTCAGAAGTTTTAAGGCTCATTTAATTAATCCTGAAAACAAACGGGTGCAATGTTTTCTTTTAGTGATCCTATGCAAACACACACGTTTCAGTTTACCAGTGATTCCCCAGACCTCATATATGTCTATCTTTACTGTTATGGTAGCTGAAGTCAGTTAGCTAATGTGTTTCATTTTCATACTCACACAGCAATTCAACTGTATCTGTAACTCTGCACACAGGCTTTGTTCTCCATTGAGCCATCAGTATAGGACCAAGCCCTCTAAGTATGTTACTGGCAGCTTTTTGATTCAAAAGTAAATGTTAGGAAGATTTAACAAGAAAAGTGAATCTATTTTACCTCCCTCAAACACTCTTTAGCTAGGGTGGGAAAGATGCCACTCCAAACACTTCTAGAACAGATAAAAAATAACAAACCCCTTTCTTTTTGCTCAAGAGATAGGACCAATATTCTGAGATACTACATCCATTGCTGACACAGCAGCTACCTCTACCTTCTGCTCATCCATAAAGAACAACCACCAAAAGATGAAGCAAAAGACCTGAAAACAAATGTTTTTTTACTAAAAAAGTGCCAAGGAGTCAGAGGTGATATTCCAACTAAAACAGTGAGCATCATTATGCCCAAATGTACCATCTACGCTGTAGCGGTGTTTCATAAACTGTTTTAAGAACAGGCTTTGCAGCTGCTTGGCCTGGAAGATGTATTGTGGGATCAGTACTCAAAATGAAAGTAAAACAAATACCTCAGATGCTATTAAAAATTTCTGCTGGGAAATACAAAGATTTTGCTTTCCATTTTTTAAAAAGCTTGGCAGATCCCTCCAAGGGGTTGCAGAAGAGTAGCTATAGTTCAAATCACAAACAATTTAAGGTGTTTTTTGTTTATTGTTATGGGGTTGCTTGATTCTAGTTATTGGATTTATTTTATTAAAAATAAGTACAAACAAACCAACCAATCAACAACTTACACCATTTCTAGCACTTCAAAATCCAAGACCATGTGAACAGCAGGGAGGGGAGAGGGTTAACCCATTCCTATTATCATAAACAGGTAGGAAACCAGTATTAAAGAATTAGATCTACTTGAGAGAGTCCAAGGGAGGGCTATGAGGATGATTAAGGGACTGGAACACCTGCCTTATGAGGAAAGGCTGAGAGACCTGGGGCTTTTTAGTCTGGAGAGAAGGCTGAGAGGGGATCTAATTAATGTCTACAAATACATAAGGGCAGGGCGTCAAGAAGGCAGGAACAACCTCTGTTCACTCATACCTTGTGATACGACAAGGGGCAATGGATTCAAGCTCGAGTACTGGAAGTTCCACCTCAACATGAGGAAGAACTTCTTTACTGTAAGGGCTGTAGAGCATTGGAACAGACTCCCCAGAGAGATTGTGGAGTCTCCTTCTCTGGAGACTTTCAAAACCTGTCTGGATGCATTTCCGTGTGATCTGCTCTAGTTTTTGTCCTGCTCTGGCAGGAGGGTTGTAATTGATGACCTTTGGAGGTCCCTTCCAACCCCTAACATTCTGTGATTCTGTGATATCCAGTGCAAAAATTAACACAACTCTGCATTCCTCACTTTGGTCTCTTTCCAACCCTGTACTTAACTCTCCACTCTGCCCAGTGGAGAGGACTGCAGCCTGAAGGGGATGTGCTGTCCCTGGGCAAAGGTACACACGTGCAGTATTCACATGGGGTCTGCAGCACCACCCTGGAGAGAGCATTTGTCATTTGTGGCCAAGCGGCTGGTCCTGTAGGACTGCTGGAGCTTTGTGTTAGCTCTGTTTGAGCCAACTAGGGATGGGTAAATCTTCCCCTGATGCAATAAGCTTGAATTTGTATACACATTCAGGTCTGTAGCTTTCTAGAATCTTTTAAAATTATGGCATCTGCCAGTCAACATGCAGAACACTGAAAGGAAGGAATGTGCTAATCTGGCACTATACTGAAGGAAATGTTTTTGAATAAATACAACAAGCTTCAACATCTCAAAGGATTTCAAGACTCGGGTTGTGCTATCATTCAAACAATGCCCCAAGCAGCATGCACCAGTGCGAGCAGTACCAGTCTCATTTCCATGAAGCTCATGTAATTTCCCAGTTCTGTTGCTTGTGATGCACAATATCCTTCTCATCTGAGTACAGGGATTGTACCTCACTTGTGTCTCCTCTGTGATATTTCAGAAAGTTACTGTTGAAAAGCACCATGTAAGATGTGGTGTGTTACTGCAAATGTATTACATGATACCCTATCAAATGGGAAGAATGTCACTGCAAATTGGTTTTGAATAGTACATTTGGGAGTTGCCAAGGATGCCCATAGCACAGTAAATACTACTGACTGCATCTAGTTTGTCTGCACACCAACAGCAGATTTTACATCAGTTAATGAACAGCTTCCACAATACACATTTGACACACTTGAGCTAAGGGTATGTGAAGTAACTTGTGATATAAATTAAATAAACTATTCAAAATATGCACACACCCCCCAATCCAGTCTCCTTACCGTAAGGTCATTTACAACATACCTTATTTATATTTCATGAATGTCTCAAGGCATAAATAGGCACACTAAGAAATCAACAACCACTTTTACAATTAGGTAATCGAGTCTGTAATTTGCAGTAAATATCCACAGTTCCTGGCTATCAGCTAAAGTCATTATTCATAAGAGAATCTTAATCCAAAGGGAATGTGTGAGAAAGACTGAAAAAATAGCTAAGTACATATATGCCATTTGAAGGAATACAAAGTATTTTAGGAGAGAAGTAAGATATTGCTTGGAAAATGATTACTGATTTCTAATACTGGAGAGGTAAAGAAAAATTATTAAATAGAAAAAAAATAAAATTAAACTCTAGCAGCTGGAAGAAAAGAAAGGCATTGAGAAGAACATGGCTTTGAAGACAGGATAGAAGATAATATGCCATTTATGAAATGATACACAAAATGGGTAAGTAAGTAGAGGCCCCTTCACAGTAAGAGAAACAATTAGAGAGCTGTGAAGCCCAGTGACTCTCAGATGTAGACAGGATGGAGAGGCAAAAGACTATTTGTCCTCAGCTGCCAAATGGTATAAAACAGCATGTCCAGAACCAACACATGGTGCCAACTAATGAAAGAGGTGATAAGATTGGTCACTTCAAGGAAGTCTTACCAGATCACCCAAGCACATCTGTCCTGATACCTGAATGCTGGAGGCAACCTGCACAGGCATGGCTCGGTGCTTGGGAGTACGTGGCCAGAGCGACCAAAAATGATTTTTGTTTCCCTTCCTAATTTTACTTTTAGATTTGCTACACTGTTGCAACATTATTAGCTGTATCTCTAAATCCTATTTCTTCTCTGAAGGACAGACAGGAAAACAGCACAAGCCAAGGGGAAAAAGTATCCAGCCAGAGCAGAGGGAGGACTACTTGAACTAACAGACAAACTGCAGATCATCTCATAAGCAAAATGCAAAGAATGGAGGGATGTGACTTCAGAAGACAACTGCTAAAATATAGAAATAATGAAGCAGCAGTATTGATATCACATGGTCTTTATAATCACACCTCTCCAAGGCTTGAGAATACGTATCATCTTTAATGTGGTAACAAGCAACATTCATTCCAGTAGCCTTAACTTCAGGAACAATTCTGCCCTGGTGCCTGTGAACTGGGTAGAATTCCCATTTTGAATACTTTGAAGTCTAAATAGCCAAAGCAAACAAGGAAAGGAATATTAAGATGTTGAGGGTTTCTGTGAAATACATGTTTAAAACAGCAGTAAGGAACAACTTATTAAAAATTTATCATATGCATCTTAGAACCCATTCTCTATAGAATTAGCAATCAATATATCATTGCCTCCAAAGCCAGATAATTTTAAATGTAATTAATCTTTTATTTCATGGCAATTATATAGAGCTGTTAGAAGTGTGCAACAAAGATAACACTCTGATTTAGACATAGTGAAAAGGTAGAGACATTTACACATTATTTGCTGGTTTTAATATTTAGGGAATAGTTTTCTTCCATTATTTACACAGATTTTAAAAAGCATTTCAGCACGTGGTTTCCTCTGTAAGTGTAGTCCTCCTACAATTTCTTCTACAGTTGGGCTCAAGTACATCATGAGCTACATGAAACACAAAAGGATGGCTCCAAGATGCATTTACATTAAACAAGCATATTTGTCCTCATTTCATCTTTAAACACCAAAAAAAAGAAAATTAGATCTTGACTTTGTTTTTGATAAAACTACAAAAATCCTTTGTTTTGTTGATTTTCTGTTGGTTTATAACAGCTCCTGCGACTGCATTCACCATTTCTAAGAAAACTGTCCTCCTATAGTACATGCTTTTAATATTTCCTCAATAGCTTTATCTTCTGAACTTCTCATTGCATGAAGTTGCATCAGATGTACTCAATAAATGGAACAAAGCTAATATAAAGTACCTGGCAAGGCTTCCCCATGACTTACACTAGTGATGAACACATTAACTCATCTTTTTAGAAAAGCAGACCTAATCACAACATCAAATGAGAACAGACTCAGATCATCTTCCTCTAAGTGCCTGCTGGTTTCTCCTCACTTTACAAATGAGCATTTCAGTTTCAATTTAGTAAGATCCTGTAGGCAATTTTACCTCATACAGCATGACTTGCTAATGCAACACAATCAACAGGTCACTCACAGCACTGGCCCATATAAAAGAGATCTTTACACTTCAGTTAAAATGGATTTAGGTGAAAGTTTGAATTAGTTTTGCAGTTAAAGCAAATGTATTTTATGTACTTGTCAACTTTTCTTCAAATTTACCCTTAATTTATCAACTTCTTTTTCTGAATTTCTCCATAATAAATTCCTTGAGGCCTCACACAAATTGTCTTTTCAATTTCTTTTTGCTGCTTTTCACAGAACTACAGAATAAAGTTTACTGCAAGTCAAAGTACATTTTATCAGAACATTTTTATCAAGTGCAAGCTCATTCTGTGGCAAGGGCTAACTTATGTTTTTCAGCGATCCCGTTTAGCAGCAGTCTAATACTGCAGACTGCCATGGTTTCTAGTGATTATGTGTGAAGTTCTATTGAGTCAGCAACACCAGCCCATAAACGGTAACACAAGATGGGAAGGAGAGCTAGGGCAGAAAGCTAGAGATCAGGAAGAGTTCAGTGCTTTTTGAAACTGGATTTAAGATGTAAGTTTTGAAGAACAACACACGGTGACACTAATGCAAAAGGATGTAACACTTCATACTCAAGAAATGAAACATGGGTTTGAGAGACACAAAGATGGGGCCAGCAAGTCTCCTCTTTATAACTGCACAGGCACAGGACAGGAGGTAGCTACACACATGCTTTGGGGGTACGCACACTCCTGCACAGGTGTTGCAGGCACACAGAAACACCTACATACTTTGAATGAACTCAGGACAATCCAATGGCATGCTCATTTTGAAATTTTGACTACACAGAAAAATCCCACATTTGGTTGCATATGTCTTTCAGTCCAGGACTGCTCCCCATAAGAGCATATATGTGGTTATTGATTTTTTTTTTTTTTTTTTTTGTAATATACAACTTCCTCTTGGCTGGATTTCCAAAGTTATAAGTTACACAATCTTTGTTTTGATTTTTTTTTATTGTATATCATACTCTGTTTTTCCATTTTGTTTCCATAAAATGTTAAGTTTTATAGTGCCAACAACATAGTTAAACTCTCTCCCTTTAAATAAAATACAGCTCTTAAATATCAATTTATTCTCGTGTATATCCTCAGCTGAAACCAAAAACTTTTTCTACTTGGTGGACCAGAAAGCATACTCCTGATTTCTGTAATACAGTGGTGGATATTTTTTTTTCCTTCACCAGCCTTTCTCTTTCCCAAACTGGACACATTCCATGCTTTATGTCAAATATATCAAAACAAAATCTATCTCCAGCTGCGAAAACAGCTCCAAGGAGGAAAAAAAATAGGATCAAAAAAAATAAGGAAAAAAAAAAAGAAAAAAGGAAAAAAAAAAAGGGGGGGGGGGGGGGGGAGGGGAAAAAAGAAGGGAGGCAGGGGGAAAAGGAAGGGGGGGAGGAGGG
>WUAM01000164.1:1908043-1919414 GCA_024336885.1 Actenoides hombroni | reverse complement strand
CACCCCAAGAAAGGAGAAAGAGAACAAAGAAAAGAAAAAAAAAAAAAAGAAAAAAAAAAAAAAAAAAAAAAAAAAAAAAGAGAGGAGAGGGGGGGGGGGGGGGGGGGGGAGGAAGGGAAAAAAGAAGGAAGGAAAGGGAAAAAGGAAGGAAGGGAGGAACTCAATATTCTCAACAGTCACCAGACATCTCTCAGAGAAAAATTTTCCATGAACACCTGACGATCAAACTAAACAAATCCTTCTATCAACGACTTCATTCTCACCATTTACATTTTCTTTACTTACAAGGAAATTCTTACATCAAATGATGACTGCTCCATTCACTGCACTCCACCTCCAGTAATAACATCATGAGTAAAACATGTATAAACTGATGGGTGGAAAACTGCCTTTTCAACATAAATACACAGAAATTCTTTAAACACATTCAACAAGAAAGAGATACCACTCAAAAGCTGAGTAGGAACTGAGTAGCGTATAGATTTCCTTTGGATGCTGATGTAGAACAGACAAGAACACAAATACCTCATGGTAGGGCTGGATTTGAGTGGGCAGTTACAAAAGAGCTAAAAGATAGAAGAGCAGAAGTAATACAAAAGACCTGCTTTCAAATAGGCACACATCCTGCATAACAGTAACACTCTTGGAAACTAGAAACTGGATCTGGGCCAAAAGCACGAGATGGATGGCAAGAAAAACCTGCAGCACAGCCTTCTGATCAAGCACTGGTTGAATGAAGCCTGGAGATGCTCGCAAGGGAACTTGTCTGTGACCAGGGCAACAGGGTATTCATATATCTAATAAGAACAACACTGCATGTAAGATACCCAGTTCCACCAGGGTTTTTTTACAGCATAATAATCAGAACCTTGTACTTTGGCTTATTTCATGGATCAAAGAGAGGTAAAAGTCACAGCTTTTGTCATACAGTTTTCTTGGGAAATGCACAGATTAGCACTTCATTCTGTTCACTGGGAGTTTTTGACAGTAGTGCAAATCCAGTGACTTGCGAATAGCAAGAGGCAAGTGTTGTGAATGGAATTTGGGAAAAAAAACCCCTCAGTGATAAAACCCTATGTGATGTTTACTACTACTACTTTTTTTGTTGTTGCTTTTGGGAGTGCATCTGCCACACTATGATATAACATTGCCTAAAAGAAACAAAAGCATAAGATTTTCTTGTGTTATCAGCATTTCTCAAAAATCCTGAGAAATTAACACCACTGAGATTCAACACTACTGTGAAGCACCTTTTAGGTTACAGTTTGACTACAACAGCCTCAGTGGTGTCACTGAGGACACTTCTCTCGCAGCAGACTGCTCCTCACAGCAGACTGAAAATAAGGAGCCAAGCATGAACTTTAAGTGGTGTTGAATTTCATGTGGTTTTGCAGACAAGATAAATGAAGAGTGAAATGAGGTCAGGAGATTTATTTTCACTTATCTAAGTAAGAGAAGCTTAAAAAAAGGCTAGAAACAGTACCAGAAGTTTCTACAGGTGACAAACTGTCACAGTTCTTCTGGCCTTAGTTTACTGATTGGTTGTATTAAGTGAGCAAGTAACAACAAAAGATTGTCTCAGCATAATACTCTACTGATGATTTACTAAAAGGCAAACACGTTATCCACATTCCTCTGCTGCTTTCATTCACGGTATGCTTATTTGATTGCAACACTGGAACAAAAAGGCCACCTCAAAACACACCTAATATTCAGTATTGCAGGGTGTTAGCCTGCTAGGTGTCTTACTACATAAAGAGGGTTTGCCACCTCTGTGATAGGTACTGCTAGATACATTCCCTTTGATAACTGATGTGTTGATTGCTAAATGATGATTAAAAGTGAGTATCTTTATGCTACTTTGTATATTTGTAGAAACAAGAACCATTTCATTTGGACCCAATCATCTTTTTTAAATTGCTGAAACAGACGTGTGGTTTCCAACCAGAAAAAAGTAAAGTAAAAGCCTGTAAATGTGACATAAAAAATAGCCCCTGATGAATTTAGGGCGGCTGTGCAGAAAAGGAAACCATGACCTGATTACCTAATTCTCACTAATTTTACTGAAAGCATGTACTCTGAGTTTAAGTTTAGACACAAAGTCTTCAGAGCACTGCTGAACTTTAAGTAGGACAGCACAAGTAGATCTTCATCATTTAAAAAATATTTTCTGTCCAATTGCAACATTCCTGTATGTGACTGAACAGCTCATACTCAAGTTCATCATGTCACTACCTTTTCTTATTAAGCTCAAAGCCCAGCTCCTTACGGTGCCTAAAGAAACATGGTTATTAAAGAAAGATGCTGTGGTTGGGCACTCCAGCCTAAAATATCATGCAGTTATAGGATTTTATCTCCAGAAAATCCTTAGTCCCTGGAGAGAAACTGTTTAGCCTACAACTAACTCCAAACTTTGACATGTTATTAAAAAAAAAAAAAAAAATTAAAAATGTGAAACCAGTTAAAGAAGATGTTCCATTTATATTAGCCATTTTTATATGACTTCAAGCAGAAGATGAATGTCTAGCTGCCAGGCACTAACCTGTAAAGTATCAAGCACTGGTATAGCTAGCATGGGATTATCATCCATTGGACAGGTACAGAGGTAAGAGTTTCACACGTTTCAAACAAGCCAAACTTTGCTATAAAAGTTAACACCCATGCATCTTGTGCTGCATCTCACTCAGATTTCCTGTGGCTGTCCCAGACTGCACCACTACCCAGCACAGTTCATTGAGAACACCCCAATGAAAGGATGGGTCTTACACACAGCACTGCACATGGGAAACCCATGATTTCAGCACTGCATCAGATACTGACTTTTACAGAGTCACTACCACCAAACCCATCTTCACACAGCCCCTCATACATCAGTTGGGGAATACTGAACTAACGTACACCTTCCAAATGCAAGAAAAATATGCAGGTTGTGGCTTGGGCTCCACATCAGACTAAGCTTTTCCATGCTGAAGTGACTGTAGGGGCTGTTGAGTTCTGGAAGCGATATAATGTTAACATAATTTTCCTCTATGACAAAAATACACCATAAGCCAGCTGCTGTATCACAGTCAGCACTCAAGAAGTTTCAATGGTGTTGGTAAGATACCTCATACTGATACATTTTCATATGTCATTGCAGTAATAAAATGGTGAGGAGAGATAAAGTTATTTCTTGTCTTACCTGTCCAAGTGTTAGTTCAGACCTGATCATATTTCTTCTTCACAGGTCTATGAAAAAACCTGCTCTTAGGAGTCCAGCTCCAGTCCAAGAAATAATGTTCTTGGCTTTTACAATGTACAAGAGGAGGAAGCATAAACCAGAATTTTCCCAAAGCTGTGTGGAATAGGCATTAAACTAGACAGGATTAATCTTGATGTAAAACTCAATACACTCTTACCCCAAAAACACCTGGGGAGAAAATGGTAGGTGGAAAAGATGAGTCAAGCTGGCAGACATATCCACCATGCAGAAACAGGTGTAAGAGGAAAATCACTGTTCTGGACTAGCTAACAGGGTGTACATAGTAGGGTTTCAATCTCAGACAGAGGAAATATTGTCAACTACTGTCAACATCATTTCTGCTCAGTAACAGAACTTCTTCAAGCACGCAACAATACAGACCTTATTCTTCCTTTCACAGAATGTTAAGGGTTGGAAAGGACCTCAAAAGATCATCTAGTCCAACCCCCCTGCCAGAGCAGGACCATTTAGAGCAAAATCTTTTGACAAGTGATGTTCACCCATGTGCAAGAAGAGCACACAGGGGAAAACAACAGACTCATAGAATTGTTTAGGATGGAAAAGGTCTTTAAGATCATTGAGTCCAACAATTAACATAGCACTGCCGAATGCACTACTAAAATATGTCACTAAGCACGACATCTACACATCTTTTAAGTACCTCCAAGGATGGTGACTCGACAACTTCAACAGGCAGCCTGTTCCACTGTTTGACAACCCTTTTGGTAAGATATTTTTCCTAATATCCAATCTAAACCTTCCCCAGTGCAACTTGAGGCCATTTGCTCTTGTGCTATCGCATGTTGCTTGGGAGAAGACACCAACACTCCCAGTTTCCTCAGTCACTCCTTGTAAGACTGTTGCTCTAGACCCTTCACCAGTTTTCTTACCCTTATTTGGACACGTTCCAGCAGCTCAATGTCTTTCCTGTAGTAAGGGACCCAAAACTGAACACAGTATTTGAGTTGTGGCCTCAACAGTGCCGAATACAGGGGCACTATAACTTCCTTACTTCTGCTGGCCACGCTATTTCTGATACAGGCCAAGATGCTGTTGCCCTTCTTGGCCATCTGGGCACAGTGCTGACTCATATTCATCTGGCTGTTGACCAACACTCCCAGTACCTTTTCCTCCAGGCTGCTTTCCAGCTGCTCTTCCCCAAGCCTGTACTGCTCATAGAGTAAATGATTACAGTCACAGGGCAGTGTCAGGTTGTCACTCCAAGAACCAAAAATGCTGCATGTGCAGAAGATGTGGGTCACAGAAGATCTGTGGGTCACTGTTGTACCATATTGAGAATATTAATATTTTTTTAATGGACTTCTCTGCTGGGGAGCCATCCCTTGATCTATAGGCTTCTAACGCAGTATGAAGTTGGTTTTATGCAGCACTTTCCTTAGTTATGGTCAAAACGTAATGCTCTGTTCATGACGTTTCAGTTTCAAAAGATTGGCCATTTCAAAGTAAGCCCATTATCACTTATCAAAGGCAAAATACAGTATGCCAGCATTTGCACCTTATTTTTTTTTAAAATATTGAAATATGAGGAATACCTCTGGAAATAGTTAAGGACTTCTGGGTGGGTGGGTGAAGCAGATGAGTAGCAGAGTAACTTTATCTTCTAGTACTATCCACAGAATGCAGGTCAGTCTACTCTGATGGAAATACCCCAAGCTGATTCTTTACATTCTTAGACATAAACATCTCATAATTTTTTCAGGCCAGGAAAACATGAATTTTATTCATGGTCCTCCTGTGATTTGTCAGGGGCATCTTACTGTTTGCATCTTTGGATTCCTTATTTTAAAAAACGTGTCAAAATTTTGCTCGTCTAGCAAACTATTAACACAAAGTGATATTATGTAAATGCTGAGTATTATAATTTCTATAAATCCCATGCCACAATATAATAAATCAGAGGAGTTCAGTTTCTAATTTCTCAATAAATGCTATTTTGTGAAGTATGTGCAGCATGCATTTATTTCAATATAAAACAATTTAGAAAATGCCCTTCCTTCCACATATAAACTATTTGCTAACCAATAATAGATGTATATTTTACTATGTGAAAGTATAACCTATTTTTAACCTCACATTTACATGCAAAGTTTATAGAGAAAATACTTTAAAACAGGAAATCAAAGTCCATTTCCTGTTTTAACAAGGATAATCCCTTGACCAACAGGCACAAATATTCATTCCTCTTTAATGTTAATTAGCACAGTATTCATCCTATATTTCACAATTTAATGAAAGTAAGCAAGTTGCTGGGAACATTATTGAGTTCAAAATGTCTTTCACCTTATTTATCCGGAACTCAATAAAACTGTTCAGTCACAGACTTGCAGCCTCCGGCTAGGTTCGCGCTATTAGCCTTAAATCACTTTTAGAGTTGCAATAACAGTAAGTTGCCAAACTCAAATATACAGCTATCTACATCTGCTAGATAGTTTGTCTTACTGGAGAGTCTGGAAAAATTGCAGTTATTTGACACAAGCTGTAAAGTTTTTTGCTGCTTACCAAGGAAGCAATACTTTTCAAGTCTGCAAATCAGCATTTGAAAAATGTATCTGGAAGAATGTTGAATGGAGAATGTTTTTTTAAGTGATCATAAGATAGCCTTTCAAAAAAATTGCATAGACTGGAGTTTTAAAAAGGTAACTACTGCTTCCCTAGTGAATGGCTGAATCTCTGAATTTCCAATCTGAACCATGAGGTAAATCTTCAGGAACTATGACTTCCTCAACTGAAGAAGATTATCAGGCTGAACAAACAAAAATAGGGAGCATGGAACATAATTTTATCTCACTGCTATATAGATGAAGAGTAGAAAGCTGGAAGTGACAGAGCATGACTGCTGCTACCAAGATGAACCAATTCCCAGATGAACCAACACCCACCCCACTTCAAGGCCATCAGACTCAGGGACCCCTGGATCTGGCAGTATCAGCCTCTTCATGCAGCAAGTAATCCAAAATATCATAAATGGGTGAATACCTTGCTGCCCTCTCAAATGTTCAAGTCTACATCTTCTGTACAGATAGTATGATCACGATATAAGCCCTTAATGATGCTGTTTCAATATGTTCCATAAACTGATATTCAGCTCTTCACATTTAATCAAAGCCCATGCATATGAGGCTGATTGATTGAATGAGCTCTTAATCAAATCCATTTACTTGCTCTGAACTGGCAACGTGTACACAACAGATGTTCTATACAGCACAGTCAGAGCTATAGGTGAGGACTGCAGTGGGCAGACAGCACTGCTGCACCATGGAGAAGCTGCCACGAGCTGCACGATTCAGCCACCCGCTTCCCTCTCTGCCCTGGAGAATGGCTGGCAAGGCATTCACTAACTGCTCCAACTCGCACGTGCCTACGTTTCCACTGCAACGTCCCTATTTCATGTCTGATGTCATGCGTAAAATCTAAGGGCAGTAGTCCAGCACTGCTGCTGGCTTCTGTCCAAAGTGCACTACCCACTTTTAACTGATGTATCTTTGTTAATAGCAAGCCCTATGCAAATAGGCTAATGAACATCAGTCAAAGAGCCCTCATCTCCACACTGAATATCAGTCTCTTCATTTTTTCCTTTCTTAACTGGTATAGTTATATCCATTCTCGCCTGGGATCACAGACTGTAAATCAGAGACAAAGGAATGAAAAAGATAGAAAATATAACCATGCTCACAGTTAGGTCTTACTGGAACAGACAGCAAGGATCTGACTGAATCCCTAACTCTCTGAAGGCCTTGAGCAAACTATGCTTTCACAGAGGTGCCTCCCCCCTTTGGCTGCATGCTTGCTACAGGCAATTCTCATTTTGTTTGCCTACACTAATGGCATTACAAGCCTAAGACAGCTGCACTGAGCTCATTACATATAACTTCATGGGTCTGATGAGGGAAAAATATTAACCAACACACTGAAGAAAACCGTTTCAGAATATAATGAGTTATCTTTGTTCTAGCACTGCTTAAACTTGTCCACACTAGCCAGGCACTACCCTTGATCAGTGAAGCCACACTGCCTGAGCTGGTGTGTCAAGTCAGTTAATCTTAACTGAAAACATGTGCTGAAGCACTTGTGATTTAGGCGTATCAGTTTCAGAAATCCTTCTGCAGCAACTCTGACCTACCATACCTTTCATGGAGATGGATGGCATGGCTGACCACGTCCTCTGCCGCTTTACATGCAAAGCAAAGGAGGCTAGGTAAAATTCCCACAAGGGATGGAAGGCTATCAAAATGCATCTTCAGGGTATCATTTACTGACCGAAGTAAATAACGAAAATAACATTTTGTATTTGTATATAAGCATCCATTTTAAGGGACCTATTCAGAGAAACTATTTTAAGCTAACAGTGACACATTCATTATTTAAGTCTAAGAGCTTGAGTATAATGTTATATTTCTACAGTATATTTAATATAAATATCTTTGGAAAAGATGACCAAGGAAACCTGACTGATACGAGAAATATACTAGGTCATTTTTGTCACTAAAAAGGTAATTTTTCAAGTCATTAGGGCCAAATTCAAACATTTGCATTAGAAAATTTTTTCTCTGACAAAGCTTAAAACATGGTAAGATGGGAAAATAATATGAACACCGAACGCAAAGAACTTATTTTACAATAGTCATACAGAAATTGCTTCTAATGAAGGTTGTATTGAGAAAAATCTAATCTAAACATTAAATAACTTACTGAACCACAGAGGCTATTTTCTTCTGTGATATGTTGTCTAATGGTTTCATCCTGTCACAAAACAAGTCCGCCTCCAATGGTTCAGTTTGCTGAAATAACACATATGCCTACTCAACTTCTTTTTCCTTCTCAACGGAAAAAAAGCAAAACCATTCCTTTAGTTCTGTTAACTACAAGCGCTGGCCCTTGAGGAATGTAAGGTTAGGCTAAAGGAAGCTGCATTAAGCTGCAAATTGATTTTGCCGATACGGTCAGCAATGGGACCTGGTCTTTCATTCAGAAAGGGCAATACATTGTACTATATGATGATGTAGGTTAAATAATGCTTATTAGCAAACAAACAGAGCAGACGAGAAACAGTATGAACTACACAGAATCTAAATGCCTTGCCTCCATTATCTGTCAAGATATGTCTAAATGCCAGAGGAGGAAGAGAGGCTGTTTGTTTAGTTTTGGATTATTTTTTTTTTTTATTTTTTTGAGGGTGAGACCTTATGTCTGTGTCACAGCTATGGCAGGGAGGTGCGATGGTCTGAAGCAAAGGATAGTTGCTCTGTATTTCCAACAAACACTGGCTTATCCACATCAGTATAAAATAGCTGAAGTAAAAAGCAGATGCTCAGAGCATAGGGAAATTTCTAAACTATCTTTTAAATCCATTCTTTTCTATGAACTTTCAGAAGTTACAGAGACATTAATAAACTAAACTATATGCTTTTTCTCTTCATTAAAAAAAAAAATAAATAAATCCTTAGTCATCAGCAAGGCATTTTCTGTTCTCCTGTAACTACATACATCAATTACTCCCATGACTTCTTCCTGGCCAGATCTTAGATCATGTCATTGTTCCAACTAATGCTTTTGGAACATCTTCAAATCTCTTTTATCCTTGTGGCTTTTACTTCAGTGCCCTCTTCCAGTCCTCCATCTACATCTTGGAAATGTCTACAAATCACTTCACAGGTATCTCCTCCCACTAGTATAACTCTCAATTCAACTTTGTTTCCAGCCAACCCCATAGTTCCAATCCTTTTTAATTTTCTAATCCCATCTTCTTTCCACAAATGGACATAGTCATCCTTGAATCTTATCTACCTCATAGTCCACACACCTGGGACATTTCCAAAGGCTGCCACATACTCCTTTTCATTATAATCTACAACTTCTTCCTCACCTCTTCTAGCTAAACTATTCACTTGGGCCTAATTCTGCCTCATCAGCAGAGACTCTCTCCAGCCAACCCAATACTGTCATAACCACATCATGCAATCCACTGAGGAACACAGGTGCATTTTTTGTTATCACACTAACCATCCCTCAGCCTCTAGCTTTTAAACACAATGAACTAAAATTGACTGCCCTCACCTTTACTTCCAGCCATTGATCTTATCTACATGCTCACACTCTGACCCATTGACCCCACCCTAAATAATTCATCAGCCTTCCACAAAGTGTAACATCATTCAGCATTTCTGCATGTGCATACCTGGTCACTGTACAGGAACGATATGCCTGTAATTCAGAAAACCTCTCTCCCTTCTTCGCGAGAGGAATTACACCTACTGTAATAAATGCAAAGGCACATCATCTGACAGAGGAAAGCGTAGGCTTTTCTTTTCCTGTTAGCATTTTCAATTTATAACTACAGAACTGCTAACCTACATCTCCAATGTGAGTTTAACTTCATAGCTTTCCTTTTCTGTTACTTTTCCCATGTTTATTGCAGTTATCTCAAAACCAGCCTGCAAAGTCTGTGAGCAACTAGTATTTTTACAACTAGATGTCTGGGGACTTTTGAGCATTGCTACAACACAGCAAATGTAACAACAAAGGCAGATGCTAAATACCACATCACCAAGGACGGTTTTTTGACCGAGAGAAGTCAGAATACCTAGCAGAGCACTACTCCTTTGTAAGCAGTATAAAATTGCATTCTAAGCTAAATGCTTTACAAGACAAATATAAATCTCACCATCATCTATGTTTTTGAAAAATCACCCTATTGTCAGGATGAGTTGGGCAACCCACCAATAATTATTCAACTGTCCCATAAGAAAGCCCGAGAGAAGTGACAAAATCACAGTTAGAAGACAACTTGGGCCTCATGCACCACTAGGAAACTGCAATTTCACTTCAGGTGGGCCTGGACTCCATCTTAGGTTCAATGGACACCCTCAAAACTTTTTAAGCTCTTAACCACTGTGAAAGAAGAAATTAATTCAACTGGGAACAACATTTTCCTTCTAAAAATATTCATAATTCCTTTTACTTTCAGGGTCCTTCCCCCTTTACAGTATTCATGTAGTATTTTAGCAGGACAGTCCTGGCTCTCATCCACAAGTGAAGCAGGGCTTTATTGCTCCCATAAACTAATTTCAAACCACATTGGGTCACCTCAAGAGTTCCTTCCCAGAGAATATAGCTTCAGAGTTAGTTCCAGAGACTTAAACTGTTTTCTGTATGGGAAGAAAATTACTATTTCTGTAATAGATCAACTTTTCTTCAGGCATATTGGTATCTGAAGGATGC
The DNA here is from genome assembly GCA_024336885.1 of Actenoides hombroni. NCBI lineage: Eukaryota > Metazoa > Chordata > Aves > Coraciiformes > Alcedinidae > Actenoides > Actenoides hombroni. Next base: position 1,908,934 of record WUAM01000164.1, on the reverse strand, counting down.
CAGTTCATTGCCAGAATTTGGGAGCTGATGCGGCTCTAAAGGCTCCACATATTTTCAGAGGGACGTTTGCCTGACATTTTAACCCATTAAAACTGAAATGCGTGGCTGGAAAAAGGTAGTATATATTTAAAAATCTCACTGTGATTCAAATACAGCTATATTACTTGCACAAGTGATTTAGTAGCATGACTTCACAAAGGCAAAAGACAATAGGTTTTACTTCTACGACCAGCCTGCATTCTTGCACATCACATGACAGAGAACAACGGAAACGTGGCTGAATGTGAGAAAGCACCAAATGACAATGGCTTTTTGGGTGGGGGTGGAGAGAAACACACATACTACAAAAATCCAATAATTCTCCACCCAAGCATTGCTAGTGAATGACCTCACTGGTTTCCTACATACACTCCAGCAGCCTTCCTGCCATCACTCTGTTGAGCCAAGCAATGATGTCAACAGTCCACCTGTGAGTGATGTAGCCCTCTGGGTCATGGTTGAAGAGAACTTGGATAAAAGCTGTGCCAGTGTTAATTAAATGCACCTCTTGTTTCAATGCTGATTTCCTCTGATAAGGCTCAGCTCATTTTTCCTGGAAAGACTTCCACGTTATAAGGGAACCAGAGCCAACCATAACACAAAACAAATATTGCTTAGAGAATATGAAGACAACATGTTAAATATTTAGTTTAAAACACAACAAAACAAAGAGATTGCCTATCAGTGCTGGGGTAGGTACAAATCCCATTAATTTACATGTGCTAATGACAAGGTTAAACTACAAATGCTAGTTACTAGGGTCAGGACAGCCCACTAGACCTATAACAGACACTCTCTGTTAACCCCCCTCCCTCCCCAAAGGGGAAGAGAAAGGGAATAAGGGAGAGAGAC
>WUAM01000164.1:1893806-1907572 GCA_024336885.1 Actenoides hombroni | reverse complement strand
AGTGGCCTTGGTCTGCACACCAATCCTTGGTAGTAACTCTAAACATGGGGTGTTGTCACTGCTAGAAGCAGACACTGCCTGGGAAAACATGCTGCTAACTTCAGACAGTGCAGTTAGTTAGAAGAACTGAGCTGAAAAGTAAAATCACTGAACAAAATAAGTTCTGTTCTCACTCAAATCAGGACATTACTGCAGATAGTTTAATATTTTTCAGCAGTACTTGTATCTTATTTGTAATGCTCCTCCCAATTAAATTGGAACAGAATTCTAACAACCTGCTTTCACACTGAAAAATTGTGCCAGGTTAGAGTGAGAGGAGCTCATCTAGTAAAAGATATGATTTGAGAATGGGGTTTGATGTTTAATTAGCATCAGTATTATCACTACAGCTTTAATGAACATGTTGTCCAATAGCATTTATTCTGCCATCAGAAAGGTCTTAGCTGTAAGAAGGCTCTAAGTAGCTTAGATATTAAGGATGATCTTCCACTAATACAATTAGCCAGCAAGTAATGAAAGTCAGTAATATATACTGCTCCTTCTTTTGTTCCTGTATAAAGAAATCTAATCCACTGTCATGACTGGATGCTTTCACCATATGCTGTCACCAGGATTTCTGTAATCCCTCTACTCATAGCATCTGACTTCCAGCCACTTTAAGCCTTCAGGACATGCCCTTTTATACTTGCTTTGTTTTGTAGACATTTTTGGATAGCTTTATTAGTTAGATAAGTGTCAAAGGAAGACTCTCAGTTTTGAAACCTGACATCAAAAATATACTTTCCTGCATCACTTAAAAAGTATCACTAGCCCTAAGACTTAATTGCTGATAGCAATGAACACAAAAAATATGAAGGTGGTAAAATAGAAAAGTGATCTCAAAGGTAATGGTACACTCTATTATGAGAGTTTGTTTCCTGATGATCACAACTCTCAGTTTTGAAAGGCAGCAAGTTGGACCTCTTGCCATAAATTTAATTTTAGAGAAAGATTTGTATGGTAAATATATTAGGAGTACATTCATATTCATTCATTCATTTTGACTTGTAGCAACTGTGATAGTTCCAAGAAGTGTCCTGTCCCACATTCCTGAGCAGCAGCAATATTTTCCAAACAACCAATGATCAACATATGTCTATTTAGACTTTTAGCCCTTATGTTTATACAGTACCTTGCCCTACAAACTTTCTTAAAATACATAACACTAAGATTATATTGTCTACCCAGTTCTTGATATGGGAAAAGTTCCATGGCTATACTACCTCTCACCAGAGTACCTGACCTGGATGTACTTTTTTACAATCTCCCCCAGTGAGAAATCCCATATATAAAATGCCCTTCATAAGAACCCACATTCTTTGTTTCTAGGCAGAAAATGAAAAGGAGAAGTAATCCTTTAACTTGTTTCATCTATCCTGCTCCTATGGACAGATCCTATGGATTTACAAGAATGACCTGCAGCTAATTTGTGTTGAAGCATGCAGAGTGAGACTCATTCAGAAAAAGCCCAACCCAAGAACATTTCACTCTGACGTGCTACAGAATAGCTCTCTCATGGATTTGAAGTAGTTGTTGAACATTCTTCACATTCAGTCCTTCCCATAACTTTATGACACACAACTTCCAATTCAAACCTGAATCTAGTCCATGAAGGAGATACTAGAACTTCTGATAAATTTTATTCTGTCACCAGTAACTGGTATTACACAATGTAAATACACAGCTGTGCTTCACTTCTGGTGGATGCGAGTAATGTGGCCGTGCTGAAGGAAAGCATATCCCCAAGTCCAGTGAGTTAAAGTGACACAGTTTCCTGAACTCCAGGAACTCTCCTGGTCAGAAAGTACTTCCTTCCTTGTTTCAAACACTTGATTGTTTCAGAGGGAATTCAAAACAATAGATTAGAAACTTTCAACCTTTCCTAAGTGTACAGCTATACAAGGAAATCAGGCCGTGCTCTGGGAAGAGGAGATAACATTGGGAGAGTACTCTTTCCGGAAATGCGATGGCTTTTGCATCCCTTCTCTAGCACCATCCCATGAATCAGCTACACATAAGTAATAATTCATGCTATGAGATGTCTGATGCAGTTCAACTACTGTTTGGAATAAGATGTGTGTGGTTGGCAAAACCCATGAGTTAAATAGCTTCTCAGCTACTTTAGTAATGTGTGTCAGTGGAGAAAATATCAGAAACTTCCTAATCTGAGTCTGTACTTTTAAGGACAAGTAGGAAGAAAGGATGACAATTGACTCATTTTAGCACCCCATTATTTAAAATTTTAAAAAGGAGAAAGAACGTGCTACTACTGCAGTTAGAATCTATCCCTTTCCACCATAATTTGCTTTTACAGAACATGTTCACAAGGACTGGGAATACATCAGGCTCATCAGCTGAAAAGCAATTTTAATCATACACTTTTTCCTAACACAACTGCTTTCATCTAAATACATTACAGAATGCTTTGTAATGATGGATAAAAGACATAACATTTAGAACATAACCATGAAACTACCATTATTTACAGGTTGCAGTTTAAATAAGGAAAGGCAGCGGACATGATAATTCATTTTTCTGCAGCACTAGGGTGCCCAAGTATCCTAGACTAACTGAAAAACATCAGAATCAGAACCAAAGACAAGAGTCATTCTCTCAGACCCTGTAGTCAGAGGTCTTATATGATAGTACATTTTTCTAATTCTCTTTTCCTATTAAAGTAGAGCTAAAAAAACCTGTGAGGATTAAATTATTGTAAAAACCCAAGAACTCACCTGGTTCTACAAGTTATTTTTAGAAACAAACAGGAAATGCACTTCCCTGTCAAGCTGGGTCAAAGGAAGGGGAGTGATTAAGTTAAATACTCTGCACTCACCGTTCCTACCAAAGGATAGATGAATCCAGCTCCAATACTGGCTCGTACATCACTAATCGGCAAAATGAAACCAGTGGGAACGCCCTTCCTCTCAGGCTGATGGGAGAGGGATAGGTGAGTTTTTGCCATACAAATGGGAAGATTTCCAAATCCCTAACAGAAAAGGGAAAGAAAAGAAAAATGCTTTTACGATTACAATAAAGACAGAATATGTTTTCACTTTGTTATCAGTATCTTCTAGAAATCCTAAAATCCATATATCAATAGTTCATCTCAGTTTCTTAGCAGTTAATATTTCAGAAATTGCAGAATACTGTATTTCACATGCTCTTCTCTCTCAGCTCAGGTCTCTATCTCCAGAGACTTGTCTGTAGTGACAACCAGCTTCTAGAGTGGGTTCTCAAACTAGATTTAGGTGCCAAAGTTGCTTATACAAGACCTAGAATGTTCTATTTTCAGAAAAGGTGCACAATGGCTATCACACTGAACAAGAAACCTGCACCAGATCAAGAAAACAGTACTTTTCTCTGGGCTCTGATGACCTAGATACCTACTCAAGACCAGGATTCATAGCCAAAAACTCTCTAAGGGTACTATTGTCTTCTGAGAGGTAAACACAAATAGCTCACAATATTTTGCTTTAGTTTTAAACGAGACAAAAACTGTGTGAGGTGACAGCATACACCTCACTAACGACAGTGCAGTAGTTACACAAAACGTGGGAGAAAATAAGGAAAGGCCCTCACAGCAGCTTCCCCCACACTATTTGTCTCCCAAGTTACTTATTAACCTTGAGTTGGGCACCTTCCACTCTTCTGTTCAATTCCTTGACAAACAGGGATGCAATTCACAATGCCAGGAGAAGAGGTGGAACTGCAGGGAACTGCCTTTGCAGACCAATGCTGATGACAATCCTTTAATGACTTTGTGAAAGTATTTCCTAATACTACTAAAGTTTAGACTAAAAAATGGATTAGAGAATCAGAGCAGGAAAAGATAAAGACACAGATTATTTTGCTTCAAGTACATGAAGTAAGCTTCTTTACAATCTAGAAACTCAAACTAATTCTCAGGAGATTTGCATTATAAAGAAGATGGCTATACCTCTGCCTGTCTCAAACTGTATCAAAGCCCACTCCCACATACTTTAGGAACACATTTAATTCGCCTTCTAGTATTTATAACCCCTTGAAAATAATGTGAACTGAAGGGAAAAGATTTTACAAGTATTGGGAGCTTTGTTATTAACATGCATAGCTGTGCACAGGTCTTTTTGTGTTTGCAAACACATTTTTTCAGATAGAAATGAATGCTCAGATGCAAAAATCAGGTATGTTAACTAGCTGCTACTTTTGCAGATAGGCAGTTGTCACATTTAAGGCAGTAAGCCAAAACTGCTACTCTGCATAGAAAGTAGAGTTTCATCAACAATCTCAGAGTGATTCCAAACACCATGCATATCTTATGGGAGATAGCTTTCAAGGTTAAAACCATTCTGTTCTATCTTGCCTAATCTAAACCAATCCATACTGACCTCCATAGTTTATCACCGTGGATAAGCACATGCCCTTTAGCAAAGCTTGACTAAACACTCCAATCTCAGAACCTTTCACACCCCAAGGTTTCCTAAGACTCTCATCCAGCAGGTATCTGAGTGCATAATTCACCAGTGTTCTTACCTGCTGGGTGTATCGATCAACTTGTGACTGCGCAGTGGGAGACAACTCTATATCCTGAGCTCCATATACCTTCTGAGCAATGATCCTTATTTTTTCAATGATAGGAAGCTGCAGAGACAAGGAAATAATACAAGGATGAACATTGGCCAAGATCTTGTTCACCGAGTGAAAAAAACCTGAATCTCTCGGTTAGATTCATCTTTGTTAAATGGGCTTGCCAAAGCATGAAACCAAGTAAAGAGCACTGGTGATGGATACGATATTCAGCTACAGGTACACGAATTGCAACTATGATTTCAGCTACTCTATCATTTCAGAGCTGCTCAATTTGTGTATTACAAAGTTGACAACAGGAGCTTACGCTCTTGCCTAAAGTGCGGGAAGAAAATTACTGCCATGTAGTTTTAAAAATCAAGGATACACTTTGAAATCACAAGTCACTTAAGTTCCATCCCAGTCTCCATGAGTATCTACATCATGTTACTCGGCTCGAACCAATGCATGTTTTGCATTTACAGCTTCTGTTTGAAGGCAGATGCAGACTCTCACATTCAAGCTGTTAGAAATCCTTTCACAGATTTTCTGCAGACAGCTTTGTGGTCAGATCAAGCATTTACTTTTTGTGCCATCACTTCTGTTTATTTAGAGTAAACAACTCTTTCCTCTTTCTCTTGTCTTTTGTTTTGAATGACCTTGAAGACAGCAATTATGACCCCTGTAGCCTATTTTAAACAAGCCAACCTCTTTGACTTCTTTCAATAGGCACAGGACGATGGAGGACATATCATACCACCAGTTCAGCTACTCCAGTGCTGACCACAGATGACCAGAGATGTCTAAAATACTCCAGGATGCATCCTATCAGTAAATTTGTACTGTAGCATATTTAATTAATAACACATGTGGAAGAAGTGTTGAGCAACATCTAAAGAAATACTACTTGGGGAAGAAGACTTGGTAATATCAAGCAATACAAAAAGCACCAGAACACAAAGTAGAAGCATTGAATTTTATTCCAACAAAGACAATCAATTGGTTTGTGAATAACAAACTCTATCTGAAGCATTTATAGGAAGTTTCACAGTTAATCGCATTTTTGTAATGCCTGTCTAGAAGTAATGTTGTTTCTGCAAAGACACGTCTGTTGAAGGGTTTGTGTCAGAATGACCTCTTTTTTGTATTTATGATTGAATTTTAGAAAAAAGAAAATTTAAAGTAGTCTGCCTTTACATTAATAAAGAACTCCAGTAACAGAGACATCACAAGAAAAGAAGCTTGCCAGACTTTCGAGTAGGTTAAATATAAGACAGTTAAAAGCTACTAAAGCTCAGATATGAAATTTCAGAGTCAAGTTTAAAGACGTTCCACAAGACACTTTCTGAATACATTGCCCAGATGATTACTGCACCTTAATTGGATGGAATGATGTCATGTTCCTGACTTCAGGCTTTTTACGGGAACCCAAGCAGTACAAGAAAATCTAATGTGGACTGGAGATAACACACTGCAAATATTCCTGGCATCATTGAGCTGAATGGAAGAGTTGGTGACATGGATAGCTTTCACGAGATGAAATTTATCTCCATTTGATTATTAAATATGTTCATACCCACAGCAGTTTTGAACACAGTGGAAGAAATGCAAAATGCACCTGTTAACCTGCCCTTTGGGTGATGTTTGCATGCAGTCAAAGACTAACAGCAACAGAAATTCCACTCCTTGTTGTAAGCAGGCCAACATCAAAGCTAACAGCTTTCTGCTTAAACCTCAGCAAATTTATTGAGATGGAGATGTTCATTTAGCTTCGACTCGCATTTGTGTCAAAACGTTTCAAACTAATTTGCCAGCAGCATAATTACTATGCTCTCAGTCCTGTTCCAGCAACTGTAGCTGTAGTTTCCAAATGAAATCCAGCAGGGCTCTGTCTTACATCAGAGGAGACTGCTTTAATGACAGTGGTGGCATTCTGCTCCTCTAGGATGTACGTAACAGCTTGCATGACTGAGTCTGAGCTGGACAGTCAAACACCGCATCCCTTCAAACACTTTCCAGGCCAGTACCCACATCTCAAACTTTGCAAATGTAACCTCAGAAGAAGTACCACTGGGGAAGCATTTGCAGGAGCGTGAATAGTAAATAAAGGTGGTTTTCTGAGAGTGTCACATTTTTTTTGCAAGGCAGGAGCATACAAACAGGTGAGGCAATGTGCATGGTGTCAGTAAAGAGTTTGAGTCTATTTAATCTCACAACACAGGCAGATGAGTCCCGGCTGAGCCCAACAGAAACCAGCAGGGAGGCACAGATGCTCTATTACACGTCAACACGGCCCACGCATGTACATACTCTCAGACACATCTCCTTCCCAGATTTTCAGGAGTAGGGAAAGGACTACACTACGCTGTGTAAAGATCCATCTGTTCCCTAGTGTTTAGTGGGATTTTTAAGGGATTATCTACTTTGAATCACAGTGTAATAGCATTTCATGGTAAAAAGTTTCCTGTGTTTTAGTGATCAAGGAACACTGCTGGGAAACTTCACTTTAAGTTGAAGAAGTGTTTTCCAAAGAAAAGCCACCTAATACTTCACAGGAGAAATAAAATGTTATTTTGCTTGAAAATAACATAATGGTATTTATCAGAAAAAAAGAAGCTCTAATAATAAAAAAGACTATTTCATAGAATGCCTTGGGTTGAAAAGGACCTCTAAAGGTCATCTAGTCCAACCCCCCTGCAGTAAGCAGGGGCATCCTCAACTAGATCAGGTTGCTCAGAGCCTCATCAAGCCTGACTTTGAATGTCTCCAGGGATGGGGCCTCTACCACCTCCCTGGGCAACCTGTTCCAGTGTTCCACCACCCTCATAGTAAAGCACTTCTTCCTAATGTCCAATCTAAATCTATTCTTCTTTAGTTTCAAACCACTGCCCCTCATCCTATCACTACATGCCCTTGTAAACAGTCCCTTCTCCAGCTTTCTTGTAGGCCCCCTTCAGGTACTGGAAGGTCTCTACAAGGTGTCCCCAGAGCCTTCTCTTCTCCAGCCTGAACAACCCCAACTCCCTCAGCTTGTCATCACAGGAGAGCTGTTCCAGCCTTCTGACCGTTTTCATGACCCTCCTTTAGACCTGCTCCATCAGGTCCGTCACTCCTGTGTTTGGGGCTCCAGAGCTAGATGCAGTACTCTAGGCAAGGTCTCACCAGAGCAGAGTACAGTGGCAGAATAACCTCTTGATCTGCTGGCCATGTTTCTTTTGATGCAGCCCAGGATGTGATTGGCCTTTTTGGCTGCAAGTGCACATTGCTGGCTCACGTCCCGTTTCTCGTCCAACAGAACACCCAAATCCTTTTCCACAGGGCTGCTTTCTACCACCTCATCCCCCAGCCTGTATTGATAATGAGGATTGTTCCAACCCAGGTGCAGGACCCTGCACTTGGTCTTGTTGAACTTCCTAAGGCTCACCTGGGCCCACTTCTTCAGGAACCTCTGGATGACAGCCCGTCCCTCTGGTATATTGACCAAACCACTTCGCTTGGTATCATCTGCAAACTTGCTGATGGTGCACTTGATGATGCTGTCTATATCATTAATGAAAATACTAAACAGTACCAGTCCCAGTACGGACACCTGAAAGACACCACTTGTCACCGGTCTCCATCTGGAGTCTGAGCCATTGACCACTACCCTCTGGATGCAACCATCCAGCCAATTCCTTATCCACTGAACAGTCCACCCAGCAAATCCGTATCTCTCCAACTTGGCAAGGAGGATGTTGTGGGGGACTCTGTCAAAAGCCTTGCAGAAGTCCAGATAGATGACATCCATAGGTCTTCCCTTGTCCACTGATGTAGTCACTCCATTGCAGAAAGCCACTAGGTTGGTCAGGAAGGACTTGCCATGATGGCTGTCTCTGATCACATCCTGGTACTGCGTGTGCCTTATCAGAGCTTCTAGGAGAATCTTCCCAGGCACAGAGGTGAGGCTGACAGGTCAGTAGTTCCCAGGGTCCTCCTTTCTACCCTTTTAAAAATGGGTGTAACGTGTCCCTTCTTCCAGTCACCAGGGACTTCACCTGACTGCCAGGACTTTTCAAATATAATGGAGAGTGGCTTGGCAACTGTGCCCTGGCCTTCCTGACCTCATCTCTACACAATCAGCAGCATCTCTGTACTCTTCCCAAGATACTTACCTGTCCCTGCTTCCACTGCCTGTGTAGCTCCTTCTTGCCTTTTAGTTTGACCAGCAGGTCTCAACTCAGCCATGCTGGTCTCTTCCCTTCCTTGCTTGATTTCTTACACCTGGGGATCGAGAGCTCTTGCAGTCTATGGAAAGTGTTCTTAAAGATCTGCCAGCTCTGTTCTGCTCCTTTGTCTCCGAGGACTGTGTTTCACAGGGTGTCCTAGTGACTAACTCCTTGAGGAGCTGGAATTTTGCTTTCCTGAAATTCAGGGTGCTGACTATGCATACATATATGCCATAGCAGAAGACTGAATGTTTACAAGATACTTGTAGGTACAATTCTTACTTTTTCTTATCTGGTCCTTAAGGGCAAGTTTAGCTTCAGGTTTTCCACAAAACTGTTGATTATTCATCATTCCACTAGGGAAATACTCTCACTGATGGGCATAGACTTCCACTATATGTAGTAATGCTTCACAGTTCTAATTCATATGGAAAAGTGATTAGCTGAATTCAAAGCAGCTGAAAAACAGAGGCATATTGCACAAGTAACTAAATCTTTAAGGGATTTTAAGATGGATTTTTACTCCAGCTGACACCAGACTCTTCTAAAAAAAGCATGTGAGTTACCTATTTGTGCTTAAAACACCTTGGTCAAATATCTGCCAGCAGAAACCACATATTTCAGACACTTAGAAAAAATTAAGTAATTTCACATTCTCACCTTTTTTCTTTTTTCCCCTGATAATTTTCTACAATGGCCTAGCATATTCCTGAACTAGCTGTTCATTCTCACTTGCAAATTACAATGTGGCACCCCCAGCTGTACCAATGCAACTATTTGAAGGCTGTCAGTAAAACAGTATCAATGAAAGGAAGATGAAAAGTCTCATCCTGGAAGTGAGAGTTGATGCACCCTTATGAAGAGCAACTCGGTTCCACGGCACTTCTACTATCCGGAGGGCTATAGTGATAATGGTATTAATAAAGCGTGCAGAGCATTAAAAGCACGAAAGATTTAGGATCAGCAATAAAAGCTGTTGCTCTTCTCATCTGCCTTTTGTAAGGTTATGAATATTACACAGCAAAGTACATTTAGGTAGAGAAGAGGTGATAGACACACAATAGACAGCATGGATTTAGACAAAAACCATTACAGATACAGAATTATGCATTAGCGCTAATGCTGAAGGAATTACGGCAGCTTCAGAGAGTTCAATCAAAATTCAGTTTTAGCTTCATGAGAGAACAATAGCATGGAATACTCTATGTGAATTTATACTGAACATGAGAAGGTGCTACAGGACCACAGGGTATAAATACCTGCTGACTGTTAACTCGCTTTGATGCTTCTCTCAGAAACAACCGATCTCCTCAGCCCTGCCAGAGACAATGTGCATGTCTGAAATCTCACACATTCAGAGCTACCAAAGCCATATGCTTCTTCTGAGGCAAGCACAGACATGTGCTTATGGAGGCTGCCAAGAACCCACACCATAAACAGGATTACCTCCTTGGCTAAAGCATAACAAGTGCTACAGCAAAACTGCACAAATGGCTTTCACAAAATCAGTATCTGTGTAGCTGTACATTTCATTACTTGATAGAGAACGATTAAACTAAGAAATCAGCACTGATGAAGAGGACAGCCTGTCATTGCCAAGACTGAATTGATTCTCCAAGATGAAATCACACCAGTGTTGTCACCCAGCCATACTGCTACTTCCAGCCCAACCCCCCTGCAAGACGTGATGTAAGTGCAAACTGGTGCTATTTATTACACAACCTTTCTTCTTCCAATACTATCAACAGCAAGGTTTTTATGAAAAGGTAATTTAACAGTATTTCATTTCTGCTAATCTTTTCTTACATTTCCTTCACTGTTCATCTCTTCCTTCAGCTATAACAGCAGACTGCAGATTATAATTTTTCCACATGGAGCTTGATGAAGATTTCCATGGACAGCAGACCAGCTTCAACAGACCCTCCTTCATACTCCCTTCCTCTGCTGCTCACACTCATGCATATGCCAGTGCAACTGAGAGGCCAGCAACACTGCTTGTGCAGCTGCACAAACCACAGAAAGTGATCCAGGCTAAAACATAATCCAGGAAAAAAAAAAAAGCTGTTGAAAACCAGATAAGTTCACACATCCAGTTTACTATAAAGGCAAAGCCAATATAAAGCAGAGTGACAGAGATGACTTAAATGCTATCTCTGCAGAACAAATGGCTCAAACTGTTTGAATCTGATCACTGAAATGCACCAGCAGAAACAGTAAGTTGGGGCAGGGGCAGGCAGTTTGGGCTGGGATTCCTGAAATCAGTTTTGTTGCCACAAGTCAGTATCACGTGAAATGAAACATGCAGATTACCAGGGACCTGTCTTGGGATCGTGCTCAGGATTCCCATCTTCTGCATTCTGATCTGGACACCTGACTTTAAACTCTGTGGCTACTGGATAAAGGAGTTAATCTTTTTAACTCCCCACAGCCAATCTCTGAAACTGCTAAAAACAACCCTTGCTCCTTTCCTCCTTCCTTTCTTCTGCTTTCAAATATTCTCCTTGACTTCCTCATCAAAACAGAGTCCAACAGAAAATGTTTCCAAAAAGCCAGAGTCAACAGCAGTAAGTCCACAGTCATACTTCATTCCACTGGGTTGCAGCTAAGCCACACTACTATGAGAAGCAGTGATGTTATCTAGTTTAAATTGAATACCTTAAGTGAATGCCTGTCAGTGCAGAACTGTCTGAAAGGATCTCTTCACCATTATACAACATAAATATTTAAAACTACATTATTCTCTGAGAAAACTTAATATTCTGCTGAAAAACATGTGTTTAACAAGTGAATATACAAAAGCACTATTCACTTGTAACATACACATTTAATACTTCAAGTTCTTTAAACATTCACTTTAGTCTCATTGCCTAGTTTTAATTATGGGATCACCGGTTTAATTATGAGGTCACAACCTCTGGGTTTATTGTTGCTAAGCTGCTTGTGTTTTAATAAAAAAAAATCTTAAAATAGTTTAAAAGTCAAGGCAGTGACACTTTTTTTTTTTTTTTAAATTAACTTATGCATTCATTGAAAGCAGTAATAAAGAATCACTGGTTGGCTAAGTGAAACAGTATGCAGACATCACTCATTCCTCTTCTTGGGAAGGTTGCCAAATGAAAACATATGACAGGAGTATGGCTGAAGGTGCTGTGTGGGGTGACAGAGTGCAGTGCTAAAAGAATAGCTGACTCTGCACATTCGAACTCTTACTTCTAGCTTTTCCCCTGGATTAAATAAAACCACATTTATTGAAGTATCTGTATATTCTGGTTCCAGAAGATCTGTGGCTGACAAAAGGATTCCCAAGTCTTTAGCACTCCTCTTCCTTTGTTGGCACAGGACAAGAGTTTGTTTTTTAATTTGCAGAAAAGCATATGCAGTCAAGTTAAACAATTTGTGAATCAACACCTAAGCCTATGGCCTTAGAGATTTATTTTCCATTTCCCCAACTTTGAAACCCCAGCTGTGCCTAAGAAAATTGCTTCACATGAAGAGTAGAAAAATAATGAAAATAAGCACTAAACTGCAGTGCTGTCAAGTGCCTATATCTACAAAAAAAACCCAAACCAAAAACAAGGAAGGAAAGAAAAGAAAAGAGAGATGGAGTGGAAGAAAGACAGCTTCCAACTCTAGAACATCCAATTCAGTGAAAATAGTGTCCAGACTCCACCAACATCTCTTTGATGGGAGTGGGAGGAGAGGCTGGTATAACCCTGTGGAATTCCTCTTTAATGTGGCTTCACTGCTAGATGGCTTACTAGCAATAGAGTAGGGGGGAAACAGTTCAAAGACTAGCATACCCTGAAGGGCAGCATAGTCTGCACTTCAAAATGAGAAATGATCTTCATCATACATTAGGAAAAGTTTTGTTGAGGAGCATATATAATTTTATTTATTCCTACTCCAGCAGTGCTTAAGGACCTTCCATTGGGTCCATACATGACTGAACTCTGTGCTGTATAAGGAACAACACAGAAGGTATTTGCCTCCTAGGCAAAAGAACAGAGGTATATTGGGCTGATGTGACAGCAAACACAGGATGAATGGCTTTCATGGTTTAGCAGCTTCATGGTATTAGTGGAGGAAACAGAAAATACCCCTGACCTCCTGCCCCCTTTCCCTTCAATCACACTCACATCAAAAAGATGACCAATTTACAAATGAAGTTTGCTCTGTTTACCAGTTTACTCTGCTTTTGGAGTGGAGGTCCTTCCCCTGGAGGTCAGCATCCTCAAACCCAGGCCCCATGAGCCCTTCTTGAGTCTGTCTTCCTCTTCGAGCCACTACCCTCTCTCCTAGTACAAGCATCAAGGAGCCTTCTCCACTGACTGGTCTCTTCCCTCCTTCATCACTCACAGCTCATTCTTGTTATTGGAGACTGTGGCCAGCAGATGGAAAAGAAGGTAACACACAGAGAACCGCTGCTAGCAGAGTTTTCTCTGTTTTGATGCTACCCTTAGACCTCTCAGTGACCCACTGTCTCTTAACAGATGAAGCTAAGACTGGAAGAAATGAGCCAAGTGGCAGCCCACGCCATGCTGCCATAGCACTACAGAGGCAGAGGCAGCCAAAACTGTGGGCTCAGATGCTCCAGATTTGCCCAAGTTATTATTATGCTCACAGCATAAACTGAGGAGGAAAAATAGCACTGCTGAAGCTACTAACTGCTTGAATGCCTTCCTGAGAAGTGCTGCTATTCAACCTCATTCCCAGTGGATGGCCCCAAGCCAAGAAAGCTCTCCTTCATTCTGCAGGCTGGCCAGGCAATTCACTGCACTCAGTCAAAATATTTGTGCAATCAACTTGCACAGTACAACCTGGAAATATTTTCATTTGTCATGATATTACCTAAAGGCAGAGCACTGGCAAAAATAGGTGTCATCTGACAAACTTGGAAGACTGGATCACCCCCCTGTATCTGCCCAGCGAACCTCCATCCTCGTGCTGCTCTCTGCTCCCCCGCCCCCCCTCTCGCCC
>WUAM01000164.1:1877823-1893706 GCA_024336885.1 Actenoides hombroni | reverse complement strand
AATATTTGTGAAGATTTTTTTCAATTCTCCATCATTCTCTACTGCCTTTTCATAAACAATCCACTGTGATTTTTTTTTTTTCATTTCTTCAACACCCCCTCCCTCCCCTTTACACTCTTCAATTTAGCTTTCCAATGCAGTATAAATCAGATGATTTGAGACTCTTCAATCATATCTGTCAGGTTACTGTGTTAGTCTTTTACAGGGACAATGTCAACTCGCTGACTGGCCAGCTATGCTGGTCTTGCCTCATAACATATGCCTGTCCTTCTCTCTTCTATCTCCTGGAGTGTTAGCCCACTGTGCTCCAGCTGCCTTGAGGGAAGGGGCACTGCACCTCTTAAAAACCTAATGCCTGCCTTCATTCAGACCTATGTTTCCTCCCCCAGGTTGAGGAGGGCTGCTTTAAGTCAAGGGAGAGTTCACCACAGGAGAAGAGAAGAGACCAGGAGAGTGAAAGAAGGCAGGTTACTCAACTGGTATGCATTAGTGGGGAACACAGACCCCCCCCTTTCCAAGCACAGACACTGAGCCAGAGAAATTTGGGAATGGGATGCGTATGTTTCCATCCTCTCCTATCCTCCCCCTGGTTATCTAAACTTACTTTTAATGGGTCAGTCAACTTTATTTTGAGTAATAGCTTTCTGCTGCGACTTGAAGACCCATACTTTGAGAAAAGTGAACCCAGAAGGGAAGTCAATAGTGATAAGAGAGTTGATATTTTGATATTTTCCATATGTAGCAAGAATATATATTAGAAAAACCCATAACACAAATTATTTCATAGCAAGTTCAGGATGCCTTTAAAACAAACCCATCCTCCAAACACTGAAGAGAAATGCTCATCGAGAAAACAATTCAGCAGTAAAATAAGAGAGGTTAGTGTGCAGTGGGGGTAAAAATCCATATTAAAACCACACTCTACTATAGCATCTATTAGGACTACTGCCAATAAACTTTCAAACTATGTTATAAACTTTGGAGCTTATAATGAAAACTCATCCTTGCTCCTGAACACCCCAGCCACCTTGTGCAATTCCTAATACTGTAAGCACTTCATAATACACTGTATCTATTTATGTCCTTTTCTTACACTTCTGAATTGACAACAGTGCTGGTGTTACTTGTCAGAGGTCACTTCTGGTCGCTTCTTGTACTTGATGTGTGAAATGACACTGGCGCACACATGCACTCCCAAAATCATACATGCAGCTATTCTTCATACTGCCATCAAAATATGCTTGAGGCTTATTCTGTTCTCATTTCAACTCCTGAAAAAATAGTAGTTCATTTAATGCTAAATGTCAAACAAACCCTTGCTAGAATCAAGAAGTATTAAAAAAAAAAAAAAAAAAAGTAGTACAAGCATCAGGTACTAGGATAAAAACAAAAGCTTGCCTGCTTACAGAAATAAATGAGAACCTGAAAAGCAATCTAGAACCAGTGCTACAAAATGCTGTGTCAAGCAGAGACACCTGAGGAAGTTTAAACAGGCTGAATAAGATGCTTCAAGTAATATAGCTGCATTAGCACAGTCTTCTAATGAGATTGGCTTGCTACAATACTCAACAGGACCACTTAGCTGAGCCTGAGTCCTCAACTGACACAAATGTGTTGTGTCCACTGTCTAAAATTGCTCATTCAGCTCAGGTATCACTGGAGAAGATGATATAAATGTATAAACATACCTCAGGATTCGGAAAAAAAAATAGCCGATCCTCAATTTTTTACCAGTATTTGACAGATCTAGAAAAGACTTTCTTGTTCTTCTCACATTCTATGCATTTGCAAATGCATTGCAAGGAAGTCTTTGGCTTCAGGAAAACATCTGGAAATTCCATGAAGCAGTGCACAGATGCATGCCATTTGGGAAAAAAACAGACAGGCCAGTTGACCTTGACTATGCTCTAATTAGATGCCTGACTGTATACTAATAATATAGTTTGCTGCAAACTTTGGTCTAACTAGTAAGAAAGGGATCTAAACCAGTTTTACACTTAAGGGCTTTGTTTTCTGCTTTTAAAACCCTATGTTAATGCTTGCTAACAAAACATCAAAATGTTGAATGGACCTATTATAGCTACAGTGGTCTGTACTGTTGGATATTCTAATTATAGCTAATTTTGGAAGGAAATTCTGATTAAGTTTTCAAGACTGAGAAAAATAAGATGCACAGACATCAAAGGACTAAATGGAGACATGGAGTAAAGGCTAGAGTAGAGCAATCACATAAAGACAGACAGAGATATGAATAAAGTGGTAGTGGTTTTATGCAGAGTATTTCCCACCTTTGACCTTCCAAAGCAAAAAAGATGATCCACAGGCTGTAGCATCTCTGCTACAAGGATAGGCTGAGTGAGCTGGGATTGTTCAGCTTGAAGCAGAAAAGACTCTGGGAGGACCTTATAACTGCCTTCCAATACCTGAAGGGATCCTACAGGAAGGCTGGGGAGGGACTCTTCATAAAAGTGTCCAGCTATAGGATGAGGGAAAATGGTTTTAAAGTGAGGGAAAATATGCTTAGATTGGATCTTTGGAAAAAGTTCTTCAGTACGAGGGTGGTGAGACTCTGGATTAGATTGCCCAGTGGGGTTGTAGATGCCCCCTCCCTGGAGGTGTTCAAGGCCAGGTTGCATGAGGCCCTAAGCAACCTGGTCTAGTTGAGAGGCATCCCTGCCCATGGCAGGGAGGTTGGATTAGATGATCTCTAAGGTCTCTTCCAGCCTAAGCTATTCTATGAAAAACAAAACACAGCAAACCCTGTCAAACTTGAGGCAACCAGGATTTAATAGCATACAAGTAATTGGACAAATCCGGCAGCCACTGAAAAGACGAGGGATAGAACTATATCATTTCACTTACATCTCTCTTAGGCACCATGACAGGAGGAGATCCGCTGTCTGAATCCCAGTTTACTACCTCTTTCTTCATTTTTTTGTCATAGCTACCCCTTTGAACAGTAGAAATCAGTCCTCAAAACTGCTACATCAAAAAACCCTATTACAACCTCAATTAATACCTAGGCAGGCTCATTTGGAAGAGGTGGCTTTCCTTCACATCACTGTGAACCCAGTGACCAAGTGACCTACCATGCCATACAAGTGACAGCATTGCTGTTCCACTCTCCTACTTCAAACTGCTTCAGTCCCCATCCTTTGCACAGTAAGTATGAAACGGAAGCCTGAACTTTACACTTAACTGTTTTTGTTGGCCTGATTTTACCTTTTTACAGTATTTTAAAATCTTTATATGTTTTTATAAAATCCCTTCAACATATTTTTGAGGCTTATAATACTTGTGTTAAGTTGATGTAAAGATGTGATTCATTCCCTTTGTACTTAAGATCATGTTACTTTGTGCAACATGGCACAAAAAGAAATGTCTGGGAAAGACATTAAAGTAGAAAAAAATCAATCTCATTTTCTTTCTTCGTAGAGGTAGAGTCCCCTCCTATCAATACTTTCTACTTATTCATATCATAAGACTGTAAGCTACAGAGAATATAGTAACATCAGAGCTTAAATATGGGACTTGTCAAACACTAATGTACTCTTTCTGTAACAGAAGTGTCCTATGGGGAAACTATTACATGTATTTCTGAAAGATTTTTTTTCCATTTTACTACACAAACCAAATAAAATGTTATCTTTAGTTTCCAGAGCATCTCATTAGAGGCAAACTCAGAAAGGCAGATACATTGTCCATTTTTTTCTGTCAGAATGTTCTGTGGGCAAAACGCCTTGAATAGATGTTGCAGCACTTTTATTCCCATGCTATTTCCATCTATTCTGTGAAGGTGGTGGTTCATACTAATAGGAGTTGGTCAGATTATTGACAATTAGGGAAACAGTGGGGGAGATGGAAAGAAGAAATAAGATGGATGCAACAGCTATTGGGTAGAAATCAGGGAGGAGAAAGGGTGAAGGACAATGGTAGGGCATTATTTACCTCAGGCTGAACTTTTTTCTGCAGAGAAGAATCAAAGAGGAACTTTCAGCCATTTAAAAGAATGAAGCTGACAATCTGCTGTTAAAAATAGCATTTGAACATTTTCTAAAAAAACTTAAGTAGCACTGTCAACTGGGGCACAGGATCTGAAATTTGACAAGGGCTTCCTTGGTTCTAGAGAAGTCTATTTTGCTGCCTAAATTTTAACCCACCCACATTTAGATAGTCAGGAAGGTTCTGAGAAATGTGTATAACCTTCTCGGCAATACCTCCTTACAAATATTTTGCCTGCACGGTGGTACTCCAGCATAGCACTTTCAGGGGCCCAAGAAGCCCTCCCTTGCAAACTGTTCGTCTTGACAGCTCATGATGCTGCAATATTACCTTGCAATCAACTGCAGTAACAAAGTCTCCAAGATAAGGAAAAAGAGTCACCATCTCTGGCAGATGTACGATGGAAACTTGGACTACCTTATCCTTTATTAGGTTATCTGACTAAGCGAATTAAACACAAAGCCCAAGCAAGGATCAAAGGAACAATGATAGGTGGAGGAACTCTAGTTATGTGATCAGTGGAAAAAACTAATCAGTGAAAATTAGAGCACACTGAAGTGCCTATTTCCTAAGACAATCCAAGGGGGAGGATGAGACCATTGTCCTTGGTGTGAAAAGCACCAAGGTGAGTCAATGGGGAAACTCTTTCATCAGAAAACTTTGCAGATGAAAGGGGGTGACTGCCTACAGTAGCAGCGCAGGACATGTATGTAGGAAGAAGAGAATTTTGGGACTGTGTAAAAGTTATCATGGGGTCTTTGAAGGGGATTGTGGGAATGTGTAAAGATTGTCAGGGTATATTTAATGGAAAGACCAAAGATAGGACAAAGGAGTAATCAAGGTGGACTGAAGAGAAGCACGTGTGGGGAAAAAAAATGCAGGGAAAAGGGGTAAAAGGAGTTAGTTGAGTGTAAAGGTGTCTGGTCAGTAGCTTGTCTGACTGAGCTCTATGCTTGAGAACCACAGTCTGTCCTCTATTCTCATTAAATCTGCTTTCTGACTTATGTGTGGTTGTGCTCTCTGCACTAGATATGTATGTACGAACGCTAGAAAGGAGGAGGAGGGCTGAGTGCCAGTATCTGGAATGAGCCGTGAACCACAGGGGCTCACGGAGCAGGGCACAGGCACTATTGGCTGCTCCTGGAGAGACTGAAGGCCAACAGCAGGAGTGAGCATCATGTGTGCCATATTATACTAGCAGACTCCAATCCCAGGAGAGAAGGAACAGGACTGGGCTGGGCAACCTGTGCTCTTCACGTTTGTCTGAGGGCTGTGGGTATGTAAGTGGGTGCAGGTAAAGGCAGTGCTTTCTGTCTCCACTGACCTGCCTGGTTGGGCAGACATGTAGCACAAGCATGCACATGCAACCTCTAACATCCTCCCCATACAGAGTGTGAATGTTTCAGAATGCCACAACTTGGTGCAATACCCATGACTGTGAGACAGTAACTATATTTCATTTTAGCTTATAGTCAGGACAAACATCATGACTGAGAGATCTTTGTGGAGAAGTCTCCCACAATAGTTTGTGAATGCTCCACCTACAGACACGCTTTTACATTAAACAAGAAAGTATCAGAAACATTCAATGCACTAAACAACAAGCATTACCAGCAAGCATTCTGCTCCTCTGATTAGACAAGACAGACTGTTTGCTTTTCTCAGCTTTTGTCATTGTAAGCCAAGACAAGTCCCTTTCCAAGCTTTGTTGCAACGTTCTTCTTCTTTTAAATCCAACACTGATGAGGCATGCATTCATTAAAAAAAAATAATTAAAATCTTACCTCCAAGTTGTAGAGGTATTTGAAATTGTTTTTCTGATTGGCTGCCTTTTCCACAGCTTGAGCTAACTTTACTGCTCCTCTACCACCAGCTGCCCAGTGATTGCAGGGTACAGCATCAAATGCTCCAGACTGCTTTGCAATCTTACACACCAGATCAACCTCAGCAGGAGAATCAGTTCTGGCAAACAAACAGTTCTGTCTCATTATTTTGTTTGATTAGTTCTCTTTTATAACCCTGAATACTTAGCCTTATCAGCAGTTGTAAAGCAAGTCTACATAGAAACTGTGTCATTTATATACAGTATATGTATTTACATGTTTCAAGAACAGTTTTTGTAGTTGCTATAGCTAATTAACATAGAAGATTAATAGTTCCATAACACTATATACTTTTTTTTTCAGTGGTTTTAAAACCTTAAGAACAAGCTAAGGATTTAAAGGTCTTTATACTCGTGATGAAAAAAAGGAAATTCTTTAATAGCTTCTTCATGCCAGAACTGATTAGTGAAAAAAACAAGAAGCAGGCGAAGTTTGAAATGTGGATTTACTCATGAGAGTAACACTTACTTGAAGATGTTTAGAGCAACCACAACTGGAACTCCAAAGAGCTGGGTAATTTGAATCTGTTTCTGTAGATTACAGCAGCCATCAGCTACCAGCTGGAGGTTCTATGCAGTTAAATAAAAATTAATGGAAATGGTAAGATACATCAAGTCTTCTCTAGCCAAAGAATTTTCCATAAATTAAACTGAACATAAACAGTGCCGATCATGACAGCTGCAGGCAAGTAAAATGCTTCCAGAGAAAAATATTTTGGCACTTATCTTATTAATTCTTATTTCAATTAATAAGCAACAGACATATTTACATAACTAAGCAGTGTCCAAAATTTGCACATGAATGCATTGCTCTCTTCTGGGACACAAAAAGACAGTTGCAGTTGATGACTGGTTGCCTGTCAGAGTTGTGAAAGGGCTGTTAGTCTCCTGTTTGCAGAGTTTATAAACAAACTACAGTAGTGGGGTGGGGTTTGACATACAGATGCGTTAGATATATAGACTAATCTGTGTATATATACATATTCAAGATAAAAGTGCGTAACTAGATTTCCTTATTTACTCTTATCTCACACTTCGTAGGCCTTGTCTTAATTGCAACACATGTATCCTTAGTCTGATAAAACCAAAAGACCAGAATTTGTCTACAGTGAAGAGACAAAGAAAATAAAGCTACAGAATCCACTCTTGTTTAAAGAGTGACATGCAACATCAGATGCAAAGCACAAACAGATTAAACCTGTTGTTTAATGAACAGGTTAAGCGAGCATTTATTTCACAAAGTGTTTGTGACCCCTGCACCACTCTGCTCTTGTGCTTTCATAAATGCCTGTACGATGGACTGGAATGAAGAACTGATCAGTCTGAAAACTTAGTGGTCCTGGAAAAACTACTGAAAAAAAATATTTTTCAGCTAGCTAAATTTATCAGTACAATCTACCATGCAGGCTCATACATAGCTCACACAAGAGGGATAACACCAAGTGGCTGGGGGAAGATGAGATAGCTGTACTTGTTGGCAATGCCTGTTAAAAGTGTTCACTGAATGTCAGCATCAGAGCATGCCATAGTCAAATATGAGGCAGCACACCATCCAGCCTGAGGAATGAGAAGTTCTGATTCTCCATACACCACATTATTTTGTCCCTTTAAACAAAAAACTTCTTCTGTTTTACATTAAGTTCCTCTTACCTCTTCTGTGTATTCTTTCTTCAAGGGGGCACCAGCAGTTACCTGGAAAAAGAAACAAAGTCATCACAGATTGACACTTTTCATAATCCTAAATGGTCAGAAGTGCACTTCTGCTTTCTTTCTGTACTGCCAGTCAGTACATACACTGCACAAAACGTCATAGCTTGACTGCAGCTTTTATTCCAAGGTACACTGGTACATGGAGAAAAGCAACACCTCCTTTTGTATTTGGGTAGCAAGATACAGGTAGCGACCCAGCAACTCGTTGTAAAAGATATACTAGAGAGGAGGTAATTGGATCCCATTCTACATGCTTAATAGTGCACCAGCAGTGCAAAGACAATGGACAGCAACCTCTGACAGCTGGCTGAAGGAATAAGAGGAACACAGATGACTAGAAGAGGAACATTATCTTCGGATGTCCTGTAATTGCTGCCCTTGGCAAGGAACTGCACACAATTAATTTACTTTGCTGGAAAGCACAAAGGTATACAGACAATGAGTATCACCAGGGTGCTGTACTGAGTCTCCAAGGATAACACACATTGATCCCAGGCAATGGACTTAGTCACTTTTGTCTCATGGTCCATTTTATAGTTAACCTCCCAGTAAAACTATCTGATAATCTACATGCCTTTGTGACGCAGTATGTAAACAAATGAAAGCTTTATCATTCTGAAGACACAGATCAGACAGAAATAGAGACAGTTATTAAGACACACTTAAGCATCTACTTTTGCTAGATTGAATAACACACATAACAATATACCTGCCTTCATGGGCATGGAAGAATATAATTAAAAATAAAGAGAACTTGCATTAGAAGTGGACTAAAGTGATAGAAAGTTATTTAACTATGTCAACTTGAAAGACTGAAAAAGGACAGCTTAGCTTTAGCTCCAAGAGACGATTAGCTGTAAGGGGGACCATGCATTTCAAAATTTTGTGGCTGTGGAAACAGCTCTGGTATTTTCACCCAGTGAGACTGTTTCCCTGGCAGCATCACTCTCTTGTTTGCTGCTGGGCAGATGAAAGTGCTTCTAGGAGTTAAGTGTCTGTCTCTTTGGCTAGCAAAGTCTGATCTGAATCTATGACTGAGAAGTACTTGTACAATCAGTAATCTGTACTAGTCTCTTCTTGGCTTAAATAGCAAAAAATGATACACTGATGACTTCTGGAACACTGGGAAAACAGTTGAGAACTTTTATCAGTTACCTCAGCATCCCTGAAGGAATTAACCTGAGCAGATTAAAAGGACAGAAGAGGTTTCCACTATCCAGTGAAAGAAATGTCAAAACCTTCATTAACAATGTTCCCTACTCCTACTCACATACTGCAACCCAAACTCTTCTCATTCCTTCTCAGCTGCCAACTCTCCCAGCCTCAGACTACTTCAGTGCATTTACAAATGCTATTTCAAAAGGCAGGGAAAATAATATATAAACACATTATAGCTATATTTTTTTCTTTTCCCATTCAAACAAATTCCAAAAATTCCCATTCCATCCCTCAGCAACATTTAGTACATTCTCAGAGCTCTCTCATCCCTCCTTTTCTTTTGTGCCTTTCCATTCCTGCATTACCTTTGGAGGAAACATCTATAAAATGAGGTAAACTCAGGAGCGACATCTTAATACTGCTCCATAGGCTACCCCCAAAATTTCTTAAACCAAGGTATTTCACTTATTTCACATATTAGCAACAATTTTCTTTTCCAAGAAAGGTGCAAAAACTTACATTTGGCCCACCTCCATGCATCTTCAAAGCCCTCACTGTAGCAACAAGTACAACCACACTGGGAATCAAGCCAGAGGCTCTGCATTTGATGTTGAAGAATTTCTCCATCCCAATGTCAGCACCAAAGCCAGCTTCAGTTACTGTTAAACATTAAAAAAACCAAAACAAAACCACACATAAAAACATGCTTTTGGTTAAACACTAGGGGATATTTCTACTTTAGCATGCAGTGCACTTAAATATACACCCATACTCAGTTTTGAATGAACTTTCAAATGGAGGTCTATTTACATTACTGAGTCTGATTAAAAAATATATTCCCAACTCAGTAATAAATTTTCTTATTTTTGATACATACAATATGTCATCAAAAGTAGTTACACAGGAAGGAAAAAAACCCAAGAAATCCAAATTACTTTGAAGTGTTTTAAAATAACCTAGACCTCTAAAACAGCTCTTTGTGTAATTACATTTATTTAAAATGTTTGCAAGTTCTTATAGATATAAGACTTCTCAACATTATTCCTCCTCCATGATTTCACTAAAGATGTGCTTTCACCACAAATAATGGACCTAAATTCTCTTAGGTTTGCAGCACTTCTGGTCATGTTTTGCTTTTGTGGAGAGGATGCTCAATTACAAAGACAAACCAGCAGTTATGTCTTAGTGTTGAAAATACTATTAAACAATGAATGCTATAATGGGATTTTGCACCAGAGAAGTCAGATGCTAATTAACATGACTCAGGAGAAAAACTGGGCAGAATTAGGATACTCCTGACAAAGTATTTTTTAGTAGGGCTGCAAATAAAAACGATAATCTGCAATAAATGATGTCAGTCTCTTCAGAGTTAATTTGCTCTGCTTTGTCAAATATCAATTAGCTCTTTTAAAATCCAAATAATTTCTTTTTATTACACAAACACAAGCACACAGTAATTAAAAAATTCAAGGGATTAAATCTGTTGGTTGAAAATTTGCTGATACAACTATTTCCCACCAGAACACAGAGAAGATCTGGGTTCAGTGAGAGCCTCTGGAAAATATGAAGGGACTTTCAGCTAGGCAAGTCAGGGTGGGAAAACAGCTTGCTTCAGAGGCTTTTGGACCTGACTCCAAGCAGGGCTGGTAATGTGTGCTCACAACCCCAATCAGCTTGCAAAAAATAGTAAATTCCTTTTTCTTTCTCTCCCTCTTGCCAGCAGTTTTGAACTCTCATGTTTAGGAGGGGAGGGGCCCACAAAGAGCTGATTGAACATTTCAGGGATGGAAACCTTCAGCAGGGCCAAGCGGAGGGAGGTACAGATCGCTCTGCTGCTGTGGGAGAAAGTATCTCTCTGTTGCCAGCTGATGGGCTTCAGGAAGTCCCAGCCTTTGCACATTTGTTCTCCCCCCACCAGTCCTTTTCCATCTCTTCTTCGTTTTGCACAGGCTGAAACAATCCCCTGCATGGCTCTCCTCAAAGGGAAGAAAGGGCTGCTGGGGCTGGTATGGAGAGGGAAGCAAGAGCTAGCAAACAAGAGGATGGGCATGTGGTGGGGAGCAGGGACCTCTTGAAATAGTAACATGGCAAGTGTCATGATTAACATCCTCCAAAATCATTGTAGTAAGTATATTATTTTTTTTTTTTTCTGAATAGCCCTGAGAAAAGCAGAGATACCAAGCATGGAAACAAACAAACATAAAACCAAACAAAAAAACCCAAACCAACAAAACCAAACCAAATCAAACCAAAAACAAAACAAAAGAAACCAGACATTTATACAAACAAAGTAACTCACAGGAACAAAGCTGTTCAGGATAAGTCATATTAAAAACAGAGCCAGGGATCACATGTCTGCTTTCCAGTAACCCTCATTCTTCTCCACTCTCTTATGTGGCACAGTGTGATTAATGAGAACTCTGAGTCAGAAATATATAACCACTATCAATCTTTAATATAAACAACAGATAAACTACCAAGTACTTGAGAGGGTGGGAAAATAACTTGTCTCTTACAGAGATTGCCAGCGTATAGACATAGCAGTCTCCAAACGTTTCCAAACAAAGTTTCCAGGGAGTTAATCCTTTTCATGCCAAGCCTTTTCCAGGGTCAGTTTTCCTTAGAGAAAGGAGGATTGCAAGTCTACCTCGCAGTGAGAGAAAAGCAGAGATGCCAGCCTTCCAGTGGCACAGCACCTCCCCAGCAATCAGGAGGGTGCCAGCCACCCCTCAGGCTGCCCAAGCAGCCAAGGCAAATGCCCAGGAAAGCTGCGCAGGGGCACTTACCTGGCTAGCTGTGCATATTCCTCTATTCATGCAATATTTTCCTCCGATAGGGAGGGCAAAATACATATCAAAAAAATCTATATCAACATCTGAAAGCTAACAGAACACTGGTGTTCACCACAGTGAGTGCTACAACATGGAGAATGGGGTTTTTCATCTGAAGCAGAGGAAAGGGAGAGGAATGTCGGTGCTTTCTCCAGCGTGCGGAAGGAAACAGGATGTAGTAGAAAAGCTGCTTGGATGAAAGCTGCAACTCCATTTTATTTCCTCCGAGGAACAGCGAGAAGATATAACAATATGCCAAGCTATTATATTTTAAAATCTTCGCGCTGAAATTACTTTCAGATTGTTTCCTGCTTTCAAATTAAAATGTCAATGAAAAACAAATACAAACTACGAATGGGAAGTTTCAAGCTACTCTACATTCAGAGATTATGAGATAAACCAGCTAATCACTTTAAATGTAACGACAGAAATTTAAAGTAATACATCGGTTCTTTTATTTTGGTTATCATTTCTCATATGTGTTTTGTCAACAAAAGGAAATTACATGTTTACAGGTGAACTGATGATGATTTTTGTGAACAAGCATCTATCCAAGCAGATGTGGTCTGCTGTACATCAACTGAAGGGAGGTTTAAGATGCAATCGCTACTATGTGCCTACAGAGACTCTCCATCCAGCTTCAGCTCCCCTCCCCAAAAGCTTTTTCATCGTGTCCCCTGCTAAGTGGCCACTTCCCAGCCCTGTGAATCACTGCTACCTGGGCTGCTGCCCTGCAAGCAGCTGAGGGGTTTGTAATAGATGTGATGATGCTGGCATGATATTAACTGCTTGCTTTGATTTCCCAGACATAAACACAGCAATTCCAATGGAAGTGAAGAGGTATATGATTTGCCTTCAGCGAGCTCACAGAAAAAATACATGTATTTGCACTCCCGGCCTGAGAATGCAACCCCGTGGCAACATATGCTGACCCAGATCAGGGATTTTACAGTCCCAGGTCTTACTTTGCATTCCAGATCCTCTTCTTGCACTGATATGACTGGACAATGATGCAGAGAGGTACAAAAAGATTATTTTCTGGGTGTTCATGTTCAGTGAATACAGCTCTCTGGACTGTCTCACTGTGTGGACATGTAAAATGCAAAACCTAATTCTACAGACACTCTCTTTTTTGATTTTGTGCTTCAATTTTATAGGCCAACTATCATAAAGAACATTAGAATGAAGATTAAGAATTAAAATTTCATTTATCAGCAGTACACTACTATTACATTACTTTTAATTGTGGGCCATTGGTCGAATCTAGCAATTAATATACACATATATATGAGAAGAAAACTGCATCAAAATGCTCCAATAAGTTAAAAAAAAATAAAGTAATTCTCATAAAAGAGCCATGTGAGAGTGACCAACTCATTCTAACACATCAGGGTAACTGGGCATCTTGTTTCAAGACAACAGTAAGCAAAACACAACACACTATTACTACAGGTCTTTCTACAAGTCACTTACATCTACTTCGCTCACTTCAGCTACCAAAATAACCAATAAACCATAGCTTTTGTTCAGAGCAAGAACCCAAAATATTTAGATTAGGTACAAAAGGGAAAGGAAAAGTTCATGAATGTGGAATTAGGCAGTAACAATGATGAGAAATCTGTTGGGTGGTGTAAAGTCAAAACAATCAATACTCTTCACTGAAGTCTCTAATTCCACTTCAGGGTTCAGGCAAATGAAGAAATCACTCTGATGGTATTGTTTCTTGTTTATAATTACCACAACCTCTTCATGGCATTATTGCCTTGCCAAGAGCATGTGTGAATATTTTATCACCTATATGTGACAGCAGCATAAATAGACAGTATTATGATTTAAGCAGCTAATCTGATTTCATCATCATGCTTAGTAAAAAAATATAATTTTTCTCTGCTTAAAAACACGTCTATCCTGCTATAGCTGTATGAAGTGGTTCCACATTAGTGTCACATTTACATACTGCTTAAAAGCCTTATAGAAAGTGATGTCTAGAATTTTATTTTACGATATTTCACCCACAACTGAACTTCATGTAAACCAAGGGTAATTTCTAGTGAAAGTAGCTTCCTTCTCCCTAGTCAAATCAATGTCAAAACAAAACATTTGTACAATAAAAAGCCAAGTCAGATGCATACATGAGGTGAAGCTTTAGGACACGAATTGTGAGCCTGGATTCCTGGAACAATGTAAAAGGAAATGGAAACTCTGAACTGCAAGTTGCCATTTACTCCCCACACATAAACATATCTGTTCTGGTGCAGCTGTCTGCTGGCAAACTCAGGAAAAGAAGAGTTCAAAGTCACAGAAGCACATGAACTGTGAACCTGGAGCTGGAGGCATGCTAGCTGTAAAGTACTGATATGTTCTTGCTTAAGTGAGAAATACCAAGGTGCACAACTGCCAAGAAAAACTAGGATGATCAGTGATTTCTCTAACAGGATATCATATTTTTGTTAGTATAGCTAGGGATGAATAAACCAGATGTTTGTTCATTCTGACTCTGGAAATTTATCTGATGTGAACTTCCATTATTATGACTGATTTTGGAATGTAACAGATACTTTTTTTCTTTTTTCATTATTTTTTTTCCCTCTCTCCTAACAGAGGGAGCTTTCCTGTTCATTTTTCTTCCAACACATTCTCAGATGGCATGTAACACAGGCACTCAACTACTACCACTGCTGGACACGAAGTCCAGCCGAAAACTACATATGCATATATTAAGGCTGAACTTTTTTCATACCATGAAGAAAATAGCTTGCATCAGCTATCAAAGTTTTATGATGTTGTGAGGCATAGGAGAAAAGGTAATAGGAAAAATTGTTGCCACTTAGCTTAGCAGAACATAAGCTCATTGGAGGTAATGGGTACTTTTCACCCTTTGCAAAAGAAATGTATCTGGGCAGTATGTGTTCTGCAGAGCTACAGGCACTGGAGGTTTTTTACTGTTAACCACAAATCCATGTTTTTAACTGAACCAGCAGATATGGCTGTCCTGACTTCATAAGCAAAAAGTATAACACTTGTAACAGCTATTAATTGGTCTTTTTCCATAAGATGTCCTGACCAAAACTCAGAAAACAGATTATATGAAATTGTGTTCAACAGCAGATTACTATTCACTTGAGTTTCCATGTGGAAGTCTCTTCAAACACTGAGTGCAGCCCACCTGCACAAGCACCCCCAGAGAGACAGGCTATAAATGTCTGGTTTCTGGTTCCACTGTGTACCCTCCAAGCTGCAATACTCAAGTTCTAGCACGTGAGACTTCTCCTAATATAAATTTCTTTGGAGTAAAAATAAATAAAACTGCTGGAAATCTTCAGCTCCTTCACACAATCAAAATATGTCAGCTCAAAACAAAGATCTACGTTCAAGTACACTGCCGTCGTGTCCCATGACAACAGCAGTTCAATTCATGCTGCCTTCCTCCAAAGGAGACTTGCCTCCGGTGACCCAGAGTTTCTGGCCTCATCTGACTACCACTGCCTCCTGGCAGCCAGGGCTGCACGGAGAGCTCAGATCCCAGAAATACACTTCATCTAAGTGCTGATTCCCTTGGGACCCCATAACAACCTTTCCCATATTCCATAAGAGATTAATTTTACCACTGAAATGCAGAGGAGCTTTAGATGAGAAACTAAAGGTTACAGTATAACAACCTCACACAGTTATGGACTTAAAATACCAATTGCTGCTAACTTTCCAACAGCATCCCATACATTAAACAAATTAATAGGTACAATGACTCATATAGATTATTCCCAGACTACAGACAAAAACTAGCAGAAAGGTATTTATTACAAGCCAGACAGCTGAAGGTAACTCTTAAATCTCAATTCTCTCACAATTAAGGATACAATTCATCTCTGTGGGTTTTACAAGCCTGCTTACATACATTGTAAGCTGCTGGATTTGAAATAAAGGGCAGGGGGGGTGGGGGGTAGAAATCAAACTGAAAACTCCAGGAGCTGACAGGAGTGGCACTGCGTAACAGAAAGCATGCTCTGCACATCTCCCCCTCTTGAAAATATACTGAAGTGCAACTGCAGTGATTCCTTGCTACAAAGCACCAATTTAGGGCATGGGTTTATGCTGTGGATGAACCAAATGAGCACCCTGACTTGCCTGTTCCCTCCTAAGCTTTTCGCTGTTCTCTCCTCCTCTCTCCCTTCCTCCTCGCTGCCCAAACTTCCCTCAGGTTTTGGCACTCATGTACTTGGAACATAAACTGTTGGAATTTGATAACCAGAAAACAAACAAAACAGAAAAACCCAGAAAAAAACCCAAACAAACTAAACCA
>WUAM01000164.1:1863234-1876074 GCA_024336885.1 Actenoides hombroni | reverse complement strand
TGTTCTAGTTTCCTTTTCTAATCGCTAAGTCTCTCTCCCTTATTCCTTTTCTCTTCCCCTTTGGGGAGGGAGGGGGGATAACAGAGAGCGTCTGTTATCGGTCTAAGGGGCTGCCCTGACCCTAAACCGTGACAGGTAGTAACTCTAAACATGGGGTGTTATCACTGCTAAAAGCAGACACTGCCTGGGAAAACATGCTGCTAACTTCAGAAAGTGCAGATAGTTAGAAGAACCGAGCTGAAAAGTAAAATCACTGAACAGAATTAGTTCTGTTCTCACTCAAACCAGAACACACTGAAGAAACAGATAAAGAGCCTGAAGATCTCTTCCCAGGAAAAGTTATAGCCATTTCATCAAATGGCCATAAAGTAACATCTACCTTAGTACTAATACTGCATGAATTCATGAAAAAAAGGAAAGGAATGACACAAAGGATCTTATCCCTGAGACGGACCACCACTTCAGCATACACCCTGGAAGATGACATGCTTTCTAAGGAGCAGTAGAAATACAATCAAGCAGTGAATGATGACACAGATAATGAATGCTGAATATGTATTTTTTTGCAGCCATACAAGGTATCCTCAGAGCCTATCACAACTCAAACACAAAATCTGTTTAACCAACCACCACCACACACCAGGCTGTGGATGTTCATGCACTCCCACATGCCTTGAGATGGGGGGCACAGCTACGAGAGGCAGTGAGACCAGGAAATCGCCTTGCCAGCCACATGCTTCTCCTTGTTCTCATCACAAAACAAAAGCAGCTGTGAGTGGATGGCAGAACAGAGGTGTCAGCTGAGGCTGTGGTGGTTGCCACACAAAGAGCCGCCACTGAAGCAGGATGATCAATGCTCCTGTCACTTGGTGCAATCACCCAAGGCATGCCAGGCATGAAATCATCAATCACTGCAATGTAAGCCTATCCCATAATGCATGCAACTATTTGCCTTGGGTTGCCGCCTTGCTAAAACTCGCCCAGAGTCTTTACCGAGGCATGTATTTTGAGAAGTATTCCCCACTCCGCCCTTCTAACATCCTGGGGAGTGCTTGCTTATTATGACAATGATTTTGCCCATGACTTAGGTGCTGTCTTTTCAGTGTATGTGTATAATGAATCCTACTCCTAGGAGGAGGAACAGGTTCTGGTTTAATTTCATTCCACTTAGTTTTTGCTAGAGGTCCCTTTGTGACTAGTTTGGGAGGGGACAATAAGAAGACTATTCTTGACAGAAGTACATGGATAAGTGCATCTCCTGTCATGTATCCCCAGGATGAAAAGTATTCCACTGCACCAGCATTTAGTCTTGATGAAAAACTGGCCCAATGAAAAATCCGATATAAAGGCTGTAAATTACTCTACAAAACCATCCTGAGAGCTTAGCTGGCAAGCACTGTGCTGGTGGAAATCCTTCAGAGTGCAATACATGTATCAAACACATATAGAACTTAAGATACACAGAAAGACTTTTCATAGAAAGTGCCAGATACTGTCAGTAGTATTTTAAGAGATGGGAAAAAACGCCTAGTGGTGAGAAGATGCAGCATAAGCCACAGAAGAGCAGAGGGCACAAGAAGCAGGCGTGTAAAGCTCACTGTGCTGCAGACTTTGTGAAACTGCCACATGCATTGAGAAATGCAGCAGGATCAACTCTAGAAATCATGGAAGCTTTTCAGATGTAAGCCCTCTAATACCTTTGGTAGGTAGGCAGTAGATTGGTTGCAATCACCTATAGTTTTCAAATAAACCGTACAAAGCCAGTAATTGAACCTCTACTCAAAGTGTAAGATTAATGGCCCTGTCAAACTTATTAATATTTATTTACTGTTTTCCCTATATTTTTTTGGATGAGGAAAAAGGACTCAGCTGGTTAAAATTGCTGTGCAAAATAACAGTGTCTGTTGAACCATATGTGTGTGCATATGTGTAATCTATCTTACAGAAATAATTACAAACTGAGGAGATTGAAGGTACTAAGGTCACACACCAACAAATCCCACATGGAGAAGGATTTTCCTACATGGATTTTCCAATTAAGAACACAATCAAAACCAAAATCAAACCAAACTGTAACTCTGCTAGTTTACGAGCCAAATCCTTTCAACTGCTCATGGCTAACCCAATTAATACCTTTTGTGAGTTTCTCCACTTAACCACAATTCATGTAATCAAGGCAATAGAATTGCCATTGCAAACTACCCATTGCCATTTCTGAAATATTTGTACACTGTTAGTGAATCCCCCTTTACTAAAGATTATAATTTTTTACTTTTTTTTTTTCGGCTCCTCTTCATAACTGCCCATCTTCTTGTCACCTCAACTACTCTGTCATCCTTGGCCCTCCCCCACATTTTTGTGTTTTTTCACTCTTCATGCAGCAGACCCCGAACCGTACACTGAATTCCTAATTGTCCGCAGGAAAAGCTGAACCTGCAACCTTTGATTCATGAAGCTGTTAGTCAGCCTCTTGGGAGCTCTGTTTGAGATGCGGTAGATGGAGGCAGCAGATAGATGCAGCGTCCTCATGCATGTAAAGCATCTGCTCTGTTCCTGGAGCTTCATTCCCATTCAGAGCCTGCAGTCAGGGCTAAGTTGAAGATACATTACAAGCATGTGCCTTATTACTGCAGGAAGCAAAGTTGAAGAGTTTGAGATTGTCAGTTTCAATAAAGCTGTCAGCATAGCAAATTAAGGATAGAGGGAACAAGAAGAGCCACCATATAAAAGAAAGATAGGCGACCCAAAATGGGTGTAATTCACATTTTCTCTTACTGTATTTGAATCTGATCTCTTTTCTCAATAAAATCAATTTAATTGCACAGCAGTTATAAAAACCCTGCAAAAATAAAATGACACGGTCAGAGCAGCAAACTGACCTTGATACACCATTTAGGATACTAATCTTTTATTTTAATGCATTATTTTGTAGAATCAGAGAATGGTCTCCAAACAATTTCAAATATTGTCAGCATCTGACCTTCCAAAGCACTCTGGCTATTTGCCAAAGCAACACTCTGCCCATTCACAAATCATACTGGCCATACATAACCTAGCATTATTTGCAATCTAATTAACATGTTTAGAAATGGTTCGGAAGCAAATTTATATCTGTAGTCATGAATTCTTGATATTTTTCTTTAAAGCTATTCCCACCAGGTCATAAGATCAGATATGTAAGCAAAGTTGGTTTCTGTTTTCAAAGAGAAATAACTATTTTTTGTTAAAATTATTTAGACATACCCAGCATACAATAACACATATGGTTTGTGGTTTGAAAAGTAAAAAAGTCCAACAATTTGAAGTCGGCATGCTTTCAGAAAAATCACAGTACTTTTCTTTTACTTTGTCTTATCATGGAGTATTTCATAAAATTTATGAGGCAAAACAAAACACCTGCAAATAAAAATCTTAGGAACCCTCTTCATGTGCATTTTTCTTCCAAGAACGTCTAAAGATATACCTTAACCTTTTCCCCAAAACATGACATTATTTCATTTGGGCTGGTGATCCCAAGGAAGACAAAGTAGTTTTGAACATTTCTCTCTGAAACGCCTACTAACTGAGCTGTCAATGTGTATGTGTTTATGAAATACCAGTGGAAAAGAGAAAATCAACTCTGCTAAATATACGCTTGTACTAGATTATATTAAAACTCTGCCAACTGTAATTATCATAACCAAAAGTGGAAACACATGCATTTATCTCCTTACCACATTTCACATTTTTATTGACTTCTTTAGAGTCTTGAATATTTAAGGAAACAGTTCATAAATTGAATACACATGTAAACAAACATTGCCCCTTCCATATTTGTATACTATTAACAATTTTAATTATAAAAGTTTTCAGAAAACAAAGCACTCCTACCTCCAGATTCAGAACAATGACTTACAAACTAAAAAGCAAAAAATGTTTTCCCCAACATGACGGAAATGTTTGAACAAACCTATTTCTTATACAAGTAGTCCATAAAAAGAACATTAGATCTCAGTATCAAAAAGCCAGTAAAACAAGCAAACAAACAAAATCTAATAAAGAGCATTCATTTTCATGTTATATTAAAAATAAATCATCCACTAAAATTAAAATTCAGCCTTTGAAATGGGACTTGAACTCTTTATGCATACTCTGCCCTGCCGACCCTTACTAAAGGGTGTAAGTCAATATGAAATACGAATGGAGAGAACATGATGGATTTTCTGCCAAATAACCCTAAGGAAAAGTAATGCTGTTAGCTAGGGAGTCTGCTTTTATTTCCCTCGCCAAATGATGAATTAAGAGAACTTCCTAGCATATATGATATCTTACTGTTTGCATTTCTTTAACCTCTTGTTCTTGTCTTCTTATAAATAAAAGCAATACAACCAGCAAGAATAAAAGGAACTTCCTGTTTGCATCTAATGAGTTGGGAGTTTCAAAACTAGGTAAAATTCCTAACTTGGGGAGGGAAGGGAAAATAAAGAGGACACAAGTTGCAAAGTCATCAGTTTCTACTCAGTAGAATGGTATTTTATTTATCAGGAACTGGGTAGCTTCTCTACTTTCTGAATGAATGACAGATCCTTTCTATCTATTTTTACCTCTGGATAACTGTCCTGAACCTGAGAATAATGGATAGCTCTTAACAGTTGTACAATACATACTTTTAATTTATGTATGTCATTGACAGAGGAAAGAGTTGTGTTAAGCTCTAACATGTTGCAGAAGAGGTCAGCATACAGAGAATTAAAATAACATGTCAGCTTGTCAGTGAATTCCTGATGCACGCTTAAGTACTGGCAGCTGCCACGGCTCCACAAAACTCCTGTTACCTTAAAAGTTCCTATTACTGCAGTGTTTGGCATCTCCCCGTTTGCGATGGTGAGGCAGTTCTTGCCTCCAATAAAGTTTATAAACTCACTAAACAAACTGGGAAGAATGGGATTACATATACAGGCATGGAGGCTGAAATTACTTGCTTGAGGCCACAAAGCTAGTCAAGGATGGAGGTGGTAACAAGATGTATGCCTCCTGACATGCACTACAGTGCCTCAGCCATGAGACAAGACTAGGAGTTCTCAATTGGAGAACGTGTGCTGCTGGTGACAAGCAGCTTTATCGCCTCGGCTTTTACTGGATAAGAGAGGAGAAAGGACAGGTCTCCTCAAGACACCAGCTCCTCAGGGAATCAGCCCACAGGAACTTTCATGCCTCCCTTCCTGCCTCTGCATCATCATCACGGCAAATCCCCCAGGCATACAATCCCAACCCAAATACCATCTTGCTACATCTTCCTTCTACTCTGAACACCCATGTGAAGAGAAAAAAGCATGGTTTTCTCAAATAAGCTGTGCATGCCTGGTTCTCAGCTTGCTTCTGATCCTGCCAGCTCAGTTACAACTTACTCAGCTGACACTTCATTCAGCACATGACTAACACACATTGTACCACTTCACAGATCTTAGTCTGTGAGAAAACAATTTCATTCTTTTGACAGTGAGGCATAGAGCAGCACCAGCAAAATCTCAAAAGTTTGGTCCACCGGCAGTTTCAAAAAAATCCCTTGAAAAAACAACCATGCAATGCCACACCATCTCCTAATTATTTCCTATCATGTCGTCGTTACATTTTAAATTGCTTTCCTCACACTGAAATAACTTCACCCATGAATTCAAACTCCTCTAAATATACTAATTAAAATGCCTAGTCTCTCACATGACATCTGGCCTGAGAACAGTGGTAACTCCTGGTTCCTAGGAGGAAAGACAGACAAATATATGGTTCTGTTATGCTGCAGGGTGGACTTTTTGAGCAGAAGATATGTAAGTATTGGTTATACAGACTCTAAAATAAAGGAAAAAGACAAGAGTTGCTATGCTAGAGAATAAGCCTGCAAAGGAAATTAAATCAAATTGCAAAGGTCTTCATCAATATAAATGAAAAAGTAAAAGTGAATAAAGTGAGGTCATGATAATATATTGAAGACGAAATTAAAAAAAAGAAAATACACAAGAGCTGAGCATACTACTGTTATCAAAGACTGAATCAAGGAATTGCAAAATCCTGGAAGGAAAAAAAACCCAACCCAAAAACAAACACATGAAACTTGTATCAGTATTTTAAGTAAGTTCTTTTTCTCTTGGAGCCTTGTACCTGACAAGTACCAAAATCTCTATTTAAGTAATGTAAGAGGAATGGGGGGAAATCTGAGTGACAACAGGCTTAATGGTTTTCAAACAGATTTTAAAGAAAAGAATAATTAAAAAAAAAAAGAGAGAAGAAATATACCTTTGCCTTCTACAGGCAGGCTATGGCAGATCTAAACCTTTCTCACAAACCTTTCTCCAGTAATGAAAATGTGATATCTCATCAATGTGGCCTTAAGAAAAAAAAAACCAACAAAAAAACCTGCTACAGTGATAGGAATGTGTTAGCAAGACTCTAGAAGAAAATTATGATTACATGATTAAGAGAGAGAATAATAGGCAGCTATGATAGGAGAATTATGGACAGGAGAGAGGACCAGCCTAAGGGCCCTCATTTACCATTTGCTAAACAACCTCAGCAGAAAGGTTGAGGAACTAGGATATTACACAGGAAAAAGCTGCTGTGGCATTCAGGAAGAAATGAAGAGAAACAGAATAAAAGTTGTTAGTAAAGAGCCATTGCAATTGGAGATTAATGACAAAAATCTGACCTAAGATTTGGGAACTTCATACTTGCAAACATCAGAGAAGAGTCTGGGAGTCTAGCTGTTATGTTAGTTAAGTCAATCACAGAATAAGTGATACATGATAAATAAGAAAAAGAAAGGTGATTGCTCTGAGGATAAAGGTAAGAGTAACTCTGCAGAGCTCTGTGCCTGCAGTATGTTGAAGAAAGTGAATACTGTAAGAGATGCAGAAACTAAAAAAAAACCCCAAACAGATAGACTGTGTTAGAGGAATAGCAAGCCTAGTGCTAATTGTAAAAGAACAGAAAAGTTGTGATTGTTTGGTTAGATAGTGTAATAATTTTCACCTGAGAAAGAGAAGACTAAGCTGGAACACAGTATTACGGAAGAAGAGTGAGTCCAAATTGGCCACAGAAACCCAGCTACCTTACCAGCTAAGAGTTAAAAATCCTAGCTAGTTTCAAACTGGATCTCAGTCAGTTTATGAGGAGATCATCTGATATGCTTGTCAGATAAAGCAGAGAACTCAGCTAAATGGATGATGATTTATAATCACATGTTCCTTTATTCCCTTAAATTGTCCCTCATCATAATGGATATCAACAACAGATTTGGGAAAGTATCTTTACAAATACATTTTGTAGTGAGGGAATGGCAAGTGAATTTCTGACGCTTTGTAGATTTAATTTTTCTTTAAAGGGAAGAAGGTAAAATCTCACTATAGGACAGTTCATAATCTGTGAGTTTTTCTCTTTAAAATAGCATTACCTTTCTTACTGGGCAAAACACCACCTTTTATGACAAGTGTATTATTACTTAGACATGATTCAATATTCACTATCTCAAAAATGAAAGTTGGTATTGTTTAGCTTTGCATAATTTACAAGGTCTCAAATTAATTCAGTTCTGAAAAACAGTAACATATGATACCAAGGTCAATGCTAGACACACAAAAACATTCAGGACAGCTCTCTTCTACCCTTCTGAATAGCTTTACTTTGCAATGTATCCTAAAGATCAGAAATGTCACAAGAAAAAGTTTCAAGAGATCTGCAGTAAAAACATGGAGTCACCCAGAACTTTCTCAAGGACTCTGAACACAAAGATATAAGAAAAGTTTTGATTTTCGCTTTGCATAATAATTTATCAATTATTTCAAGACTGTTTAAAGTATTTTCTGCAACAGAAAGTCATGAAAAACATTGTCATTTGACTTTCCCTGGCAGCAATCCATAAGCAAGGGATGCATGATTTGCACCAAGATTATTTGTGACAAGGCAATAAGTAAGCTCAGATTTCAGGAACTTTAACTTCCTGTCAAGTGAATGAAAATGTGTTGCATGACTTCTTGTTTCTTAAGACCTTCCAGTTTACTGGTAAGAAAATTCACTGGAATTTTAAAAGCAAAGGGGAACAGGAGAAGATTTTTTGTTTCTACTTTAAAACACACAAAAGACGTGGAATATTCTTTTACCTCAGCAAATGTGAGGAAAGAAATAAAAAGAGTACCTGGGATGCGTACAGCATCACCATTCACAAGTGAATGGCAAAGATGCACAGATCTAGCAGTAATGGTACCTGATTTTGCAGTTTGTGCTGCCACTGTGCCTTGTACTATTAGACCATGATTTTAAGATCCTTGTAGCAATATTGACTAACACAGTATCACCTTCCTCCCCAGCACCTCACTGCCACAGCTGTGCTAAGCACAGCTGATTGAGCAGCTGCACTATGAATGGGAGCAGTGAAAACACTGTAAAGTTTTGAACATCCCTTATCTAGTTGTAGCACATGTTTCAGAGTAGGCCAGAAACACCTGTGCTGATAATGCTGTCACGACACCTTGTACCATGAGAACCTAGCCTTGCTTTAACACTTAAAGCAAGAAAAAAACCACATTGGTTCAAAGAACAAAATATTGGAATGTAATCACATTACATTTTGTTTCTTGTGAAAATGAAAAGTGAAGAAGTCAGAGATGAACTAGAACATGATAGGAGGACACTGGACAGAATCTTAAAAAATTAAAGCTATCTGGAGGGTCACTGCATGGAACCCCCCTTCTAGTGGTATCTAGCAATAACAACAAGAAAATAATTAAAATTAAATCCTTGAACTCAAAACATTTAAATGTAATAATATCACATGTACTACTGGTGCCAAAAGAAGTTTACCCAAAGTATTTGTGCTTTATTTCCTTCTTTGGAAATGACTACTACTAAGAACATAATTTGAAGTATATTCTGACATTAAAAAAATGTACTGAAGATTATTCACTTAGTGTGTAAACCACAATTACCTTAACATGGTTTATAAACATTACACAATGTCTGTTCTGAGAGTACGTAAAATGGATACCCTTTGAAGTACAACTTTGTAGGGACTAAACGGTTAGACCAGCTAGCATCATTAGTTTATTTTAACAAGAGTACCAGCACAATAGTTAATTTCTTACCTTATAAAAATTTACTACTTCTACTTGAGTTTATACCATTAAAAATGTGTGACAAAGTCTTCCAATTACACCAAGTGAACCAACTAAAGAAAAAAACAGAAAGTGAACCTTTCTTACAAAAGGTATCAACAGCTTGCAATAACCGTTCTCTTGTCACCTGAGAGTACACCAGGAAAGATGGTATCACAATGGACGTTGCCTAGCACAGTGTGCTCTCAGTGTTGAATGGGACGTGCTTATTTGGAGTAGGAAAGAAAGTAACATCCAAACATATAGTCCAAGCCTGAAATACAAACTTCAGAAGGACTTTCGTTTAGGATTCTAAGAACATATTATTCATGCTTTGCCTTTCTTCTGATTTACAACCACCCCTTTCCTCAGCTGAAACACCTTCAAGGGATTAAAGAGATGGATGGGGCATTCTTCTGAGTTCTTTATTGCAATAATTTCTGAGACACTGACAAATAAGACTCAGGGAAAGGAAAGCTCATTCCTCTTCCTCTTTCATCCTTCAAGCCTTCAAAACATCTCTTGGACAGCCTACATTTACTGACTAAAGCCAATATTCATCCTTTCTATTCACCTTAACACAGTATTAAGAAGCAATCTGACTGATGCAGAAAAGGAACCTGAAATTTTAGAAGGTATTTTCTTGCTTTAGGCCAACACAGGAGGAGGAATGAGCAGTAGAAAGATGTGATGTAAGGAGCCCTGATGACGTTAAATGTACCAAGCACCAGAAATTACCTCTTTCTGAGTGGAGCACCAGACTCATCACAAGGGGTGACGAATTGCATTCTGTGTTGATCAAGTTACCAAAGTTTCCCTATCCTTTTTTTTTGGTTTATTGACATCTCCTTTCCCTTCTTAGCAAGGCTGCCTGCATACACGTCCACAGGAGTAAACAAGGACTGCAAAACACTTTGCTCTCATGGCATGCCAGAAGGGCGACAAGTTAGTATGGGTTCTATAGTCTAGTCCCCTCTATTTCTGGCTGCAATTCAAGGCACCTTTCTCTAAATGAATCTTTGTGCCTAGTTAGACATTTGGGACATCAGCAACCAGAATAAATTCCATCTCACTGATGTTTCTTTACACTCCTTCCTCTCCTCTCCCTGACATGAGATATGCCTCCTGAAAACTACAGAACCTCTCACCATTTGTCTACTTGCAAACTACACCAAGAACTTTTTTTCCCCTTTGGAAACTATCACAAAAAAGAAAACTGCTGGCTGAGCAGGATGGCAAATGCTACTGTGATAAAGGCACATTTTCCTGTGTTTTGCCAACTGCCTCTAAGTAGGCACTTGTTAGTTACTAAAGGGCAAGAGGTGACAAGTCGTCCTAGGGTAAGGACTTCAGTTTTTGTTCTACATACACACAGCGCTTATGACTGGGACTCAACTGGCAGGAGTTAGTGTGGTTGAACCCATATACTATTTCCCAAATCCCTGAGAAGTGTGTGTGTAAGAACACCCAAAACTGTTTTGTCAAATGTTTCTTTCCTATACCGCAGCATCTTATGGGGTGAAGTAATCATCCAGAACACTCACATCCTTAAACAGCATAATCTTTGGAGTTAAAATCAAGTGGGTTTACATATACATCACACATTGCGTTTTTGTTCAGACATGGGACTTTGCTGTCAGAGAAACAAATACAATGATTCTTTGTTCACTTAAGGCAATCACTCTAACCTACACATCTAGAAATCTGGTTAATGTTGTTTCAAAAACTGCTGTGATATTTCTGAAACAATTGTATCTTCCTCAAAGTAATGGTGGGAAACTATGGAGGGAAGAAAGATGAGGCACATAGGTCATTTCAGAAGAGGACTTCCAGCAAATCAAAACACACTCCCCTGAACCATGAAATAAGAACACAAACACACGGAGAAATCTGTGCAAAATTAAAGCTTTACAGAAGTGGCGAATTTATCCTCAGGGCTGCCAGTAAAAAATTCAGTTGCAATTTATACCAGGTGTGACCTTCAGTATTAACCAGCTTCTGTGGATCAGCCAAGAGTTTGACATTCCAACATCAGAGAACAGCAATGAAGTACGAAAGGGGGATTAAAGTGGTTAGCACCACAAAACAAAACAACCCAACAGAAATAACTGCCTAGATAAAGATATATTTCCTCACTCAGTCACAGAATAGGACTCAGCCTAAACCCTAAGCTCCTTTCCCTGCTGCTGCTGCAATGTCAGCTGTCCTTGCTATTTAGCAATTAAGTTGAATGAAAAGCAAATTATGTAGAATCAGTTAAGCAGGCCAGTTTCATCAACCTTTCACACAAGAGGAAAATGAAATGTCAGAAACAGACTTCAGGCTGCTGCCAGAAGGTCTGAAGAGACGTACAAGAGACAGCAAAGCTCAACAGCAATTGTAAATATTGGTACATTCAACGTGCCACAGTGTACTGCTTCCTGAGTCACCGACACAGCTGCCCTGCATGACCTGGAAGCTGTGCAGCCACGAACTACTCGCTGGTGCAGGGGCTGCCATCCTCACCACCATACTTGTTCACTGCAAAGATGGGGCGAATTTGCAGGGAAACAAGACCTAAGCAGTGAAAGGCTGAGAAGACAAGTGCAAGCCGCTCAGTGCTAGCCAACATACTGCACTGAAAGCTCAGTGGCAAAACTCATACCAAGAGAACTCAAAATTGGAGCAAAAAGACTGAGTTATCAGTACACAGCAGCAAGGCTCAGGGAAGAGGGAATGGACAAGCTGAGCTGAAAGGTTTAGGCTGTCTGGGACTTAATGAGGGCTTATGATTCACTTGGATACCTGAAACTGAAGCAGGGAATGGCTTCAATTAGTGACAGTTCACAACTGGACTCAACAGTTAAAATTAATGTAGATCTTTTTTTAGCCCAGACTCCACATTATTGTTTACTGACATTGCTCAAAAGGCACAGCACATTGCAATTCCAGCTGCAAAGCAAGCAAAGAAACAGGCAATGCAGGGCAAAGAGAGAAAGTAACGTTTAAAAATAAAAAGAACACTTTGGAAGGAATTTTTTTTTTGCCTTGGCTGTGGCACACAGTCACACGAACAGTGGGATCTACACAACAGATTGGTTTTTCGCTGCTGGCTGTCCCAATTCACCCTGCCCTTCACCACCTCTGGTGTTTTTGTGACTCTGGGCTGAACTGCTTCTGTGTTAAGTCAGCAGAAAACTAAGCCAACAAAAAGTGCAATAGGTTTCTGCTGGGATGTCAATGCAAAAACAGTTGAGCACAGGCTTAGAAAGGAGATGGGCTTAGCTGCTTTGGCAGTACAGGCTCAGTCTGATTAGCTAGTGCACCCACAGCAGCTTTACTGGCACTTTAAAGTTCCAAATGAGGCCATAATACTACAAATATTCATTTCAGAAAAAAAAAACATCTTATAGGACATTATCTCTTCTTCCTCCAGTCACACACAACTCACTGTCTGTGAGGGGAAGGAAGGTGATTGTTTTTGTTGTAGTTGTTTTCAATCAAGACCAACTCTCCAGTTTAGTTTATCACATGGCTCTATAAACAGGTGTGCTGGCAAGTGAGGGGTTGCATAGCAGTGGAAACAAGCAGCTGGAGGAAGGACACTGCTTAAGCCAGAACAGAAAAAAAAATAAAAATCTCTATCTGTGAAACCGGTGCAAGTTCAGGCCATACTATTCTCCTCAGTACTGTGTATACACTTAGCAGGAGGTTCAGCTCTAAGATATCTGTGGCTTAAGTA
>WUAM01000164.1:1826394-1863219 GCA_024336885.1 Actenoides hombroni | reverse complement strand
AATACAAACATATAAAAAATAAGAAATATATAAATATTATGTTATATATATATCATTATCCCATCTCACTGTGAGAGAGCTAGCATACAAACAATAAGATATTTATTCTACTGTCCAGGAAATGAATTAAATTGCAGACCCAGTCACAGATTCCTTATGTTCCTGTTTTTGCTACAGCTGCACAAGGCTGAGAGCCAATCTCATAGCTTGTGCTCCCTAAAACATTTCTCCCAGCCACACAGTTCTGCCACTTACCTTATGCTACTTCCAGCATCTCTTGGACTTTCATGAGCTTATGCAACTAACCTACATGGCAAAATATGAAATCCAATCGCTCATACAAGGATCTAATAAGTGCCAAGATCCAATGCGAGGAAAGGATGAACTACATGAGAAGAGTGGCAAAAGAGAAACTTGGAGTGGTGAAAATTTTTACTTTTAGCAAGAGTAGCTAAGCTTGCTCAGGTAGTCACAGAACAGCAGCATAGCTGCTCCTACAGTCTGAGTTAAGTACACATCAGCTTCCCCCACTGAGCTCAAACGTCCGTGTGGGGTTCAGGTGCACGTCAAGTCACACAGTGGAGTTTCTTGCTACCTTCTTTGCTGTGTAGCTTCACAAGGCACTGGGCTCTCTGCCTGTTTGGATGTGACCTCAGCGTGAACTGGTGCACGCTTTGTAGCTGTCATTTTAGACTTCAGTTGTGCAGGGTAGGACAGCACTGACTAAATCATCAAGTGCTCCATGTCATCTATGCCCACGTGCTCTGACTAGTTACCAGAAACAATGTATTTTTTTAAACCGTAAAGTTTATGGTAATTATAACCATTAGAACAACAATTTATACTTGCCACTACCTGCAAAGTTTATTTAAGTAGGCCACTCTAGGAACTGCTGCTTCTAATAATCCAATCTAAAAATCACACTGAAGTTCTTTTCTCAGCAGAGCAAAGGCAGTGTCATTTTAAAGCCAGTTTCCGAGGGATGTGTGTTCTGTAGAATAACATCTGAACAAGAGCCTTTAGCTGGCAACACAC
Source organism: Actenoides hombroni (assembly GCA_024336885.1). NCBI lineage: Eukaryota > Metazoa > Chordata > Aves > Coraciiformes > Alcedinidae > Actenoides > Actenoides hombroni. Next base: position 1,862,184 of record WUAM01000164.1, on the reverse strand, counting down.
AAAGCTTTTCCGCTATTGCAGCTACACCATTTTGCCTCCCAACAGAGAAACTGGGGCCAAAGATGAAAAAAGCAAAAAAGAGTGTTAAAGACAAACAGGTGAGTAAGACTCAAAGAAAGCATGAAATGCCAGGATATGCTATCAGTGCCTGAGGGAAGCAGCAAATGGAGGGGAATCCAAATCCAAGGTGATACTTTTAAGGCTCCAAAAACTGGACCAAGACTGAAGACTACTGCCAACATACTTCCATTCGCATGATGCAAAACAGACTTCCCACTTGAAAAGATTGCTTACTACCGAAACAAAGTCACTTCACCCAGCCTATGAAAAATGTTAGCTACCCTAAATGCTTTTGCTCTTAGTTTCACAAAGCCATAAAACAACAAACACGGCTTAATGAAATACCAATTCTCTTATCATTAAATAAATGTGTTCAGAATGAAAAATGTTGTAACTTTGAACGGATGTTTGATTATTAGAGGGAAATGAACAGACCCTTTAGTTGTAGAACAGTAACACTGGAGAAAACAACTCTTCCTTAACATGACCATGCATTTTTAAAAAGAAACACAATCACACAACACATGCTCAGACTACCTTGAAAACTGTACGTTTCACCACCTTAGCTGCAATGCTTTATTTTCTTACATAGGTCAGCATTTCCCCAGCTACTCCTATGTAAACAGAAGAAGTGAGAGAATACTGAAGCAAACTTTTCCCAAGAATGCTCTTGCTAACAAAGTATTACATGCAAATGTCCAAAATCTTTGCAAATTACATTGAATCGGAAAGGCAGAGTTTAGCTAAACTGACTCTAGGAGCTAAAGCTGTTATTAATATCCTATCTAAAAACCATTGTGTGCACTTTGCTGTTCCATTTAAAAAAAAAAAAAAATGAGAAGGATGAAGAACATTTCTGAGTACAGAGTGCTTACCTAGGGAGATCAGAAACTTCTATAAAGATGAACAAGCAAAAATGAGAAAACAGAAAATCAATAAATATTCTTTAAAAAAGAACAAAGTCCTCAAGCTAACAGAATACACATAAATAGAACTTCTACCTGTTCAACTTCTTTTATTGTTATTCAGAGAATACCAAAGTGACATATTTATTTAGGTTTTTTTTCAAAGTCAGTATGATATACAACAGGTTTCAACCTTTTATTTTTATTGATATTAATTTCTGCTACTTTTAAGGATTTCTGTAAGAAGTTACCCCTTTATCTTCTTGTCCACTGGTCAACAACTTTATAAAGAAACTTTTTTATTCTCCATCTCTAAAAATATAGCTTGATTCACATCACAACAAAAATAATTTACATTCTATAATAATGTGAACAACTCCCCCACTGCACTTACAATTATCAATGAATTTAAATAGAACCAGTACTTTGGTTCTCTTTATGTAATTTTCCAAAATATATAGGTATGACATAAGCATATACATATGTGTTTCTCTACTAGTTTAAGGGCACTAGGACAAGAAACCTCACATTTCCCATTACTGCACCTCTTCAAGAGCACTGTTCCGTAGGTCCTCAAAGTTCAGTTTCAGATTTATCAAAAGCTAACCTGAGTGTTTGGGAAACAGAAGAGAATGGCTGCAGCACCTCAAGGGCATTACTACTTCAAATTAGCAATGTCCCTGTCATTTCATTAATTCTAAATACAGACAACTATTTTTATAAAAACTAGTTCACTGTTCAGCCACAAACATACTTTGCCTGTGACCGTAATAGTAAGTTCAACATGTCTGTTGTTGCTCGTGCAGGCTGAATTCTTAATATAAAAAGTCTGCTGACTTACACGCTATCATGAGAACATGGGGGCTTCATGGTGAGGTTTTACAATGCAGCTGGAGCAATCTAATGGCTCGCTGCCACCAAAATAAGGCAGTCTTACTCTTTCTTCTACCACCTGTCATATGTTGTTCCTCTGCACTGGCTCAGGGACGTCTGACCCCTGATTTGTCCAAGTTTGCTGAATTGGCAGAGAAATAATTCAGCAGGAAAAGGGAATGTTTTCTGTCTGTTTATCAAGAGAGGTCAGATGACTACCACTACAAGGAACTAAAGGACACTTCTTTCAATACAATCCAGCCATTTAACTGGTTCAACCATCTTGTGGAATCTCAAACATGGTGACAGGAACACTTGAGACAAAGAACAGGCTGAGAGAAGAAGTGCTTTAGGTTTTCTACATGTTCACTTTAAGATTATTATTAATATTGGCATAAAATGAAGTAGCATTCTTACCTTTCATTGCTATTGTATCCATTCACTTACATCCCTGTTTGCTAACTTACCAACAAACCATAATAAACAAAATAATTACTTACCTACAAATCCTTTTTCTCCAACTAATTTAAGGGCAATCTTATCTGCCAAAACAGAAGAATTTCCATGTGCAATGTTAGCAAAAGGTCCAGCGTGTACAAATACTGGTGTTCCCTGAATGATAAAAATATGTGTATCATTAATTGAATGGATAGGTAAGAACACAAGCTTACACATAAATCAAAAGCACATGTGATGAGTAAGCACTGTTAGGTATTTCAGGTGTGGGGGGGGTAGGGTTAGGTGCATCTCAGGTGCTTGAGAACCCATTCACTGACATGCCTAGATGTCAGAACCTGCTTCATTCATAGAAAGGTAATGGACAGCAGTGCAACCTCTACATAAATTGCACAACTTCTTGCCCAATCTTGTATTGATGTTTCGTATTTTCACTGTCCTAAGGCTGTGGTGTGCTATTCTGGCATGTGTAGTACAACCAGCACTAACAGAGCCCAGCTCTCACCCTACTCCATCCCTTACTGCTCCTGTTTTCCTCATTGATAGCAACTGTCATTCTGTGCAGGTAAAGTAGACAGAGGAAACAATAAGGGACCAGAGTCAAGGGTTAAGAAGCTGGAGATGGACAGGGGAAGACACATGGATGGGGTGCAGTGGGGATGCTGACATACAATGGAAAAAGTATTCACTGCTGCTGGTCAACTGCCTGGGATCTCTGGGTGCAGAGCTGAATTCCGCTACACTAGACACTATATAAACACACAAGGAAAGTAGACTCTGTAGTCACAAGCTATCTAAACCAGCGAAAGGATAGGCAAAGAGTTAACAAAACAATGGCATAGGGAAATTTGTCAGGTAACAAGCAAACCTCAGTTTCCCTGTTCCTTTTTTTAGCAGGCATCACAAGGAAAGGAGAAATTAGAAAATTAGCATATACAGAAAGGGATGAGAGTTAAATTAACTGCTATCTTTTCCCCAAGTCAGAATACACACTCAAACAGAAGGATGTCACTTTGGCTGTCTTACTATAAAATACTTAAGCAAACAAATGGCAGTTGTTGTGTTAGTGCTTTTAAAGTTCAAGAAAAGATTAGCAGATAACTTCAGATTATCTCCATCAATGTTATTGATACATTCTGTTTTAGGAGCTACTGCCAACCCCAAAAATTCCAGGCAAGCTAGTAGGCAATCTTTCTTAACTTTTGACCAGAAATGCCAATTAAGGAGGACAGCATTCCATGGATCAGCCACAGGCCACATCCAGCATCCCATGAAGCACAACTTGGAAACTATAAAGGATATAATAAAAGCTGGTTGTTTCCTCTTCCCCACCCCAAGTGTCTTAAGAGAAGAACATACACAGACCAAAATTTTCATGTTTTCCATAAAACACCAGCACAATTGTATTCCAGTAGTGAAGTACTTGCTACTACAGCGAACAGATTTTTGTGTTTCAGTAACACTGAATACAAATCATATAAAATATAGTAACAACAAGTATCTGTTCTTATTGCTTCCTCTAGAACTACTTATACATAATTAATTGTTTTGTTCAGAGAAAAGACAAGTAACTTTTTTCTCTACTGGCACATCAAACCAGGTTTTTTTAAATAAAACAGGCTTTTTTGGTGTGTTGTTTTTTTTTTTAATCAAGAGTGGAAAAAGGAGAATAAGCACACATATGGGCAGAGGATATTCTTCAAAAATGGACAATTGAGCTACAAACCAAAGATAACTTTGCCACATACATGTTAGAGAAGAAACAGTGGAACAGGAGAAAAAAAAGTAAATAAATCAGAAATCATGCCCTTCAACAAGAGGAATGATGTAGATTATTATCATCATAATACACTGATTTCATGACTTCATAGTGTTTACTTCAGGTTTTCTGTTTTTCTTTTGTGTCCATCTGCTAATGACCACATACTGCAATATCAATTAGGCTTTTACATATTTATGCAAAAAAACCCAACCAAACCTTGAATTTTGTACACCATCAAAGCTTCTTATAGAATTTTGTCATCAATCTAATGGGAGGTGCTGTGCGCAAAATAGAAGATTACCCCTATCCCAAAGAGCTTATAATTTATACAAAATAAAACACAAACCACTGCTACCAACCTAAATTTAAGATTTAAGTTTTACTTTAACCCAGTACTTACCCTTCTGGCATTCAAATAAACAAGACCATAGCTTTCAGCTATCAGATTCAAATCAAAGGGATTTTTTTCTGATTTGTGATTTATTACTCACTAAGTTTAACTTCTTAATTTCTTGTGGCAAGCAACTACAGGGCAGCTCTCATCAGAGGTCAGCACACACATGGGCAGATGCAATGAAAAGAAGCACAAACAGGGATGAGGAGAGGCCAGTCCAGCACATACTGTGGCAGCTATGCAAAGAGGGGGCCAGAAAGGTCTCCCACAACATTCCCTGTGCTATTGTGCTTCCAAGAGTTCATCCACACAGCACGGACAGAAAGGAAATTTGGATCATGGGGTCCAACACCCAGAACATCAGCAGCCAAGAGGCCTCCTGCCACTAACTCGAAATCCAAACACATTACTAAACCACTGGCATGGACAGACGCTCCCCTAGAGCTCTGAAATCCACCAGAAGAAAAGGAGTTATTTGAATGGTCTTTTTACAAAGGCAATCCTGGAAGAAAAATACAGTCTAGGTCCTGAAGGGAGTGAACTCTAGCAGGATCTTGGAAACCTCAGACACACCCTGGAACAGGGACAACAATGTCTTCTCAAGCCAGCTCCAGTAACTGTGTCAGCCATCCCACTCAGCAGAGTGCCACTTATTTTCATTACACTCTTAATAAGCTATATGGAGAAATAGTGGCACAAGGATGCATCCAACTGACCGTTAGCAGTTCAGGAAATATTATTATCCAGGTTTTAGTAAAACAAAATAAACCCTGAATGTCAATAAATATCTGAAGTTATCTGGTTGCTAGAAGGACATTTAGAATACTTATTACCATCCTCCCTCATCTTTACTGTGAGTGGCACTTTATATGTAACATGAGCAGAACATCCCTGAGCAGCCAGCCTGCAACTACGAAGAGTTGTCCCATACAGCAGCTGCTCTAATGTGCATGGTATAAATAAATGCTAAACATTAAAAGATCTGTTCTTTAGGGAACAAATCTGTCATGACAAACACAAATAAACACTATGAAATCATTCCACACATTTCAAAGTCATCTCCATTCTACAGCAGTGGATGTAAGCTCTAGCAAAGCCTGCAGTCATTGTAGATGGAGTGCCCCATGTTTACCATTTTGAGATTTTACTGTCATTCCTGCATATAAAAAACTGTCAACCATGAATACATCGAGGCAGCATTTCTAGTGACAGAGTAGCAAAGCTGTGATGGAAATCAACCTACCAAGAAACCTCTTTAAAAAACCAGCAAATCAAAACACACACATCAATTCACACGCGACAAAATATCACTGACACAAGTTGCCAGTTTAGTTCCACACAGGACTGGCATTTGGTCAGTTCTGATTTATGAAGAGGTTTAGAAAAACCTCTTCTCCAGTGCATGCACTCCTGTAAAGCTGGTGCAAATCTAGTGAGCAGGTTGTTCTTCTCCCCTTTCACAGGCCCTTGGAAGCAACACCTCAGACATCCACAGCTTAACACAATACCAACCTACAAGGTCTTTGTCATATCACAGAGGAGTGCAGCTATCTCTGCAATGGTTACTTTCAGCCACTGCTACCCACAAACACTATCACTTGCAAATTATGCCAATTGACTGCCAGTATCAGCTGAAAGTCATCTGAAAGGTCTCCTGCTCCCTTCTGCAGGAAGACTTTGTGCCATTCCCCAATACCAAAGTGATCTGGAAGACCTTCTTTGTTGCAGTTTCTTCTACATGAAGAACAGGTCTGTGACACAGTCTGAGCTGCATTTGTACTCTCTGTGATCATATTTTGTTTCTTCCAGCATCTGTGTGCAGTAGGATCATTTCTGATGTTACTCTTGTCGAGTCATGGTGCTGTTGCTAAAGGTCTTTATACTTGCACTGAGAACTTGTTCTCCCTGAAGGGATTAGGATTATGTACTGGTAGCCTCTTCAGAAACTTGAGAGGTCTCTCTTCTTTTGGATGCTACCTAATAGGATTATTTGAACTGTAATTTAGGCTTCATTTCTGGTTTGCAAGACGAAAAACTTGCAATTCACATACTCACCAGAAATATGTCATTCCCTATAGCAGAAGGGACATTATGACATTCACCACCTCAGGGTACACTAGGAATAGCTTGCGTTAAAATCTGTCATCCTGGAGGGCTCTAAACTCACAGGCGGATCACTGCACTGCATTCAAGCTTGCAAAGCCAAGTATCTCCCTTGTTCCCCTCACTCCCTTTTTTGGGAAAATCCAAAGCTATTAAAATTAGCACTTCTTAAAGATATTAACATGCAGCATGAAGCAGTCCTCTGAGATGCTTTAATTTGGTTTTAGAAATAACTTTGTAAGAAAAATTTTTTTGAAAAATATCCTTGGGTACTGTGGTCAGGGTTCTCCTAATAAGCAACAGTGTTTGATGAAAGTTGGCAGATGTTTCAATCATAGCATAGATTAGACTAGAAAGAGTACCACATAAAAGGCAGGAATTTTATTGCAAAGAAATGTGAATACAAAGAGATGAAGGCGGGGGGGGGGGTAAAGCATGCAAACCCCAGAACCAAATGCCTATCAAAAGAAACTCTCCTGACATTTATAATTGCCTTTTCAAACACTACAACAAAAACACATTATTTTCTAACAGATACGCAAAGTGCAAATAGAGCGACACAGACTAAACAGTCATAATCAATGATACCTTGTCACTGATGCTTAAAGCACACAATATTATCCAAGTGGCAATTTGATACACATTTCTGTCCGTGACACTGTTGATCCTACGTGACCTCCAGTTTGGATGGTAGATTAAATTCGAACACACACATATATTCTTCATACAGCCACTTGAAAGAACAGATGTTCTTTTCAGGAGAAAGTAATTAAGATGGCTATAACAAAATAACACAATTTAAATTCTATTTTTCGAATATTCCCTGAGAGTAGGAAGTTGTCCCCATCGAAACACAAAAGCAAAAGGGTAGTTATCACTTCAACATGCTGTAGAAAATGAGACATTTTTACCATCTGGGGATTGCACTGGCATCTTTCTACACTCTTCAACTTTTCACCATAGCGGCAATTCACAGAATCACACAGAATCACAGAATGTTAGGGGTCAGAAAGGACCTCCAAAGATCATCGAGTACAATCCTCTTGCCAGAGCAGGACAAAAACTAGAGCAGATCATGCAGAAATGCATCCAGACAGGTCTTGAAAGTCTCCAAAGAAGGAGACTCCACAGCCTCTCTGGGGAGTCTATTCCAGTGCTCTACAACTCTTACAGTGAAGAAGTTCTTCCTCATGTTGAAGTGGAACTTCCTGTACTCTAGCTTGAATCCATTGCCCCTTGTCCTATCACAATACACAAGTGAACAGAGGTTGTTCCTGCCTTCTTGATGCCCAGCCCTTATGTATTTATAGGCATTAATTAGATCCCCTCTCAGTCGTCTTCTCTCCAGACTAAGAAGCCCCAGGTCTCTCAGCCTTTCCTCATAAGGCAGGTGTTTCAGCCCCTTAATCATCCTCATAGTCCTCGGCTGGATTCTCTCAAGTAGATCTCTGTCCCTCTTGAACTGGAGAGCCCAGATCTAGACGCAATACTCCGGGTGAGGTCTCACTAGGGCAGAGTAGAGGGGGAGACGAACCTCCCTTGATCTGCTGGACACACTCTTCTTCATGCATACCTAGATACCATTGGCCTTCTTGGCCACAAGGGCACATTGGTCCCATGGATAACTTGTCTATCAGGACTCCAAGGTCCTTCTCCACAGAGCTACTCTCTAGCAAGTTGCCTCCTAAACTGTATTGATGCATTTTACTGTTCCTTCCCAGGTGCAGGATGCTGTACTTGCTCTTGTTAAACCTCATTAGGTTCCTCTTGGCCCAGCTCTCCATTGTTGTAAAACATTCCAGCTATATAATTTTGGTGGTCAAACTTTCAATAAAATATATATTACTTTTTCTCCAAATGCATTTGTTTCCAAAACTACTTCATTATTTCCCCAATTTTCTTCTTCCCTCTCCCCATGACTACTGCGTATCATCCAGCTTACTATTGAAAAGGTAATATTAGACTACCCAGAAGTAGGTTGTACTAATTCTGTGTTTTGAGCTGTTGGAAGCAAGCTCACTAGGGTTAGTATAAAATATTTCTTTCACAGGCCAGGAAAGATTCATCATGCCCCTGAAAGCACTATGGCAAAACAGGGTGTCTGGGAGATGACTTTTGAAAATACGTAAACAGGCAAAAGGACCCTCCTGTATTTCTAAACAGAGCAAATTATAATATGGAACAGAATGGCCTCAGTGAAGCATCTACTTCCCACTCAAAATGCTGGGCTGTATGAATCGTCATAGGAAAATTCATATAAAGGAAATACATAAAAAGAAAACTTTCCTAGAGCAGAAAGATGGTAAACAGAAGGAAGCTTATTACTTGGAAGCCAAATTTGCCTTCCAGTATGCTCAGAAACTCAACAGCACACTGGAAGTTGTTTGCAACAGTAAGCAAAATTATGACTAAAGCTAGAGTCTCAAAGAAGGGGAAAAAAACAAACACCAAAAAAGGTATAAATGCTGGTTTGATAAATTAACATAGACAAATTAATATTTTCTAAAATTCCTTTCTGGATTTGACCCTGGCTTGAACGTTGGAATTTAAGCATGGTCACTAGAGAGAAGCACAAGCACAATATGGAATTTGGAAGTCAGAGAAGGGCAGGCATCATAAGCCATACTCACCTCTAATGTCTGCATAAGTGTGGGCTTAATTGCATCTTTCATCAAAACTGCCAAAGCACCTGTTACTCCCTAAAAAACAAAAGGGTCCACATTTTAAGGTCAATTCTAAGGTCCAACATTTCTGAATTACACTGAACCTTACAGTTTCAACAGAGAGAACAAAAAAAAAAAATTACACTTCAAAGGAGAAAAACAATGTGTGCTTATAAACCATAATGGATAGGCAGTGTTACAACGTTGCATTAAAAAAAAATATTTAGATGTTACCTCAAGACTTCTAAAATACAGTAATTACAGAGCATGTCAGAAATAGTAACGATTTTGCTCTGACTACACTTAAAAGGCAATATGTAAATATTCTTCCTATTTCATGGAGAGACCAGGAACAGCGTTATTAAGTAATGAGCATGAGGATGTTCATGGAAACAAAAGATGAAGTGGAAGCAAAGGCCACTGAGAACTGAGAAAGCAAGAAAGCAATAACTTGCTAAAACTGCCTAAGGAAATGACATATGTATTTCTTCCATGAAAGATTCAGTATCACAAATCAATAGCTGGCAACAACCAGCAAGGGTATTTTTCAAAACTTGTACAAATATATATGTAATAGTCACAGGATGAAAGCCAACACAGTGTTGACTAGGCATAGATAATGAATACATCACAAGATTAAATGTTAGAGGTGCCTTAGACTGTGATGATGAGAGGACAAAATGAGCTGCGTGAATTGCTGCAGTTTAGTTATAAGAATCTCACTCCTCCCTAAAAATTTTGCTGGATATTTAAGTACACATTTCACACTGACTGAATTTCAAATAAGAGACATGACATCCCTCTACACTAAAATCCAATGCCCATTTTATAGAGTGTTCACAGCACTATCAAACTGCATACAGAGTGCTATCTAGAAACCACAAGCATGTATTTCAATTTACTTCTACATTTCTTTGATTTTGAGAAGAAAATGTGTTTTGGTTTGAAAGAACGCGATCACAGATAGTAAAAAATTGCAGTAGTCTTATAAGCAGTGGCTCATTTGATTATTTGAACAATCAAACTCTGTGTGAAAATTGGGATGACAGACAGATGAGAGACATAAAATTATGTGGTCGTTACATAAGTACAGTATTTTACATAAATTCAAGTTTCCCCTTTCTGAGCATTACATCTGAACATAGACTTCAGAGAAAAAAAATCAAGCAGAGTATTTGGCCTCAGATAAAAATGGACTGAAATCAAAATAGTAAAACTGGTTTCAACTACAGTATAAGTGTTTCCTTGGGGGAAGAGTGCAGGACAGAAGAGTGAGGAAGAAAAGATGTTTCTTCGCTCTTTGCATTTTGTAAACCTCCACTATCTGCAAGCCCCAATAGACCCACAAAGAGGTAATAAGAGAAACTGGTGGCAAAACAGTATCTTTTTCTCTCCTCTGAATCAGTAAAGAATAAATTACTGTTTCTTAATATGTTAATTTTAGAAGTTAGGATCAAAATTCAAGGAAACAGCAGTGTGCCAGCTCTCTGTCAGAATGGCTGAGGCCCCACCACTTCCATAGAAGCAGCCTGGTGCTATGTTGTACCTATCCCAAACTACTCTCATTAGAATACAAAGCTGACAGCCTAATGACAAGGAAAATACATCAAAAAGAGAATTTAAATTATTATTGCTTTTGACTTCCATAGGGTCCTTTATAGCTAAAGATTGATTTTATTGGTAATATTATCAACTACTTATTTTAGATAAAGAACTTAAAAATGCAGAACAAATAATATCTCATAAAGGTTCATTTAACCAGTACTCCATAAAATTTTCTGCTCTTATAAAAAAATATAACTTAAATATTTTATCCACAAATTAGTATTCTTCTTAGGACCATGTAAAAATAACTGTCACTCTTATTGCCTTTCATTTCTTGCATTTTAGTAATTTGTAAAAGACTTTATAAACTGGGTGTATTTCTTAGGATACTAAATTTAAATCTGTTTAATGTAACAATTTGCTTTATAAAACTGATTTGATTCACTTCCAAATCTAAACAACTTCCAAAACAAAATAATGAACACCCAGTCCCAGCTCTAACAATTTTAAGTGAAATGCAACAAATTTAAATCCTAGCAATTCCATCACTAAACCCCAGGTTTTCATTCTACTAATTTATCAAAACAAACATATTCTTCTTCCTGTGGATCATAATGCAGAATTTGGTTTCATTACAAAAAACAAACAAACAAAACAACCCCCAACCAAGACAGTTTGCAAGACAGTAATTGAACAGATAAAAAACAAATGGGTTTTTCCTGCTGTTTGATCAATTCAGCAGCCAGCTGGGACAGAATTTCTCACACCAGAGGCATAGTTCTTCCCTTTCTACCCCCAGCTGAAGGAAATGACGCTCATCATTAGTTGCTAGTAACACAAAACTGTAACAGCTAGTTAAGTTGTTCACCTTCTGTCTCACAAGAAGCAGAACCATGTACACTCCCTAGTTTAGAAGGCAATAGGTAATAGAAATATCCAAAGAAAAGGTTGGATGATTTTATATTTTCTTCTTGTATCTCAATTTTCCATCATCATATAGCATAAGGTATTCATCATTATGCTAAAAGAGAAACAGCTGCTGATAATTTTCAGCACATGAGCGCTGAGACAGTTTACAATCTTACTATGTAAGAGGCAGTTATAACAGCTACTCAACTTTTTGGAGACAAAAGGCCACATCTTCTAACTTGTCAATGGCAAGTTGATTACTTGAGCAGCCATAGATCATTCCTAATGCTCTTCTTGGGAAACCTGTGCAAGGACCGACAAGGGTTAACTCATGCTGGCTGTAGCTATCTGATATGGGGTTTCTGTTGTCTACTTCATGCTCAGTGAGACCACTAGCTCATTCAAAGTCAGCATGAAAACAGCTATTTGCTGACCCAAGCCATGTTGACTAGAAAGAAGGCTTTAAGGGAGAAGAAAAAAACAAAATAAAACAAAATTAGAACATCTTCTCCTTTCCCCCTCCTAGACAAGAATGGCTCAAATCCTGTCTCCTTTGCTTTCTGACAGTTCTTGACCAATCTTACAAAAATAGTAAAGCAAAATATACTTCCTATGCATTTTAACTTTTTGGGAAATATTAGATATGCATTCTGGACACAACAACTCATTGAGTCTGAAGCTGAAAGCAAAATCAAAAAAAGATGTAGACTCCAATTAGCACATATCATGTCTATCTGCCTTCCAGAGATCTTAAATGGGTTTGGTGTTAACAGCCATCCTTAAAAGTTAAACACCCAATAAAGTTTTCATATCTATCTGACACGTCTCTTTCACATGAAAATTTTCATTCATTCATATCCCAAATCCTCCATGCAGCTAGCAAACAATTCTCACTTAAAGTCTTGGATCTGATTCTCAAAACTATTTAGGAATCAGGTTCCCATTTGCAATTCAGAGGAGGTGGATAATTGTTTTTATAAAAGAATTAGAGTCTTAGACATTTACACACCAATTAATCATGTGAAAGCCCAAGGATCATTAGCTTTCTACTAACTCACTGTCAGAAGAAAGTAGTAGGACTCCAAATCAAATATATATGGACATCCAAGTCTCCTGGGTTCCCTCCTGGAACTAATCCCAAGTACTTCAGAAAATAATACCCCTTTCCATCTATCCACCAGCTATTTGGGCAGGTATGCTACCCAGGACAGCAAAGATCATAGAGCACAAAATAAATTACACACATGACACAGGAAAGGCAAATTTGGATGAAAACCAAAATACTTTCAAAGCAACTTCCAGTAGAGCAGTCTCTGAAGTCTATCAAGAGTGGAAACGAAAGCCAGCATTACATGACAAGGAAGGTGATTGAGAGTAACTACTGTGAAATGAATATGGGTTACACAGACTGAAGGGCAGAGAAAAAACCTTTCCTTTACAAAAAAAAATAATGAAGTACTTGTAACTTTCCTTCATTTGCAACTATAGTCTCTAATGAAATGATAATACTTTTCTGCAATATCAGCTCTGTGAAAAACTAAACTCTGAACCGTAAGCTGAGAAGAACTATAACTACTTGTGTTTAAAGCAAAGTATGTACACACTGTCTCTGATGAGAGACAGGTTTTTTTTGGTCCTGGAATTATTGAAATCTAACAGCATGGCACAGAAAGTAAGCTGAGAATAAGTCTTATTTAAAAAAAATAATGATATAATTATTTAATATTTTTCATAGCTGCTGAAACAGTGATCTAGGGCACACATATCCATTTAATTTCACATGAAGATATGGCACGTGTCCATCAAAATTCAACTACACTGTAAAAGCCAAAAAAGCAATTCGGTCTTCAAAACACTGTACAATGAGCACCACATTTTGGCAAAGACTTCTGTATGTTCCACTACAGAGGACAGATATTTAATCTATTACTTTTGTGGAAGGAGTCCTCTCAATTCATGAAATATTCCATTTATCTTTTTTCGATTACCCCTAGCCTGCCTCTGCATCTGTTTTATATCTGCCAATGTGTATTTTAGGTTTTACTATTGTATTATTATAAATATATTGCATATAAAGTCAAAATTAAGAGCAATTGTGTTTTTGGGAAATATACTGTGTGTACATCTGGAGACAAACCACAGAGAAGGGCTTAGTGGTTTTGGTTCACATAGATTCCAACGAACTAAAGACTACCATAAAACATTTAAACCTGCATAAATTCAATCTGGGTAGTAATATAAAACATGAACCCTGAAATTTTTTAAAGTGACAGGTAGTACTGACCACAACCTATTACTGAGGTTGTGCAATACATCCCATGATGAAGCTGCCTTTAAAAGTTGTTAAAACTGTATGCAACTGTAGTTCCTTGGCTAAAATGTTCCATGTCAAATGGCTGTGATAGGTTCAAGCTCCTAAGCTTGATTTAATTTTACAGAAATTCACATCAAAATGACTGAACTGTTCTTGGACTGACAGAATGCGACAACCATGTATATTGTTTTTCCTACATTCACTTGTCTTGAGATCTTTTCTTTCTGAGCAATAAATCTTTACCTCCTCTCTGACCTTGACTCAAAAGAAGGATGAAAATTCAGAAGAATGGCTTCACATCAAACTTCTTACCACATCTGAAAATTTGCTCAAGATACAAACCTTTGTAAATGAAAAATTACAGCTCAGAGATACTCATTAGTGAACATTTTGCCTTGACCCACCCTGCTCAGAAAGCTTTAGCTGCAATGTGTGGTGTATTTACAGTCTAGGGTCTAACAACTCTATCTAAAGTCTGGACATCCAGACCACAAGCAAAAGATCTTGTCTCCTGGATCCTACAGGAAACCTTTTCTAACATGAAGAAGGAAGAGATACAACCTGTGCAGTCCAAATGAAGAGGGGTGAAAAGCCAGGCTTGCAGAAGAATAGTATCAACACAAGCAGCGTGGGGAAGAGTGGATACTGCATTTAAAGACTAGAAACAGTAGGTTTAGTTGCAAGCTGTTAAAACAGACTGACCACCTGTGGGAAGAAACCAGGAACAGAGATGAAATGCTAACTGACAGAAATGAAATTTATCTTCTTTGTACATATGAATTATGACATGGTATGGTCTTCCATTATACACCTCCTGCTATTGTTTCCAGAGGATTCAACTTTATGCAGTACACTTTCACGAGTGGAGTGCAGTACAGTTACTTACAAGTTCTCTTCCTTTGTACTGAGTAGTACTCAATTTGATAAAGAAATCTTAGTAAGAAAAATCACTAGTAATTTCCTTTTATGACATTTCTTAAATCCCAATACCTGACAATGTCTGACTTCTTCACCAATATTAGTATCTGCAGAAATGAACAATTGCTCCTGTTCTCAGAAGAGAAACCGGCACACACAAGGATCAAACTCAAAAGTATTCACCAATTTGGGATGCTCAACCTAAGAAAACAAAATAATTTCTCCTGGTTCAAAGTTCTTGATGGCGATTCTCTTTCTCCTGGGTATCCAGACAGATGAAGTAATGCATAACTCCTCACATACCATAAGAACCAGTTTGTATGGATGTACAGCATCACACATAAGCTTTGTGAAAAACACAGGAATAGAATTCAGCTCCAAAAAGACACTTCTCTGCCTTAACCATGAAATCACCTTTCTACCCACAGTTCTCATCATTTCTAACACACTTCACAACTAAGGAGGCAGGACTTTCTGCACTTCACAATCACAATATGCACCCAAGTTCCCTCTGTGCCTGAAGAAGAGAACCTGCGGAAGAAAAACAACGCTGCAGCATAGCTGCAGATGTTCATAATACTTATCCTTTATGCTGTGATGAACTTCTTTTTTTCTATACAATTTCTATTCTATAATATAGAACACTGCTTTAAAGAAGAAATAGAAACATACATTCAGCGCAAGTGACACTATCAAATGATTGAGATGCTAAGGATAAGAAGTTTGTTTAAAAAAAGGCCAAAGAAAATCAAATTAGTAACAGACGTTTGCTGAGCACTACTTTAATTTTAGGGACATAGATGAAAAATTTTGAAGCTTTCTGTGTGCTGTTTAAAATTTCAGCCCTAATATTAAATTTACAAAGAGCAACTATAGACAAAATGGACTATGGAAAAGCAACTGCTTTCATTATGATTAGCATTAAGTGGTTGAAGACAGGTTAAGTATTTTGCAATATGAATACATTAAAGTACCTTCATACAAAAGTAGCATCAAGATTAAAATCATGTATTTCAAATTTAGCTTTAATTCTGATAATTATTTTAAAGTTTTTGCATATGCATTATAAGGTAACTCTCCACTACTCTCTATTTAGCCAAAACAAAGTAATGTAATTGAAAAGAAAAATCAAAACTTCAACAGCTAGAATTTTAAATGTAGTTCTTCGTGTCTTCTGCATAATTGGGAGTAGTTGATTTGCTTTGAATTTTAATGATGACTGTACATAGAAATTTTGGTATGCTTACCTTAATTTCAATCTTAAATTCAGGCAAGCTAAATATTATGCTTTCATTTCCTTATTAAACTGGAATCCATTAAGGCTGTGAAGGTACCCCTGGCTTGAGGATCTTTTCTGACAAGGCAAGATACTGGTTCCTTTGCTCATTTTAAAAATGCACTAAGTTTGTGCAGATGCCCACATAAAAGGGACAAACAGGAAAAAACACACACATTGTATGTGATACAGGCAGTCATTGCCAGCAGGGTGGCATAAAATCACAGTTCTGAGACATATCACGGTTGCTGTAAGGGTATATTTAGATGACAAAACAGTATAAAAGTAAAGCATTATCATGTTTATTATATTTAGGGCATGCTGTCAATATGAACTTAATTTGGCAATTATGCTTCAGAATTCAAGTAATGTAATGTTACAGTAAACAAATCACAGTGCTGGCATAGAGCTGCACTGCAAAGGTTAACTGGTTGCTTCTGGCTACAGCAGAATCTGCCATATACAAACATGTGTGAGCTTCCAACTGCTGTTTACTGACTCACAGCCTAGCTATAAGAGCTAGAATTTGACAGAAAGGAAGAATGTACTGACTTCTTTCAGAAGCTGAAGCAGGGACTAAGGAAAAAGCAACTAAACATGAAGAGATAATACTGTCCCAGGTGTTATCAGCAACCCATGAATTAAGAATAGCTTGTTTCCATCCTGATTTAGTGGTATAAGCATTCATGTGGTAGCTATCATTGTAACATCTGAGCACACTTAACAAGTACAGTAGCAAACTTTACCAGTTCTCTCAAATAGGAGCCTGCACTCTGACTCCATCCAGAACCAAATTTGTTTGCCTTAAGAATTGCAGAAAACTATCCAAGTAGGTTATGGAGACCAGAGACTTCCTGGACCAGACGTTACCAGAAAGTTGGAGAAATGAATTCTACATATTGTTCTCATTGTGAGGAAGTTTTGGCCCAGGAGATGATCTTTCTTCGATCTCTGACTGTGCTGTTCAAAGCAAAATCCTTGGCAAGCACCTTCCTTTTTAATGCTTCAAGAGGCAAAACAAATGCATCAGAGGTTATTCACAGGTCTAGAGCACTGAACATACCAAATCCTCTGCTGTTACTGGTTCCCCTTTCCTGTTATTAGCCACCACCATCTTCCCCAGTCTCTCCTTCATATCTTGAAGGCTGGTGGTAAGTGCCAGGATGGCCATAATTTCACTTGCAACAGCAATATCAAACTGAGCCTGTGAAATAGAAATGAGAATCATGAATCATATCAAAGTCAAGTCAAATACTTACAGGCAATCATCAGGAATAGACTCAGGAAAGACAGATTTCACATTCAAAGTAGTTCTAAATTGTAACCTACAACATTTGAGATTACTCAGACTAGAATAACTTCAAACACTTTGTTTATATTCCCTCATTAATGTTCTCTGTTACACTTCATTTACTTGGGGGACAGTCTTGCAGAGCGCTTAGCCCCTCAGCTCACATTATCCTTAGCAGAAGCTCCCTGAAAGACAGTTTTTTTTTCCTGTGGCCGAAGAGAAGGTCACCAGATGTCTTTTGAGCTTTACTGGCATGAGCACAACATTGTGTTTTGTTTTGGTTTTTTTACCCTGTAATGCTCTGTTTTTTATTTTGCTTTCAAAAACATTCTTGCTACATTTGATCATTCCTTTTCTACATAAACTCAAAATTTAGAGTCCATGCTGCTAAGTCTTATGCTTGATCTATGATAACGTAAAATACATCTTCGTCCCCTCTTTTTAAAAAAAAAAACAAAAACAAACCCAAAACCTATATGTGGCATCAGTTCTATTCCTATTTTAGAAATACATCCATATTGTGCAGTATTTCAGCACAACATAAGCTGCAGTCCTTAATTTTCTGCTAGGGCTTGCAGTATCCATTAGTCATATTTGTACTAATTTACCATGAGTTAAGCCCAGGCCACATGCTGTCAGAATACAACAGAAGAAAGGCAAAATCACTAATGTATTCTGTGATAGGAATGCAGTCTTGGGGATCAACTAGAACTGAAGCTTCTTTAGTAATCTCTCCATGTCTGGCAATTAAAGTCAATTAAAAAATTCAGTAATTGATGTCCTACTGCTATCTATGTCAAAAAAGCCCCAGGACTCTTTCTATGTCAGACCTCTACCAGATGTATCCCATAATGACTAATACCAGAGGAAACTGTTCAAATTCAGGCCTTTGACTGTTTTTAAAAAAGCATCTACAGAGAGAGTTGTTTAACACATACCTACCTTACCACTCCTATCCATTTGCCTAGGACTTTAATGGCTTCTGCCTTTTTTTTAACCTCTGTTCCTGCTTTTAGTTCTGTCTTGACAGCTCCAGCCTAGAGTAGCCCTATTCAGGCTGACCCCTATGTACTTGCATGTTTGTGTTTGAAGACACCCAAATACTTTTATGCACTGGGCACAAAGAGGGAGAGATAGATACCATGGAAGAAAAAAAAATTCCTGTAATTGAGATTTTCAGCAGAGGGACTCAAATGAAATGCTGAAGTTACAAAGCAGATTTTCTGTATTCAGAAGTGGAAGCAGTTCTATACGTAACAGAGTAGCAGGGTACACAATGAACGTCCATTAGCATTGCAATGACATGGATGCTACGACCCTTTCTGAAGTTGAGAATGTCAGTAAGTCATTGCTGCATATGTAAGATAGGAAATAAGCCTGAGAAATGTCCAACCCATAAACTGGAATATTATATAACTTTATCAGAATATTTATCAGGAGACAAAAAAAAGTTTTTATTAATATTGTGTCTATATAAACCCATAAGGACAGGAAAAACAATCCCAGGTAGATGCTTAAAGAGTGACATAATATTTAATCAAAAAAACAGGCAAAAAGACTGTGAAAGCAGGTGCTATTTTGACTCTTAAAACCTTTATACACCTACGAAGTGCTGACAGAAGTCTTAGCTGTAAAGTCAGCTCCCTATTGATGAAAGGATCCACCCACATGGATTCAATTGCAGGATCAAGGGCATCAGTCATATAATACTCTCTAGAAACCACAGCATCCCTCCCTGTTCATTAAAATGCAGACTTTTGTGCCTGCTGTGCTCTGTCACTTTACACAGGTGTCATTGATTTTAAGAGTGCTAGAACATCACTCCAAATATTTATAAAATGCATCTGTTAACTATGAAGTCCTGTTTTCTCTGGATCTCTGGCTAGGCTCTGAAATGAGTTTTCCCAACTGTTAGCTCTCACTCTTGAGTCACTAAGTCCATGTTAAAACGTGAATGGATATGTATCAGTCCAACATATCAAAACTGAAAGCATTAAGGTCATTTTAGCCAAAACAGTACAGAAGGAACATTTGACAGCCATATGTCAACTAGTACTCTATAATAAAACAACTCACATTTAACTTAGCAGTACAGTTATGGTGGTAATGCTGTACTTATTTGTGGGTGGCAGAACCTGGCTCAAAGCTAATAATCACATTGAGTCACTGAAACATATCTAAACATAGGCAAACGTCTCAAGTGTTGAAGGAACTTGTACCAAGTATAACATTTTATACTCCCAGTCCATTATGAGAGATGAGTATTAGCTAATATTGAGTTTTCTATAAGCTACAGACAGAAAAGTCTCTATTCTGTGCGTTCAAAACCAAAACAAGCTAGCATTTCTAGTGGAAGGTGTCCCTGCCCAGGACAGGTTGGAACTGGATGATCTTTAAGGTTTCTTCCAACCCAAACTCTACGACAAGAGGTATTCACCTCAAAATAGTCAGAACTTTATGAATTTCATGATCCGGAGTGCTAGATTACAATATCTTCATCAAACAGGAGCAACTCCACATCATCACAATGAGTTTGTTCCACCTGCCATTGCTATTCCACCTTGCATCAATTCAGCAATAGATTTACCTGCATGACACAGGGAACACTTGTTCAGATAGCATTGTGTGAGTCTGGCTTTCAATTTATCAGTAAATTCTTTAATAAACTTCCAGAAGCTCTCATATAGTAATGTAAGTTAGCTTTTTACACTGCTGAAAAGTATATACATGCACTCATTTTCTGAAGTATCTCTTCAAGCTCACTAAAAGTAAACACATGCTCAAAGTTTGTACAGTATAGATCCCAAAGCTGAGACGTATGATAGGGAAATGAAAACTCTGAATAAAAAGCTACTTGCCATTTTCAGTCCTCACCAGTGGGACCAACACTACATGATCCACTCCTCCTCCCATTTTTTAACATTAAATTGAATGTAACTTAAGTTACATAAGTCACTCAAACCATTTATGTAACATTTTAAAAAAATAAGAAAAATCATGCAAATCAACCTTAGGAGAGCATAAGGGCACTTTTTATATTCATAGGATGACAACGTTGAACCCCTAACATAAGCAATTTTTCAAAATGCTTTCAACACATTGTGCAATATGCACTGGTTTCTGTTTATGAAGCTTTGGACTCAGCTACTCATTAACACAATCAGTTTCAGTGCAATACTATACAACAGTAACAGATGTTAGCACTGCAATCCAAAGAAGTATGCTGAAATAACTGCAGAAAATTCTCTCAACCTCTAAAGCAAAGTGTGTCCAGAACATGATATATTAACTGTCTTCACATACCTGACGGACAAATCCTTTCTCCGAATTTCCCTGCCCGACTGTTATTTTGCGCAGGAATCTGTCATTTGTATCCACCACTGAAAGAAGGGAATATCAAAAATAAACCACATTATCAAGGACTCAGGGATCTGGGTTTTTCCAGGCATACTTGTTGCTATACATGTAAGATTCAGCGGCTTGAACAGTGTAACTAGACAGCCACGCTCTTGTGTGTTAGCATTGAGTTGCTTTCTCCCCTCTAGTTGATACCATTGGATGTCAGGTTGAAATAGCTCAAATTGAATTTCTCTGAACAGTATTTGAAGTTAACAGATTCTTAATATTCTAACAAATTAATATTTTATCTACATAAGAAAAATCTGCTTTAGTAGATACAGTGTGCCTCAGATCTTCTTCAAATAATTTGTTTTGTCATTGACTTGTTAAGAACTGATTTTAAGACTGCATGATGTAGGTTAAGCTTGGTCTGTTTCTCTTTTAAAAGATGATTAAGTTGTCAGATTGGTTCTTCCAGACAAGTCACCTTCTTGCACATCACAGCAACTAACTCCACATTCACCAGCAGAGCATTCAAAGGAAGCTTTTTTTTTCAACTGTCAAGATCAATGATCTGTTATTTAACACAACTTCAATTTTAGAGAATTGCATTTCTAACCTGGAAACACATTTGGTATTGCAAGAGCATGTCTGAATCATCCTGTTGAATTGCTAACTTCACTTGCTAACAATCATTGCAAGCCAAGTTCTCCAATTCTTCACTGCCAACACTCAACTTCAAATACGCCCTTGTAGGAACCAAAAGGAAAGACTGAGAATAGTCAAGCAGCTCTCTCATCTGCTGAGAAATGATCAGAATGTTTCTTAGGAAAAAACAGTAGGAAGATGCTTCTGTTTGTTAGAAAACAAGATCAAGCCCTACGACCTCTCCTTTCCCAGGAACTGCAACCCTGCAGAATGCAAAAATAGGCTCCCTCTTTCTTACAGGCTCTTTAGTCCAACAAATATTTCAATTTGCACCAACCATAAAAGAAAGGGTGGAAGGTACTCTTGATCAGTTCAGTTTGTAGCTTGGTAATTTTCTGGTAGATGTAGATTTAAGCCCTGTTTATTTAGAAGCAAATAATCAAGGAAGGTCCAGAGAAGTTAAGGTGCTAGAGTGGGTCTAGAGAAGGACAACAAAGCTGGTGAGGAGTCTGGAGAACATGTCATATGAGGAACAGCTGAGGGAACTGGGATTGTGTAGTCTGGAGAAGAGGAGGCTGAGCAGAGACATTACTGCTCTCTACAATTACCTAAAAGGAGGTTGCAGTGAGGTGGGGGTTGATGTCTTCTCCCAAGTAACTAGCAATAGGATGAGACGTAACAGGCTTAAATTTCACCAGGGGAGATTTAGATTGCACATTAGGAAAAAAATCTATACTGAAAGAGTGGGGGATGCATTGGAACAGACTGCCCAGGGAGGTGGTGGGGTCCCATCACTGAAGGTGTTAAAAAAAATGTATAGAGGTGGCAATTCAGGACATGGTTTAGTGGTCATGATAACATTGGGTAGGTGGTTGTACTTGATGATCTTAGAGGTCTTTTCCAACCTTAATGATGCTGTGAAGTTGTCCGTACTGAAGGCCAGTGAAAACACCTCCTCCCACTTTTACTGCTGCTTTTGGAGATTAACAAATTTGTCTGTACAGAAAAGGACAAAATACTTAGCCAAGATCAAGAGGTACTTTGAATCTCAATCCTACACAACCTCAATTTAGGGTTGTGAATGAGGTGGGAGAAAAGCAAGGTTTAAGCCACTCCCTCTTATTGGGCATTTCTCATCGGGCTGTTGTGAATACCATACATGCCTTCTTCCCACTATTAGGCCCCTAATTTCTTCAGGAATTTTACTTAAGGGTTAGTGCAACAAAGATTTGATCTCATTTGGGTTTCTATTTATATACAGTCATACTTCCAAATACTACAGTACTGGCAGAAACTGCAGAACAGAGCCCAGTACCTGGAAGCAGTACCCTCACACCAAGCTGTGGTACCATATGCCACCATGAAGCCATATGGCAAGCTGATCTCTCAAATACAAACCTACCCCTTCTCCTCCTAGGAAGCCCAGTCTCACAAGTAGCCTTAAGCAGACCTAATTGTCTTTCCTGTCTCTCCAAACACTGAAGAGAGCAGGAACTAGCCATCCCACCAGCCTGGACAACCAGTGGGCTGCTTTTTATCTGGTCATTCCTAGTGAGATCACGTAACTTGAACACCCTTACAATGAAATTATAACTATTCCTGCAGCTCCTTCTGGGCACTGGGATACACCGGCTTTCTCACCATCATCAGAATTCATTCTCCAGGATGATTCCAATAGTTGCACTTAGAAGTAGTAAAATAAGAAATAATTGGTTTTGCCACAAAAAGATTTTTTCCTTTTCCAAATTTTCTCTCTTCCTTACCCGAAGTAAATGTTTTGAGAAAGTTTAGGTTCAACCAAGTGTTAAGTTTAATCTGTCTACTTCCTTATCCTCTAGAGATATAAACAGGATCTGAATACCAGGGGAAGGGTAAGTAGGGAGAAGTTTTTCTTCTCTTTGGTATGTTGTACCTGTTCAAGTTAGTAAGATGACAATGAACTTTAAGCTTGTGACACATCCAAGGAAACAGGTCCCAACTAAAATTAATTTTCAGACAATCTGATAGGTTTTTCTTCTGCCCTACAAATTCTCTGGTATGTACGAAGTTTCACAGACATATGGATTGCAGAAACAGTCCCAAATAAAATATTTTCCAAGTTATCTAAAACATTCCTAAAACCAATTTTTTTTCCCTGAAATGTTTAAGATATGTACATCCTATAGAGTTGTGTGGAATAGAAGTTCTACTAACACTGTTTGATATGAATTAAATAACTCACTTGAGGTTAACAGCTGTTGAGTAATGCTGTCTCCTCCCAAGCCCGTGCTGATAAAAACGATGAGTCTCATTACACTAAATATTTATATTACTCCTTCATCCTAATACAGGTCTCATCCAGACACACTGTGTGACTAATAAAAAACATCTTATGCCACATTCCCCAGTATTATTCTGAGAAAAATATTCCAAGTCTGAGATGATATGCACACAAAGGGCACTGTAAAGCATGGACAAGACTCCTCACTTCTCAATAGATTTACCTTACTTCTCTGAGCATCACGATACATTCCATTTAACAATGATTTTGACCTAGTAACTCCAATGTTTAAGAACTCAGGAATAAAATAAAATCCAATGGAATTTAGCTTAAAACTTTATGCAGTTTACTTGCTTCAAAAAGAGAAAGAGAGATACCGAAGTTGAGGTAAACACTGAAAGTTAACCCAGCACAAGAACTGGAAATTGCAGAGGGGAGTTGTCTAAGGGTATGAGAGTGGATATTGGTTTGCTTGGCATACGTAGTTGAAATTTTATCACATCTTTCACCTCTTCTTCCTAACAAAACTAACAACTCAAGAAAATTAAAAAAACCCCAAACCAACACATAACCCCTGAGGCCTGTTTAATGTCTGAGCTAATGAGGCAGCTGAGTTAGGGAAGACGAAGGATTAATATCAAGTAGAGTAAGTACAAATAATCTAAAACCATAGTATACACAGTTAAGGAAAGAATGGGTAATTTGTGAAATGCACAGAAAAGCCAGTTTCATGTGTTTTAAGATGCATTATCTAATGTGAGACACAAAGGATGTACTTATACTGTCAGAGCAACCTATCCTTCAGAATATTAGCAAAGCCTCCTAAG
This sequence comes from Actenoides hombroni, assembly GCA_024336885.1. Taxonomy (NCBI): domain Eukaryota; kingdom Metazoa; phylum Chordata; class Aves; order Coraciiformes; family Alcedinidae; genus Actenoides; species Actenoides hombroni. The sequence continues at coordinate 1,837,641 of WUAM01000164.1, read as the reverse complement.
TTCAGAGCAACATACTGCACCCAAATTTGGTATGCACCCTTATTTCCCACTTGCATATGGGTTGTTCTTACAGTCAGAGAGCAGAAACAGCTCTGATTCAGGTAAAATTAAGCAAATTAGGAAATAAGCTATGATTAAATCCAAGTTGAAGTGAGGCTTTCTGATCACATACCTCTTTGCCATGTTATGGTAGACGGATCAATATCAAGGCGTGCAAATTTGCTAATCTCCTCTTCTGTTAAAGTCCCAGGATCAGTCTTGTTTATTCCCAGCCTCTACATAAAAATAAGTTAAACACAATGAAGTGGCTATTTTGCCTCAAAGGTGTAGCTGCTCTGGTTTATCTCTCCAGTTTTAGCAAGTATTTTGGAAAGAAGCATGTTAGGACCAACACTAGGGGGAGAAGAAAAAAAGGTCATAAGAAACCACCTGTAACTAAAATACAGGCAACTGTAGATGATGAAATGAAATAAAAAAGAAGAAATACTAATAGGCCATTAAATTAACATCTTTTACACAGAAGAAACTGTTAATGTAAACCAGAAAGAAAATTATCAGTTACTAATAAAAAGGTAATTAATTGCTTGCTCCAGTTTGTGGGAATCTTTGAAAGATCCACGCGTTGTCTTGCGTGAATCATTTGTGAATGAAAGAAAAACTGCTTTAAGAGCTCATCATCCATAAACTCAGACACCTATTATGAATGAGACAATGCTTCCTGGCTTTTACAGATTCACTATTTCAGTAACATCAAACATTTTTTTTAGGTGAATCTATATAAAGATGGAACAGAAAACTCTGTTTCAGAACTACAGTCTTAAAATAAAAATTAAAAAAAAAAAAAAAAAAAATTCTTAATTTTCTCTGGTATTAGAAAGCATCCCTCAGTGAATTAACCAACATGCTTACACTTCAGATCTAAAAGCAAAGCAAACCTAAAAGTCTAAAAATATTCAAAGAACTACAATAGTTCCTTTGCTACTTAAACCAACAGTAATTTCTATAAAGCTGGGAACATCCTTTTGAAAGTATTAAAACTGTTTTTGCAACACTATTTTTGATGATTGGTCTCAGACTGTGAGGAATGCTTTGAAAGTCAGATGCTGGCACTGGGGCATTTCCCACTGTAATAAGAAGGGCAAAAAGCTGTTGAGAACAGCATGCAGATTTTGACACTTGGTACCCTATGATTTTTCACCCCAGTTTTTTAAGGCTTATGTCCTCAATGGCCAAACTTGCATTTGCATTTTTCTAATCTGTTGGACAATTTTAATCCAATTTGACATAGTTAGGAGATAGTTTCTCACAAATTCTATGAAAAAGACAAACTGAGAAACTAACAATAACCCACTAGCATCTCTATTGGGGGATGGCAGTCAGGGTTCAGTGCTCAGCCCTCCTGCTTGGTATATCAGGTATTTGTCCAGACATATTTTTCCAGAGCATTTTGCCGCAGAGGGTTGACAGCAAAATTTTCAGTCATTTTTATAGCTTTCAGTTGCTGCAAGGAGGGGCAGCCACTGGGACTGCAAAGGAAGCAGCCTATATCTCCCAGGGTCTCAACAATGTCTATACTGAATCTAACGGCAAGAAAAAAATGACTGCTCTGGATGCAGATGGGAGGAAGTAAGACACAGAGATAACATGGAAAAGAAGACAAAGAAACAGAAGCACTTAAAGAAGGAAGATAAGGAGCTCTTAGGCTGTTAATTACTGGGGAAAAGAGAAAAAAGCTGAGGAGCAGGGAAATGAGAAAGATAGCTCCTGATGTTAGAGAAGGAGTTTGAAAAAAAAAATAATTGCATAAAGCCATCTATAATTACAAGTCCAAACCACACATATTAGGGGAGAGTTTCAATCTTAATAATCCTCTTTTGAAAAAAAAATAAAAATAAAGAAACTGTAACCTCATCCCCTAAAGACTTCTTTTTACATTTGATTTTTATTGAGGTATAAGGGATCATTATACCAAAAATAATTCACGACAAAATAATTCAATTATACTGGAAATTACGATGCATGTATTTGAATGTTATAAAGCCAAACTTTTTTACTGAATTGTGGCTCATATGAAGAGAAAGAAGTCTGTTTCAATGGCAGAGATAGTTACTATGTCATGAATAACCAAAACACTTCCACTCCTCCCCTACCTGTTACTCTACACACAGTATAAACAAAGACAAAATGAAAATATTCCAAAATTCTGATCGAAAATTCTGTGAGATCTGCTCTGGCACAGAGTTAAGCAGGCATCACCCACATTTTAGTTTACCAGCATTCAAATAAGCAGTGCAAAAGCTTAAAACGTTATGAGAATTTTTTTTTTTTTTTCAAAACAGAAGCTGGTATTACATCTCTACTTTCCACCCACCTAATTCTAAGTGTGCCCTCGGCAGCCATCCATTGCCACCTGGTGCATCTTAAGCAACACCAATGAGGTCTCAAAAGCCAACAACAAACATGGAACTGGATGCAGAAGACTGAAGCTGTCCTTAAGGTCATATTCAAGGGGTTCATATTCTCCTTCTCTATGCTAGTGGACTGTGTTGCTCTCCTTTCACTTACCAGAATGGCAGCCTCAAATCCAGATACGCCATTCATTCATGAATTGCATGAAAGCTTTTCTGGATGCATTCAGGAAGCAAGATGAGATGCAAAAATATACTGTACACACAAATATACTTCCGCCCCTCAAAGGAAGAACGCTGTCAAATTGACATCAATAAAACCCCAGAAGTATATGCTATAATAAACTTTCAAACCAAGAAAATACTGGAAAATCAAAGAATGTAAGCTTTTAAATGTGACTTTACCATAATAGGAAAAGTATTTTAAAAACTCTAATATTTCATCAGGAAAGACAGAGCATTTAAAAACATTATTGGTTTACTTCAGGAGAAAAGAATAGCAAAAATGTTAGTTATGAAAATAGTGTCAGACCCAGATCCTATTACATCAAGGATGATACTTTCAGAAAAAAAGCATGATAACTAAAAAGACAATAAATTAATGTCAGAGGTTTATATAAACTCAGCCTCGTACGTCAAACAATTTTCAACAAGTTGCATAATAGAATACATTTTTTTAAGAGATACTATAGTTAAGCAGAGACTACATTAACAACTTACTCTTAGACGGGCAAGCTGAATAGCAGAAAATTCTCTCACACCATTAATTACTGGAACCAGTCTATTATACAAAGCCTAGAAAAAAACCCACACATGGGAAATTAATGAATGGAAAAGTTATAAACCAGGAACTAATTAAATAAAAAGCTAATGTATTTATTTTATTCAGACTAATTTCAGTGAGATTTCTCAACTATGTAAGTTGTGGACTTCTGGTTAGCAATTTAAAAAACAATACTCAAGAATGTGGTAGGCTTTTGAGCAATGCCTATGATTTAACAGTCTTAATCTGATTACCAAAATAAATGTGTTTCTAAGTTTCCCCCCAAAAATATGTATTATTTTTGAAATTGAGAGCCCTTTTAAACTTTAGCCAAGTTTCAAATTATTCAATCTGTAACTATTTGCAAACTGGCCTAAATGCACATTTGTGTCATACTAAGTAAAGGGGATATGACATTCCTGCTCAAGTTTTAACAGTGTAGCCAAAAAAAAGGAGGCTCTTTACTTTCTCACTTCCCTTTGAAGGCTCAAGTTAGCATTTGTGTTAAAAGTCACAACCGATTTAGTCGAGGGAAGAGCATCTAGTTTTTTTAATCCACAACCCCTTCTTCATAAGGTACATCATACCCTACCATACATCAGAATTGTAATTTTAAACTTTAAGATGAGTATACAAATTATTAAAAAGAGTAAGATTATAAATAAACATCTTTTATATACAATCTGAAATAGTTGACAGTGCTCTGGGCATAAGATCCTTATCTTAAAGACTACCTTATGATAGCTATTTGCCAGAAAGATATTTTCTATAAGCAAAATTTCCCAGCAAAACATAGAATGGCTTCAGGAATAGTTTCTGTACACACGGAGACAATATAAGAAGATAATCAACTTATTTTTCTTTGAAATGCAGTTTATGGAAAAATTGAAAAGAAAAAATGTCATGTGGATATCAGAAAATGATTCTCACCTTATCAGACTGAGTATTCTCATGCAAGATCCTAGCGTCAATAGCAGCAGCCAGCAAATTATTTGCAGCTGTTATTGCATGAATATCTCCAGTCAAATGAAGATTGAACTAGAAGGTGAAAGCAAGAAAAATCTTTTGATTAGAAACCATTTAACTTTTATTACAACCATTATTAATCTGAAAGAGATGGGCAGAAAAAATAATTGCAAATTTCTTGAGGGTGTTGCTCTAATTATTCACCTATCAGGTTAGATGAAATATTATCAGGCTGAAAATACATCAAGCTATAGGAAAGACTTGTTTTCACCTGAGTACAAAGTAAACTACTCAGTTTAGCCAAAGAAAGCTATGAACATCTTTATTCTTTGTTAAATGATCTGAGAATGAAAATCCCAGGGCTACAGTTCCACATCGTTAATACTAAAACAGTTTACTGTCAGTGTTTACTAATTGATCTGGACCAGAGGTGCAGATTTCTGTTGAAGCCCCCAGAGGACACGGTGGATGCTGGCTTTGGAGGTGTATGTCAGCTTTCTTCTAGCCACAGTAGAACAGCCCGTAGCTGATGAGGCATGAACTGTGCTGATACGAAGCTAGTCCAACAAAGTTTTATGGAAAAATCTGAAAACAGTGGTTTGGATTAGATAGGACTGGTGTCACGCAAGTCCTGCATTTTTTATATATCTCTGACAGAAGGTCTGTTTTAATTGTACCACAGCACTGGCAGTGGAAAGTCACCAACTGCAACCGACACAAGCCCTTGATTCTGCTCATGCTTGTGTGCAACAGGAGATCAAAACTGTAACTAAGCATGACATTCAGGCTCTGTTTGGACCAGCTGTGCACTTTCAAGGTGGTGCTTCACCAGTTTGGGCCACAGAGTCCTTTGTTAAGCTCTAAATTAAGACTCTTTTAGGAGTGAAACCATCGTGTGTTTCCAAACAAGCACTGTCAATAGCTTAGCCATACTACCTTTATGCGCTCCATTGCCCAGAGAATTCGTTTGTGTTTTACACTCTAGAAACCAACACAAAACCCTGCTGTCAAACTACAGCATCCTGAAGCCCCTGGTTGCTCAGCTAAGCCTGCTGAGGGCAAGGGAGGAAGGCTAAGGAAGTCATTCAACTCAGATGGCAGCAGTCAACCGACAAGAAACATTTCCCAGTCTACATTTCATCTCTGTCCTTGATCCAGCCTGTCCACAAACACGTGGACCATGTAGCTTTACATTGTGAATGCTATGCTAGGCAAGGGTGCACACTTCAATCAGAATATTATTGTTTTCACAGTGACAGTATTTTGAAAGCATCCACCCAGAAGGCTCCTTCCAAAGCTGGGAAGTGTTTTTCAGAAGCCCTTCAAGGGAGTTGGGGATGACACAATCTTCAACAGAAATTCATTCACTTGTGGTAGAGGAAAGCAGTAGATTAATTTAGAGGTAAGAACACAGTTCTATCACTTTGACAGCACCAGAAGCCCAGAGGCACCACCAGCCCTGACTGTACCTGCCCAGCCTCCCTGGGACTCCTCCATGGCTGAGGTCCCCGTGTCAGCCCTCAGGGTTGCCAGACCCTGACCCAGCAATGCTGCAGCAGGACCAGCATCCACCTACCCACAGCCCTGCCCTACCCAGTCACAGGCCCCACCAAGATCACCCAAGAGCCTACAGCCCGTCACTGCCTCAGTCCATTGCCACAGAGGTGCCCAATGCCTGGGGCAGGTCTGTAAGGTGCCCCCAGCTGTCTACTCCTGCCTGGGGATGGGACAGGCACTGGCTGACAGGCTATCCCCATGACAAGACCCAGACCTTGCAGCTCCCCAGCAGCCTGCACCTATGAAACAATTTTTCACAGGAGATTTCCATGTTTCATCACTGTTCTTGAGACAGATCATCTTCCTTTTACTTATCTAGAAAAAAGGAGTGGTATTCATGGCTCTGCAGTACTCTGGGCATCTCTCACATTATCACAAGAGGATCAGCTTGGCTAAAAACAAGTCCGTTTTGCTATGCTCAGTGTCTTCCAGTAAAAAGAAGTAGCAAACCTACATTTGAAAAAGACATTTCCTCAACCCACCAGCCTTGCGCCTCCCTGCCTTTTTCTATTCCACCAGAAAAGTTATGCTTTCTCATTCTATCATGCAATAGATGTGGATACAAAAGGAAAAAAATAGTAGTAGCCAGCTCTTTGTCTTGTATGTTACATGTGGATAGCAGGCTTTCTTCTCAGGAAGCATCTGAAGGAGAGCTGAGATGTTACAAACATGGACAGCATCTGTGCAGTATTTTTTCATCCCTACTCCACAGCCCCTTCAAGTCACACAGCAGGCACGTGGAGATGGCAAGGATCATGTGGAGCTGGCAAGGACCACCCCAATTCTCCAGGCAGACCATCACCACTGATAAATTGCTGCAGCAGTCACCTTGGTCGGCCCACCCATCCCAGAGAGACATGGACTTGCTGTCTCACCTCCTCCATGGGAATCACTTGAGCATATCCACCACCGGCTGCTCCACCTGCACAGGAAAGCACATGGTCACATCAGACTTGCACTAGTTTTGGAAAAAAACAATCACCCTTAAACACACAGAAGTGAAATATAGAGTGTTGATGACACATCCCTCAGCATTTCTATTGGGGGATCAATGATGCACCCAAATAAACAGGATTTCCTTAAACCTAGCTGGATTTTTTTCAGCAGGCAGTAAAAAGGGAATTCTTGATCTGAAATGAAAGCCTACACATGATGGCTGACCCAGACACTGGCTACATAAGGGCTACCCTCTGCTCCTGCCCAGATTTAGGACACAGTCATGCACATGCAGCTGTTGGGTGGAAAGATGTAGCAGTTACAAGCAAGCACTGCTTCTGAACGAAACTTCACACCCCTGCCTGAGCGCTCCTTCCCCACTGCTTCTCAGGATACAGGCAAAGCAGTTCTCTACAACTTACGCGCAAGTTGAGTGGAGGGATTAAAGCACTCACATGCACCAGTCTTGGCTGAGAAGCACCAAGCACCAGGAGCCTTCCAGCTGAAATCAAACTTGTTAACATAAACTTCAGCAAAGCAAAGTAGAGCAGATGGGGAGTGCTTGCCCAGTTAGACACCAATCTCAGCTGAGAAATGGCAAAAGAAAGATTGCATTACTTCCTATCGGCACTGAAGATATGCTTGAACTCTGGCTGGCTCTTACCTGGCCCTCAGACTCTTAAAGGGTTTCTAGGCAAAAAGACAGCAGCCCACAATTATGGGCAACAACTTAGAAGAACAGAAATAAGAGGTTCGGACCTAGCCAAATGTATGATGCAGACACAGCTGAACCATATGCATCACTGCCAGCCTCCTTAGCTTGGATATTTACAATCAATATAAGGGGATTTAGAACTCCTTCTCAAGCAACAATTGAACAGTAACATTTAGAGATATCTTTAGAGAGCCTCCAAGCAGAAGAGTGGCTGGAAGGGTGTGTACTTGCACAAAACTCCTCCTAGCTAATGCATCCTCATGCCTTTCTCTATGTTTGGGCTTTATCTGCACTATCAATACATGTTAAGTACATGAACATAGATAGGAACCTTGCATGGGAAGATGTGTGCAAGAAACCTTTATCTATTAGTTCTATTCTTATCAAAAAACCCAATAAGCTACCATTCAGACAATCTATTGAGTTAGTGAAGTAACTAAGGAATTAAAAGGGGAAAAAAAAAGCAGCAATATTTTCCTTTTAATCTGACACAGCTCATAGATTATTTAAGTATTATGTACCTTTAACTCCAAAAGTAGGTCCTTGAGAAGGTTGTCTCAGACAAGCAAAGGAATTAATGTTAAGGTGTGCAGTAAGTGCCTGAACGAGACCAATTGTGACTGTGCTTTTCCCCTCTCCTAGAGGTGTAGGGGTTATTCTAGAAAAACAAGAAAAAAGATTAATCAAATTCTTTGCTGATGTTAGCCTGGCTGAGGATATCAGAAACTTACCGCTTTTTAGTTCAATGAAGAATATTTGTACAGCAAATTTCAATAAGATTACTTTATCTCCACAAAAAAACCTGCCACAATGTTAGCCCCTAGCTCAAGCTGGAATGCTAATATACATATGTCTTCTATTTAAGCAGTTTACTATGATAGCAGAAAAAGAGAAGATTATTTTGGCAAAAGTTCTAAAAAGAATATACTGAATTTAGACATTTTTATTACAGTACAAAAGTCTCACCAGTTTCCTTAACAAACCATCCCTCAAAATACTCTGAGCATATATTAATACTTTTCTGTAGTAATGCATGAGATGGTTTATTCCCACTGTTCAAACTTTGAAGGAAATAATAGAATATTTCCAATTAAATAACCAACACTTATGTTTGTAGAGCTCAACTATCCCTCTCTAGCTTCCATGTCATCATAATCCTCAACAATGGCACACCAACTGCTTTTTATATAAAACATGACACAAAAGTCAGTATGTTCAACTAATTTGTTTTATAACATTTTTGCAGATTTCAAGGTGATGAGGGACAATTACAATCACAGTCCAAACTCCCATACAGAAGCTTAAAAACCTCATGCTTACAACTCCCACATCTAGACCATGATTGAACCAGTACAGAATTTTAGAAAGGCACCCAATCTCAAATCAGAAGCACCTCAGTTTAGTTGATGTCCTCCCCAGTTTCAAGGTCAGCACATCTGTTTATGATCCCTGTTAAAAGTGAGGGAGTGTTGGGATTTTTCTTCTTTTTCTATTTTTTTTTTCTTCTTCCTTAAAGTACGAACATATCTCAGACCTCCAAAATGCATTCAAGTGATTCATTTGAGGCATAGAATTTCTCCTTTTGACTCAAAGAAGAAAGCCCCAGTCCTTCTTTCCAATCACACCCCTCTCACACAAGTCCTGCTTTTTGGGGAAAGTTCAACTATTCACATCTTTGCTGCCTTCAATATACACAGAGAAGAAAGTACCTCAGAGAAGTCAATGTTAAGAACTAATGTTCTTTCCCAGTGAAACACAAGCATGCACATGAATCCTGGTCAACGAGGAACCTTCATCCTGTGACCCCTTCACAACTTGAGCTAAAACATCTAGCTCTAATTAGAAACACTTCCTTTCCCAACTAGTAATTTTCCCAAGATATTGCTATCCTCAGATCACAAAGTAAATGGCATAAAAACGTTAGTAAAATTGTCAAATGCAAGGAGACATCAGTGTTGTCTCATGGCCTTTAGGATTCAGCTTAGTTCCATTACTTCACAGATTGACAAAAGGCCTTTGTCCCAAAAAATGTAAAAACACAAAAACCATTAACTTGCCACGAATCTGTCTTTTACATCACCATGGGATCCTAGGCTTTTTGTTAAAAAGAAAAAGCCTTTCTTAGATATGTCTGGAAAAAACAGGACAGTAGGAGGCAAACCAAATTAACATCCTCTATACTGTTGTAGGAAGAATTTTCCTAGTCAGAAAAGTAACATTTGAACTCAAGTTTCAATGAAATTGACAGGGTTTAGTACACCTATAAGAGATTGAACTGAGACTATTCAGGAATAGTATTTTGTCTACTGACAGCTTTGAACTACTCTTATATGACCATGTAGTACATTAATTTAGGCATTTGTTTTTAGTAATTTTTTTCCCACATTTACAACATCATGTTTGCCAAACATCAGATTCTAAAGCATGGACAGTAACCCACCATCCAGGCTATTTTGTCATCCCACCTTCCTAAAACCACACTCCTTTGACTTAAAAGAGAATTCACAGATTTTTAGCAATAAATGTAAAGCCAACAAAAGCTGACAGATTTCACACAATCCATTTTATCTACAGTTAAAAGCAATTTTGGTCCATGTCATCTTTTTATCCACATTGTGCCTTCTTACTTCCTTCTGATCTACTACAGAAGCACAGAATGCTACTTAATTTCTTTTATTTTCATGTTTGCAGATCCAAGAAGAACGGACACTTTTTAATCTCTACATTGTCAGGACAGTGAGCCCTCCTGGTTTTCCTGTTGCTACAATGATAGTTTCCATTTCTCCCACCACTATTTCTGCCATCTCTCTTTTCTCCGGGATCCCTACCTTTGTACAAAGACGCTTCATTCAGAGCACTACAGCCAGGTTACCTCACCACCAGTTTCACTTTCCTGATCACTGTTCTAACACTGTCTGTCCAAAATGCGTTCAAGTCACTATTAGCCTGGTTTCTCCTTGCCCTTAGCTCTACTACTGTCTCCTCTACTTTTGTTTATTGCCCTAATCTCATTTACTTGATCCTCTTATTCCTGGGCATTAAAGCCAGATTTAAAGAATATATGAGTAATCTTGAGGCATAACTGCACTCAAAGACTTAGCAAGATAATAACTCTTTAAGCTATTAGTTATTTAAAAAACAAAAACAACAAAAGAACAAGAAAACAGACAAACAAAAAACCACACACACAAAAACCCCAAAAAAACCTCAAAACCAACCAAACAAAAGCACACTGAAAACCAAACCAAAACCCCAAACAAACAAACAAAACCAAAACACCAAAAAGCAAACTATTCTGCTATGAAAAAATATACCTAGAACTGTTTACTGGAAGTTACCAGTAAAGGACTTTCCACAAACCCCCAAAACTCAGTGCACACAATGGCTACATTGCTAACAGAGCAACTTGTATCTGCAGTGTTTCCTGTTGGCGGTTAGCTCTATTTTTGAGCATCGAACACACAAAGTTCGCATTCAAGAGAATTCAGAGACACCATCACTACATTATTTACTGAAGCGCAGCTCAAAACATGGCAGAAGGCTGATCTGGCATGAACAGCAGCACAGGGACTCTCTAAAAACTCTTATGAAACAAGCAAAATCATCAACATGCAGCCTACTATTCAGGAAAGGAAAGGAACTGACCAGTGCATAACCAGGAGGCATGTTGGCTTACTGATGAAAAATGGTATCTGCTTGATGCAGAAGATACACACAATCAAGCAGCACATTACTGAAATGCTCTGATAATCTGGCTGGCCTATTATAAAGTGACAAAATGAATCAGAAAGCACTGGGAATTTTCTGTGGATAAGACCTTTTCCCAGAGAATAAAAACAAAAAAACAAAAACAAAAAAAAACAAAAAACCAAAAAAAAAAGAAAAAAAAAAAGAAAAAAAAA
>WUAM01000164.1:1791881-1826294 GCA_024336885.1 Actenoides hombroni | reverse complement strand
AATTTATTGCAGAAAAAAACACTGCCAAAAAAAAAAAAAAAAAAAAAAAAAAAAAAAAAAAAAAAAAAAACCAAAAAAAAAAGAAAAAAAAAAAGAAAAAATAAAAAGAAAGAAGAAGAAAAGGAAAAAAAAAAAAAAGAAAGAGAAACACATCATTGCTTGCTGATCAAACTGGGAGGAACAGATCTTGCCTCTGCTGGGTACATTGATACGCTGCACCAGCCCCATCCCTACTGAAAATGTGAAGCTCTGGGAGAACCAGCATCCACCCAAGTGGGACAAGTTTATTTTCACCAGTGTATACACTCAAGCACACAATGATTTGCAGCAGTAAACAGACATGTCTTTGCAGACAGGACCTTGGCTTCATCAAATCTGCTCAGCTTTAACAGTCTATACTTTCAGTAAGTTCCTCAGATGGGTTTTTTCATTTTAATCTATCTGTCCCTTATGAGAAGCCCTGTGATCCTTAGTTTTCCTGGAACTAGAGTTACTCAGATTAATACCTATCTAAAGGTCCAAAACGCTTCAAGGCAGCTGTGATGAAGGAAGAAAACCAGCAAATGGACTTCCATAAATGGTCTATAGTACTTGGGTGACAGTCTCCCAAGAAACCTCATCCACTGCAGTAGGTAAGAACAGGCACAAACCCCTGAGAAGTCAAAATCAGGAACCTGACTTTTCAGTCTCTTTCCATCTAACAGAAATAACAAAACATGAGGACTCTGCAAATCACACTATTCAGTGAAGCCAGATTGGGCTGGACAATTCACTTAACCTGTCTGCAACTTCTTATCTTACATTGGACACCCTGGCAGAGCACCTTTGATTCCCAGAGGCTCAGTAGCAGCCTGGAGGCTACAGGATAAACCTTAAGAGCTAAATAGTTGTTTAATAGTTTCAATAGTTACCAGAACTTCAGTTTTAAATATTAGCTAGGAAAAAAATTGTAAAAAAACAAAAAAAACTTTCAAGAAATTAAAAGAAATTTCTAATCCAATAATTTCCTTAGAAAGCATATTTAAAATATCTTCCCTTTAGTACCTGGTCTACTTTGATCAGTTTTTCTAAATAAAATAATCCACTTAAGCTGTGTTGTGGACACGGAGATGTTTTTGCTGGCTACACTACTGAGTCTATACTCTTGCAACTTAGGTCACTTGCTCACATGAGTATAAAATTACAACTGCCAATGGCTAACTTTAGCTCAATTGTGCAACGCTGTGTTTTGACCTTATGCAAATCTAGGAAAAAAAATCCCTCCTTTAAAATACAGTAACTTTTAATGAACTTCAAGAGACATTTACACCCATTCGCATTATTCTTCGAATTTCTTTAATCTGTTTCCAATCTAAACACAGAAACCTCACAATCATTTTCCTCCTTAAAATTTCTTACTTTGCCACCTACCAAGCAGTCACCAGCTCCTTGGCAAAGCAAGTTTTCCATAACATTGGAAACCCTTCTCTCTTTATGTATATCAAAACAAAGATAAGAATATGCAGACTTTTTGTTTGTTTGTTATACATCAGATTAGCTTACAGTGGAGCTGTTTCTGTGGGAAAGCTACATGAGGTCTCCCAAAGAGAAAATAAACAAACAGTGAGATGATACACTGCACCAGCTGTAACCTCCTCACAGCTACCCCAGCCATTGTGACTCCATCAAGAACTTTACTGGATATGTGATAATTCTCCTCTTTCTAATTTCTTATCTTCAGCTCATCAGTATCAGTAATTTCAAAGACTTTAGGGAGTTCAGCTTTGCTGTGATCCACATGGCAACCTGCGATGCCTAGCTAGAGGGCACAGGCAATCGAGTTTCCATAAATGACAGCCTCACCTACATACATCTCACATCCAAGATTACAACTGTCAGAAATATATTTCTGAGCGCAGAAGTGTTGCAACTCCTGTCACTTCATCAAGGTTAGATTATGGCAACATCGCTGTGGTGTCCACAAAATGAGACCGGTGCTTCCACATATGATAGCACAGTGATCATTGTGAAGCTGAAATGACTGAACAAAGCCAGGAACAGACTGAAGAATTCACAACTACAAAAGCTCAAAAGCTGACAGAGACTCACCCAAGACAATTCCAGTCAGGAGCTGTGCAATGACATGACAAATGCATGACAAACTGCCTCAGACATGACTTTGCTTTGGACTGTCGGATGTTTACTGAATCAACACAGTGGTATTTTCCCCTCTTATTCTGTCCCCGAGGTATTTACCATCATACAACTTGTACAAGCATTAAGTTAGTATGTATTTCACTCCATTTTTTTCTTACTGAAAAAGTAGTTCCTCACAAAACAATCTAGTAATGTTAGGTGAAAAGTATTGATTTAAAATTTACCTGCATTCAACACACTTCTTACTAAAAGCAGCATTACGTTCCACAATTTTTCCACATTCTATTATTCTTCAACTTGCATTTTTACAGTGAACAAGCTTCCAGAATTATCTGGTAAAAGCCAGAGCACTGGTGCATTTAAAATCAAAATGCTGGAACACACACAAAGTCTAACAAATTTTACATGTAGTTTCATATCACGTTTACAAACACAGCTTGGAGTGAACAGGAGGCAGTTTGAATTAACATATCCTGCAACAGAATATTTTTTTTAGCATGCTAAAAGCCTATACACAAGCAGTCGGTGCCCAAGATCTTAGTACTCCATGATAACTCGTGGCTCTGACCCCAAAGTATCTTAACACAAGCCCTGTAACAAGTAACATGCACAAAAAGAAGTGAGAATGAAAAAGAAATGAAAAGAATACTCTCTACACAGAAGAAAATGGAAGTTAGGAAGAAATTAAGTTTTCATCCTATTTTTGGGTGACATGATCTGTTAATCAAACTGCAATTTTTCAGCATACAAAGTACGTATCGGATGGGTCATGTAGGCATATTCGTGTGCATTCAGAAAGTGCAAAAAAGAACTTTCAGTTAGTAGCAACTTTTTTTAAAGTCATAAATACAGCTATCCTTAGAGATTTAAAGGTACATCGGGTCGCATTTTGCTATTCAGAAAAAATATTTTGGGCTGTAGCACATCAGGAATACACTGGAAAAACATTTGCAGTAAATACTTATAATTCCTAGACATCATGAAATATTTAAACCTGAATGTGGAATTACAGGCACAAATGTCCCTGTCTGCATCATGGATGGAGGTTGGAGATTTTGCCGCTTTTTGAATACATACATAGACTGTGAACTCTCTTCACATATGAAAAGTTTGCATAATACATAATAAATATTTTCATCAGACCAAATACCCTGAAGTATAAGCATATATCTTAGATGTTTCCTCTGAAGCACCGAAAACCTATGCAGAAGACCTATACTGAATCATTCTAAAAGAATTTCTAACTATCTTTGGTTATTGTGAACAAATATAGTCATCCAAATGGCAGAGTTTTGTTGACCTTGCCTTGGCAGGGAGAGGATGAAGAAGGCAACTGAGGATATTATTTCACTTCCCTATTTCCACACTTGAGTAATATTCAGTTTACATTGTACTGAACATTTCCCCACTTGTCTTAAAATTATTGTCTGCTACAGGCATTTCAGCAAATGAGAACAGCTCAGAACACATAAACACACGGTACATATTTTATATGTACAACTTTTCAAAGTCAAACTTTGAACTTCGTTGGAAGAGAAGGTTCCCACTATTATAGTCACCTTGCCCAGGCATTTCTCCTCCAGCCTATGTGACTTTACACTCACCCTACCACATGCAACAACTTCAGTGAAGTTACAAGTAGCAACACATTGCATAATCAAATTGTGTAGGTACCAAATCCAGTCATTTGTTTAGGAAACACAGTTCATACTTTATACATGTTATAAAAGCTTAAGAAGATACAATTTTCTATTTGTTGCCAGCTTTTCATCTTATTACTCAAAACTTCCCCATTTCCCCCAAATGTATATACACTTCTATCTATGCCAACAAAAGAGCATTCATGTGATTACTTGATATACCTTCCTTAAAGAAGGCTGAGAGACAAAGTGGTGTGAAGAAACGTAAGCACTGGTGCGCACAGTCTGACACAACTAAAATCAGCCTGAATGGTTCACTGCATCATGCTATCTTCCACCTCCAGACATTTTCAAATAACTCTGCTTCTGTGAGGCTATGCTGCTAGAGAAGCCTGACCCAGGCTGCAGCATTGTGCCCAGCTGATGCAGTTCACAACATGAGCCTGAAAGTACACGGTAGCATCTTCCTTAAACTCAGCCAAACGCTGAGCCCGCTTTTCTTTCTCCAAAGAGGCAAAATACAAATTCAACTCTACCAAAGGAAAACAAGCTCAACAAGCTATTGTTCCTTCTCTTAAACAATTGCTTCAACATCCTCCAGGAACATCTTTACAGACTGCAGTTCTATCACATAACTTCGAGGATGGCTTCATAACTTGCCTACCTTGGCTTTGTAACATCAAGTTTCTCAGCCTACAATGGCTCCATCTCATATAGTGCCAGAAATCCAGGTTGTCCCCACGGGAAGGTAGTAAAGCACAGAATTTGTGAAACACTGCCCCAACTGAGGAATCACTAGATCAAGGCAGTTAAGAACAGCTTTCTCCTTCTGGATGAACCTAAACCTCTATTTTAAACTTAATTGGTTTTACTTACAAAGAAGCAACCCTATAGATTAATTCAGAATATAAAGAACACATAGCAATTTCAATATTAATGAAAATCTTCACAAGTTTGTTCACAATTAGAAGTTTCCACTTAGTAAACCAGGTGAATGAAAAAATGTTGTGTTGCTGAATGCAGAAAAAACCTGTAAGTTCTTTAGAAGAGAAGCACATAATTCCTGCTGAGCATAGCATTTGCTATTATCGTGGGAACAGTGAGCAGGATAAGCCCGCCTGGAGACATGTCTACATTTCAGAGAAAAAACATGGCTTTTTAAACTTTCTAATCTGTTCTTCAATAAAAAAAGTATTTATTGTTAATATCAACAGATTAGCATGCAGCTTCTGTTAAAAGTTTGTTTATAAACAGCCACAATACACACAGGCTTAAATACTCAAGTTAAACATTTAAAATTCTGATAAAATGATAAGAAAAACTACACACACCAACCGATAAGATTTAAGCAGCTTAGAACAAACTACCTTTTTAAAATATAGCTTACTTCAATAATAACATTTTGGAAGAAATGTTGCATTACTTCAGAAAAATTTCAGAAACTGCTCACTTTCAGAAGAGAGCAACATACAGATAAAAATATTCAGGCTTCTTATTTGTGCAGTGTATTAAAAAAGATGTAAGCTGCATGTTTATATTAATATGAGTGGAAAGAGCGGACATTAATGACATTATTGTGCATTCTTACCCAGCAACTAGAACATATTTTCCATCTGGTTGATCCTTTAACCTTTCCAGCAGTGACAAACGTACTTTGGCTTTGGCTTGGCCATAGATCTCAATTTCGTCTGTAAGCAATCCTATCTCCTTGGCAAGTACATCAACAGCTTTTGGACTCTGCGCTCGGGAAATCTCAATATCACTGGAAAAGAAAACAAATAGGAGCTAGGAGATTTCTTTCAGCTTAGGTGGTCGACGACAGAGCACAAAACAACAGCAAATACTCCAACAATGGGGTTATTGTAATAGGTTTTTCAATCCTCTCTCACATTTTATTAACTGAGCCTAAATATTAGCTAACACCTAATACAACATTGAAAATCATGTGCAGTATTTGTTAATTGTTATAATTTCACAGAGTTCCCTCGTTTAATCAGATTCAAAATATTATGTAATGCTTTCATATCAAGCTAGAGACATGTCTGCTGGGTGCTCAAGCACGTCCCACTGGAATGGATGTTTCTGGTTTTGTTTTTCTTCTCCTCCCTCCCAGTATTTCAGAACACACACTTTACTAAAAAGCGCACACATTCCTTGGCCAACAGTCACATAAACACATTAGCTAAAGCTGATGCTTGTGCATGTAGTGCCTTCCACCAGAGGGTACCGCGAAGCAAGCTAAGCCTCACTACTCCCCCATGAGGGCACCAAAGGAAACAAGGCATTTGAAAATCAACTCACACATTTCTAAAACACAGGTATATTGAAAATGGCCACGTAACACAAGTTCAATCCACAGAGTTCAGGCCAGAAGTCTGGTGAGTTTGTGAACTATTTCTAGCAAGGACTGTGAGTGGCAGCTGAGGCAAGACAACAAGCATGGAGCAAGCACACACGGCAGACTGCTTGAGGGGAGGTGGCTGTAGGCGGAGGGACAATACTGTATCTGCAATTCCTGACCTAGACCACCTGGGTCTTTGGATTTAATACTCCTTCATGGACTTTTCATCTGTGAGCTGGAACTAGTTGCCCTTAAGTCCGTGTAAGTATTTAGCAGCTGTTAGTTCCCGTGGCAGTAAAGTCCAGGGCCCAGCACACAAGATGTGAGGGGTTGTCTCCCTTGGCTCTGAATTGCTCACACAAAAGCAAGATAAAAAATTACCAAGAAATTAATTACTTTCAGCCTAACCAGGATAAATTCCTTCCTGCAGTTTCAGTTGATTGCAATATTTTTAAGATATAATCTGGCAATGGCATCAAAGCTAACGTCCTGAACTTTGAAACAGTCTGCAAGACCTCAAATATCCACAGAGGAACACAGAACTACTGCCAGATCACAGCTCTACGTGTGGACTTCAGCTGTTCTGCGTTCACCATCAAATGATCAGTTTGTGCCAACTTAATTGCTTGCAATTCTTAGAGGATGTCGTAAACTGGGACCATTACTAAATTCTAATTCTCAAGTATCTCACTTTTGCACCCCGCATCAAAGCGAAAACCAGAAAGCATCCATCCATCCAATGACATAATCCAGTGCTACAGGACAAGAAGCTACTCAACCACAGCACTCAATGGTTGAGTTGCAGACCATTTCATTGCATATACAAACGTGGAATCCATCTTCTTTCAAAGACATACTTAGCACATCCTCTTGCATAGAAGGATATACCTTGGACTTTCTTACACATTACTTCAAACACAATTAGCTATGAAAATGTATCAAGAATACAAGATGGAGTGGCTTACAAACACCACACAGCAGAAAAATAAAATTCTCTTCAGAACCTATAAGAATAACTTGAGTCCCAGAAAAAATACTGTTAAGTTGAAGACAGTTTCATCCCTTAAAGATTTAAGCAAGGAAAATTTGTAGGGCAACTATTCTCCTATCAAAGACATTGATGTATTTGGCAAGAAGAGAGGGATGTAGATTAATATGACAGAAAGTTAATCTACCTTTTTTTTCCTCTCTAAATTTCTACTAAATAGATCAACCTCTTTTAGTAAAGACAGAAGTTATTCTTTCAAATCTCAGGCCAGACTATCAAGACTCCCTGCAGCAGTCTCAGCCCTTCCTGTTTCCCTCATCTCTTGGACCACAAATGCCACCCCACCCCTCCCCTCAGAGTTCTGGAAGAAACAATGAGGCTTTTCCCATCCTGCAGGAATGACTACTGGCAAAAAGTGGAAGAAGCAAAACTAACCAAGCTGTACACTTAAGTTAAAGAATTTCTAGAAAAATGTTTACAACTCATCTTTCATTTCTGGTTAAAATACTTTATAAAACACAGGAAATTAAAGATTTGATTATAACTAGCATTTATAAGTCTACATTTGTAGCTACTTTTTTTAGTTTGAAAATGTTTGGGGTTTTTATTGGAAATACAAACATTATTTAATAAATTACATTATTCAATATTGCTGGAAACGTGCAACAGAGGTCCTACTGCATGAACGAGAACCATTAAGCAAGAGGTTCACCAGTGACAATGTCAAGTCATAATTTACAAAATACAGGAAAATTTAAAAATATGGGGGAAGGCTCTACATCTACACAGCCTGTGTGCTGGATTTTTTTTTTATTTTTTTTTTACTGCATATTTGTAAGAAAATCTTCCATTCCATTTACAATATCTTTGGAAATACTTCAATTAACACCCAGATCTCTCAGATATCAAAAAGCAGATGTTTCTAGTCTTAGTGCTTAAGCAGCTTTACCTCACTTTCAATGAAAACTCCATCTGTTTCCACACAACTTGATGTATTACTGTAAGATTACATTTTATTGCAGGATATTTTCCATCTGATAAGTTATTTTACATTTAAAAGAAAAAAAAAAAGACATAAAGCTATAGAGTTATCAAATAAATGGAAGTCCTATTACCAATTATAATATATGTGATTATATATTAATTTTGTAAATATTTATGTACTAAAAATAATATCACAGAGAGGGTTAGGAATGCATTTTTGAGGGTTTTTTTACCATCACACTCATGACATCACATGCATTAATCTACCTTTTAACTGTATTATTTAAGAATAGATTTCTCAGGCTTTAATTCTAGAAATGTTATATGCTGGCCCAGAAAAAACTCAAGCATCTCTTCCCCCTTGCACCCTCGGGTACAACAGAGAATTCATTCCTTTGGCTTCCCTGTTTCAAATTACAATTGTGTCCATTCCCATTAAACTGTTGTGAAAGACAGTGGAAATGGAATCAAAATGCTTAGAAAAGAAAACATTTTGTTACAGCTTTCCAAAAACATAGCAGTGGGATTCAGAATTACAGAATGGTTGAGGTTGGAAGGGGTCTCCGGACTTCATCTGGTCCAAACCCCCTGCTCACACAGGGCCACATAGAGCCAGTTAGTTGTCCAGGACCATGTCCAGATGGCTTTTGAGTATTTTCAGATAGGGAGACTCCACAACCTCCCTTTGCAACCTGTGCCACTGCTCGGTCACCCTCCCAGTGAAAGTGTTTCCTGACATTCAGAGGGAACCCCCTGTGTTTCAGTTTGTGCCATGGCACTGAGCATCACTTGAAAAGAGCCTGACTTTGTCTTGTTTGTACCCTTTGTATGCTTCCATTTACATACACTGTATCTATACACACTAATAAGATCCTCCTGGGCCTTCTCTTCTCTTCTCCAGGCTGAACAGTCCCAGTTCTCTCTGCCTTTCCTCCTATGTGAGGTCCCTTCAGCATCTGCATGGCTTACAAGCAAGCATACAATTAAACAGAAAAAATTTTCAACACTTTCTTACATGGCAGAACCTCACTTCAAGTCCTTGGTTCCCCTCTATAACACTCCATGCAACCAACACACAGCAAAGCACTTAAGCACAGCAAAGAGTTCAGGCTGCTCTAAATGTCAGAGATGTCAGCAACTATGCCAAGGAAAACCTAAAATCCCTGCAGCCCAGACACGGGCCTTGGGAGGTGAATGACAGGAACTGATTGAAAAAGATTCTGGCTATGAGAATAACTATGCTTCCTGTTCTTCACATCTACACAGGAATTTAAAAGTCTAATGAAAAAGAAAGTACCTCTACTGAGGGAAGAAAATAAATACAAGATCAAATGCCATTGAAATCACTGAGCCTTAACTAGATCCATAAACACCTTCCTACATTAGGGTTTAGCGATTATGAACTTCTTGTATTTTGCATTTCTATTGACGTTACGCAAGGCTTTGTCTCCCGTCCTCAATGAAATCTTCCAGTTTTAGGTCTTCATTAAGTAAAGCTTGGCTTCAATGCACATCATAAAAGTAAAAATTGATAGGAAACAGAAGGACATGGTCACAATGAGGCATACCACAAAACAGCACAACATGTAGTCCATATGAACAGATTAAAAATTAAGCAGGCACAGAATATTTTTAAGTTCACTTATTACCTGGGCACTGGGGAAAGGGTCTGCAGTTTCAAGCAGCGGAGGTCCCACTTCCTGTACTGCTGGGACTGGATCCATCGCTCCGTGTTTTTTACCATGTTCTGGTTTTATAGAAGAAAACAGCACAGACCAGCTGCATCATAAATGTTGAACACTAATTTCAAATGATCTCAAGAGTATGCTGAAATAACTTCTACAGAAAAGGCTAAAAAAACCCCAAACTTAGAAATCTTTCCACTGCATGGTTTTAGAACAAAAGAAAAACCACTGCACTGTTACTGCCCTACTGTTTGTCTATATTTCAAAAAGAAACAAGACCATTAACACATGTGGCAGAGAAAAGTTTCTCATTAGGTACTTGAAGATTTTATTCTAGTAGGATGGAATTACTATTCTTCTCTCACACCTTAAAAATAATGGAAGATATTAATTGTTCATTAACTGACTCATGCTGCTTTCACATAAAACAAACTTTTGGACCCTCTATCCGTCACACAAAAATGTGCACAGATATAATTAATCTCAGAACAAGTAACATTAGTCTATTGATAAAAGTTCTTCTGCCAAGCTTTACTGTAATCATCAGACTTATGACATGTTTGATTTTTAATTTACCTTTCTCTAACTAAATATAACAGGCATGACTCACCCTTACTAAGAGTTGCTATTAAAATGGAAGGCAAGCTAGATGTCCAAAAGAGCAAAATAAAAATTAAAATCTAAACTGTAGAAGCAATTTCTACAACTTACAGAAAGAATGACAAATTTATAATGTTTGAAGTTACACTAACCTGCATTCGCATTGCTATTGCAAGAGAACCAACAGTGTTTCCAGCAGTATGGTTGTTTTGCTGGCCATAGTTGTGTTTCTCTGTAAAACAGAAGTATTGCACCAATAAATCACAAAGCTTAGGTGAGCGGGAGTATGTGCATTGAAAACCTATGTCCAAACAAAAGATTTCTGAATGCTGACTTGAAATGTAACAATGCCTATGATAAAATTATACGTTGCTTCTTTAATACTTCAAACGAAATCATCCAGGAGGGTGGATATAGTGTGAAAATCAGAGAGCAACTGTATGCTCTAAAGCATAGTACACAAACACACACATATATGCATATGATGAAGCATACACATACTTGAAAAAATAAGGACACAAAAAGATTAATTCCAGGATCCAAATAATGGCTTTTAGACAAAAACAAACAAACCCCAGACAGCTGTAATGATTTGAAAAACTATATATATTTTTAAACAGAACATCTAAATGCGCATGATTAAGACTCGTCTTTTCTACACACACCCATTACAGTGAGCAAGAACAATGAAATGATCACAAAATACTACATAGGATTCTTATCCAATGGGATTTATGACTTGGAATCAGAATACGCAAAACTTTCTGAGCAGCAAAGTTATCTTCATCAATGTGACATTAAAAGTAGATATTCTGAAGAGTCTACATAATTCAGAGTGACTCCAACTTTACAGATATTTATAATTGTTTCTAGTGGCAACATATCATATAATAACCATACATTAGCTACCCTAACTAAACATATTATTTTGTCATTTTCTTGTAATCCTTCTTTTGGCTTGTTCTTCTGTTGCTGCTTATTGACTTTTATCCAGACCAGACACAATTCCTCAAAAATTCACATCCTAGTCTCTGTGGGCATATCAAGGCCCTAGTTACATTGCGAAGGGCGTAGGAATAATTGTAATAAAAAAATAACAAGCGTATGCTGACAGCTTTAACCTCTTACCCCCAAGGGAACAGAAATGCAAACCCTGACCTGGTCAAGCCCATACTCCACTCATCCCCTCTGTATCGATCATAAAATGTTCACGTTGCCTCGCACAATTACCCCTCCTGACAAGGGCCCCAGCAGTGGCAGGGCACAGAAACCTCAGGCTGGAGACAGAGAGGCGGGCAGAGGCATAGAAAGGAGGCAGCACATCACCCCAGCTCCAGTCTGCACTCTCACACCCATGACTGAGAGAGCAAGAGACCCGATCTGCAGATACCCTGAGCCTCATTCAGTAGGTTTTCTAATCCTTTCTCCAACTTTCTTGCCAGCGGGCATCCATACGTCAGTCACAAAGCTAACCAAGCAGAAGGTGACAGTCCTGACATTAAGCTCTAATTAAATAAGTGTCTGAAAAGTCCTTCTGCTGGCATTAACACTTGCCATTTAAAAAAAAATAATCTTCTGGAGATGCTCAGTTTTAGACTCAGACAGAGGAGCTTTACTGGAACAGTCTATCACAGTCATAAGTTGACTGTTGTTGCTTTGAGACCAGGCTGGGAAAGCTGCCAAAGAGACAAATGAAGTAGGAAGAATGAAGTTTAAAATCCCCTTTTAGACAGCTGTGCTTTACAGAAACATTTAGACTTTTTATGTCATTTGGCTTAATATGATTTCTTTATCAGGGCAGAGCTAGCATGTGTGTAAATACATATCAGAATTAAACATCTCACTTCAATAAACTACTTCTCTCAGGCTGCGTAAGCTACACATTCACCCCACAAATGACTAGCCAGGCTTTTACAGGGCTGAAGGTGAAGCTAGAGCTGAAAGTCATGCACACATGAGATAGCAAGACAATCACAAGATTGCAGCAGCTCTGTTAGGATAAATTTTCCAGATGGGAGTTGGAATAGCACCCCTGCTTTGGATTATGGCCAAAAAATCAGCTGAACTGCAGAAATTGTGCTCCCTCCACTGACTCACCCTAATGAAGGTCCATCCACTTACCCATCCATACCCTATTGTGCAGATGGGTGAGATTTGCTGTCATGCACTACCTGTCTGCTCAGGCAGCTTAGCATAGAATAGTAGTGGGGAAACAGCTGAATTCCCCACTAATGTACTTAAACCGTATAGGCTTCAGCTTTCAAGCAACCCCAAAGGAGCTGGCCATCAAATCCCAACCAATTTCGGCATGCTTAAATTTTGTTCAGAAACTTGATTTTCATTTCTGTACATTTACATATAAAGTATTTTCCTGCAATACACTACCAGCACTCATTTGATTCCAAAATCATTAGTGCAGCAGAATAACATGTTGCACTGCTAGAAACTGTAAAACATTTTAAAATTGTTACAATTTTTTAAATCTTTGATCAGATTTAAAAAAAATACTTGAAGAACAATTGTCACTTTGAAGCAAGCACTTTTAGCTCTACCCTCCCAGGTACATCATTACAGCTGCCCAATTTAGCTACATCCTTGCATATTTCGAGTGTTTTTAAAACATACAAGTGGTTTAGACTACAAGTAAACCTACATAAGACAGAAATTCAGCCATCTTCTAGAAAGAATAAAAGCTATTTCACGGTCATTCTTGCTTTCAGGCTTCAATTAGCTCCTGTGATCCCACAGATGTTAAGTTGGACATTTATAAAGCAAGGAAAAATGCAGAATAATTTCCAAGCACCTCAGCCAGATTCCACCACATATTGAAAGTGAAGACTCAGTTGCAAAACTCAGTTGGTTTCTCCAAGGTCATGGCTGCTCCATTATAGGCTTTTAATAAATATCTTGCAATTAAACTAAGTGCATTCTTCCTGTCAAACAGAAATCTGTGTTTCATGTACCTCTCTAGTTGTCTGGAGGACAGCATTTTTTAAAGCTGCTAAAATGCTTTTCTGCTATTCTTTCAGAGCTTCTCCCAGACAATCTCCAAAGCATAACCATAAAGATAGATGGACATTTGGTAGATACACTCTGTTTAATTATCTTGCTAAAAATCCCATGCTGCCTTTCCAAAGAAATGCTGTACTTGACACAGCCCACTGCTACAACTTGAAAAATGCAAAGAAATCTATATGCTTACACCACATCTTACATTTCCTGCCTTAAGAATGAGTGTTGCTGTGGTATACAAACACCACTCAAAGGTTTTAATGTAGTTTTACCAACAGCGTTCTTTTAGGGAAGGGAAACACTAGTATTATCTATAGTTATATACAGCAACTAGGGCATGAAGATACTTAAGTCTCAAGACATGGCATGCAGTTACACTGCATTAACTTTTAGGTCTCTGAAGACTGACTCCACCTGCAACAGGAGAGAACTAGGTATCTAAAAGTGGGACTTGCACAGAGCCAGGACAGATCAGTCGTTAGCGGTGCCCACTCAGACTGCAAGGATAGGCATGCCTCCATCCTGCCTCGATAGACCTGCACCTCTACCCTGAGTCTGACACCAAAGAGGTTTCTGCTTAGAAGGATTAAAATGAGGAGGGGTCATTCCTTTTCATTTATTTATTTATTTATTTATAGGTGCTAATGCTGTACCATTATTCCCTGTCTTTGCTCCTTTTCCTTTCTTCCCATTCCTCCTTCAGATAAGTCCCCTGAAGAGACCCGTGCCAGAAGCACTGCCCCACAAATACTTAACAATTATATCCAACAATCTTTATGCAAAATAAGTAGGCATTAAAGATGCAAGGAGTCCTCTAATCACTAGCCTAGGAAAAAGAAAATAAGAAATATTTTTGGACAACTTGTGCATCATCAGCATGAGATAAGGCTTGGTACTCACTCCTGGGGTCCTCCTTAGGATAAGAGTACAGTTCTGGGAAGTGGAAGATGAATGCCCAAGCACCGTCAGAAGACAGAGTGAATAATAATCCAGATCTCCCACAGCTACAGTGTGTGCGTTCAAGTCAAAAGGATATCACAAAAGACAAGAAAAGGAATCTCTTCCTAAGGCCAGTCTTTGCATGGGAACAGAAGTTGCTTTATTATGAGACTCATCTTGTATTAGCCCTGCTTAATTTGTCTTTAGGGAATATTCCTAGTTTAAGAACCAATTAGTCTTCCTTGGCCTTATGCCTATTTCCTCATCTTTTTTATCAGTAGGTGTCAATAAGCACATTCGTGATAGAAAAACACATTCACCAATCACACTACCCACGTACGTCCTTATTCTCCTATTCACTCACAGTATAGTCCCAACTGGACAGAGAACAATCAAATTCATATATATACACTAACAATCTAGAAAATATTTAGAGATCTTCACAGGACTTTTAAGGAATGTTACAGGAAATGCAATTCTAGCTGTAGAATAGAATAACTTCTGGAAAGCTTTCTTAGCCTTATTCCCAATAAAATTTTTGTAGCATTTCGCAACTGTAAAATTAATGAACATATATATATATATATATATGTAATCCCTCTCTAACTAGTCAGAGGAGAAGTAGAGAGGGGAATCCAAACTCTTTTTGTGGGAGTAATTACTGCAGGAGACATTCTGCCTGTTCTTAGCTTTACATGATTTCTATACTCCCTCCTGCACCACTCTCTGCTCACAGCTTCATAGCACTTTGTACCTGGTATTTTTGCCTCTCTTCTCCTTTCCTCATGTTCCAGGTGATTCCACAGAAGTCACAGGATAACAAGCTATACAAAACAGCACTAAATAATAGCTCACATGATGATCCAAAACTCTTCCCTCTGAGTTCTTTGAATCCATAGGACCATCGCATATTTAACAATCCTGACACAAAGAATCTGTTTCAGCCTTTATTCCCTCACCTGACATCTTTTTCCTATTTATACATCAAACACAAACTTCGGCTCCCAAAGATGTAGCTTTTAACCACATTGTGTTGCCACCCACATGCCACACACTTATCTCAAAGATTCATCATAATATCACTTTCAAGAACTGCTATCTTTTATGCCTCTTACCTGACAGCAAGACATGAGAACAACTGATAATGGTGGTACCAGGCTTTATCCAGCTCACAGGAACATCATCAGGTTTTGTACTGCCAACTACCACCACATCCGCATGATGAAGCTAGGGACAGCCGAAAACATCCCCCAGAAACAAAACAAGCATTTAATGTTAGAAATACAGTCTTGAATATGTACCTTGTAATATTCAAATTTTTACAGCAACAGTCTTTTGAGCAAAGTCTTTGCAAACAACAACAAAAAAACTCCAACAAACCAATGGCTTGATTCTTACCTCATGTGAAATTTAGGAACAGTAACATTTAAAATTAAGTCAGCTAAACAATGAAACCAGACAAGTGGTGTCAGAGTCAGCATCAATAAAGTTAAAAGGGGATTACATACTTCGAAAGAAAAAGCCCTATTGTTGTCCAGAGTCCTGTGCAACAAGATAACTTGGAGAGACTTAAGAAAGGTTGAAAGACAGTAAATAAGCAATTATAAAAAGTACAGTCAGATTATCTGACAGTAGAAAACCAGGCCATCTGACAGGAATGCAAGATGACCTGATCTACAAACATCAATGCCTTTGAGGAATACCAATTAAAGCATTTTTTTCCTTCTCAGTTCGTGTTTGCTAATCCATGCCTCTGATTTAGTCTAGCCTGACAGATGTTGGAGCAAAAATGGTTACTAAAATGGTTACTAAAATTTCTTACAATCAAAGATATATCTTCCTTTCCTCCCTCCACTGAAAGAGGGCCCTGTACCAATTACCAGAATCACCATGAGATAAGAGACAGCACCAGAGACAGATGTATAAAGATCCACTAAAAAAGAAAAATACGGGCACAGCACTGCCTCTAGTCTGACTGCAAAAATTATTTAAGAGGTACAGTGATTTGGGGAATATTTTGAAAAATGTTAATTAATACCAAGTGACACAAACTCAGCAAGCCTCTCCATGAATTGATTTGTGACTGACATGCGTTTCAGCTTCTTTTTTGGCCAAAAGTGCTCTGATGTAACCCTGCCCAACACTCCTGCCAAGAAAGAACAGCTACAAATCCTGTCAGGACAGCAGGTTCTTGGCACAGCTGAGCATCCAGGAAGGGAGAAGAGCATAACTATGGCTGAAAAGGCAGAAAGCTTAAAAAACTCCATCTTCCCCTCAGAGAACACAAGGATGGCCTAACTCTCCTTAGAGACCCGCATGCAAAAACAAAGCCAAAAGTGTGGGAGAAGACTTATTTGCCTGACAAATTACTAATGCAATGAGCTGATTCAGGCTTCAGTCAGAAGTCCTGCAACACTCCTATGACTGCCTGCAAACGTAGAGTCTCCAGTCATTCAGCTTTATCCAAATTGCTCACACGCCTGCATCTGGTGTGAGTATCAACTTACACGCCACTCCTAGAAGGCCCCATAAATGATAATGCTTGATCAGTGTCAGGCCAGATCATACTGAGGAATCTGCAAGACCAATGTCAGGTCAAATCATACTGAGGAAACTGCAAGCAAATTTAGATAAAAAGATGCTGCACTGAACTGTGTACCAAGAATACTATGCTAAAGACACTTTCCCCTGCAAAAAGATGCAGTCTCTGCTGTAACATTCAACATCATCAATAGAGAGAGAAACAGTGATGATTCTCAGTTATACGAAACTCAGCCTTTTTTTTTTTTGTATGAAAAAAAGAGATTCATATTGTAGAAGTTATAATTCACATACTGAAAGTCAGGTATGTCTTCCCATTCCCATGCAAAGCCTCTGGGACAAGCACTGAGAGAGCTTTGCACACTGTTTGTCTTTGTGAAACTATGAACCAGTTGAGGGCCATATACAACAAGCAATAATTTTGACAAATGTTTGGTCAACGTATTTATGACAGAATTGATCCAGTGTAACTATAATGCCAGAAAACAATTGACCTGACCAAATATTAATCTCTATGACTACCAATCATAATGTTCAAAAATGTTCTTAACTTCTGAACACAATCATTTTTGTAGCCAATGTTAACACTAGCTTGGATGGCTGATGTCACACATCCAGATGTCACACAGAAAACTAGCTGAACCTTTCATCTCATTGTCCTGCCTCACCTCCTCCGTGAAAAAAAGATGTATCACATGGCAGTGAGCAGCTGTCCTACCAGTTGAAACTACACCGATCTCAGAGCCTTCCTCGCCATGGTTTCCTTTTCATTATTTCACAAAGAAAGTAACAAAAAACTAAACAAAAAAGGACACAGCTAAAATAGTAACTCTTTTTCTATAAGCAAGTATTTTCCGGGCAACTGTTGAAAAAGTTCCTGGAGTGTCAATGAAGTATACATCACAAACACTTTATAGAATTTTTTTTTCCTCTATTTTATAAAAAATTATATCCAGAAACTTACTTGACTGGAGACTGAATCCACTAAAAGGAAAATAGTTGTTTACAGAATTTTGGGTGTCCTTGGAAAAGATTTATGTGATCTTCATCAGGGCATTTTGGTTTTACTCTACTACTCTTTTGACTGCCTGTAAATCACTAAAGCAAGCCACAAGCCTTGGGAGACATATGCAAGCTTATCTCCTGCATCAGAAACAAATCACAGACGTTAGAAATGGAAAAGACCTATGAAATCATCACATAGAACCTCCCTAGCAAACACACCACACAGCCCCTCGACAGAGGACACATCCAACAGGAACCAGATGCTACAGCCAGCCACAGCCAGAAGGTCAAGGGGAAACATGTGGCCGCAGAGTGACCGACTACCCAGTGCTCCCTCGATAGCAAGGCTGCATCCCACCAGGCAGGCTGAAGGAAGGAATGACAAGCATCATGCCAAACCATCCTTAATGTACTAGGCAATGGGCTGAACACAAAGTAAGCTAATACTCCAATGGCATCCTGCCTTCTCACCAGTAAATATTTTTTCAGTTGGGAAGAGCTATGCCAATAAATAATCTGAAACCTTACCTCATAACAAAATATGACTCTCTCCACCAAGATTTAAGTAGAAGCAGATTAAGAAGCACCACCCTTTCCCAAGACAGAACACCAAATGTTAAAACAACAATACAGACTTTCCAGCCAAGTATTTAATGATAATGGTACAAAGTAGCTGTATATTACAGATAACTGAAAACCATGAAGCCATGCATAAAAATTTAATTTCCCTATAGTAAAAACTGACCTCTACAAAAGCCATTTTTAAATACATGAATATTTGAAATTAGAAGTTGAAATGTAAAAGCCCTGAGTTTCCTGGGTTTGAAGTTAGGCTAGCTAAAATTTAAGAAATGGGATGAGGAACTAAGTAGCTGATTCAAAGTTTTTTCACAACTCTCCTTATAAGAAAAATCATTTTACACATCAGTTTAAAGATCAGGTTCCACGTCAGTCACAATTCTAATTACTTCCTGAAATCCTGAAAATGTTGTATATCAATGACTTTTTCCACCCAGGCATATTCTCCATACATGGTTTCTTCCAGCTCCATCTCTACATTTGGAAGTTCAAGGTTTGTAACCCATTGGCAATCCAGGGGACACCTACGCCTGGTCTGCTCCAGACCCTCTCTCCAGGCCATGGTCCTCAGGGCTAACTTGCAGTGAGCAGCTACCATCCCAGCTACCATCCTCTCGTCCTGACGCCAACAGACCCTTCCCTACCACATCTGTCCAACCGCACTTGCCCTACAGTGCGTATAAAAGTAAGGTCCACATCTCTACTGCAGACTCAAGCCTATCACTATGACATGTGCTTTAGCAACTGCTCCTCTAATTCACAGACTGGGAGATAAATTTCAAGTTGCGAGAAACAAAGATGATTCACATAAAATGTTGAACTAGAAATACTTTGCCTACAGCATCGTCATTAGAAACTCTCATGCAGCCTCTCTTGCCTTTCCTCTTATGGGATTTGTATACTTGGTCTCACGTTCTTTCATGCTTGCTTACAATATGAAATGTATTTTTTTGCCAGTACCAAGACTCTTGGTCTTATCAAGACAGCAAAAACAGGACAGTAAATGACTAAGAAATGTCTAACAGTCTGAAGCTGAAGTGTTGGCTCTAAGGAAAAGCTGATTACGGCCAAAAGAGGTTCTTATCCAACCTAAAAGGGAACCTCCCATTCATGAACTCCAGCTGAACCACTCTCCTACTTCTCAACAAGGCTTTTGCAAACAAGATTTACATTCCTAATTATAACTAGAGAGATAAATTTTCAGTGCTTTAACAACAAAATTGCAGGACAGTAGCTCTCTTAAAACAGACATGATGATACAGACTACATTTAAGATGATGTGTTGAAATCGTGACTGACTGAACTTAGATCATTGAAACAAAATTCCACTTTCTCATAGGTACTAAATATTATCCATGTTTTGGCAAGAAAATAATCTGCATTTTTCAATTTGAATCTACCTGATAACCTCCTTTTGAACAAGGAAGTCTACTTCTTACAGATTAAAGGATTAAGCATGTCAGTTCCCATTCTTCACCTGTAAGGCTGAATTGATTTTTGGATAGTTCCATTTTTGAATGATAACAAGCAAGAAGTTCCTGAAAGTATGTCACTAGGTCATTCTCCAGGAACTTTGCAGTGATTGTGCTTTGAAGAGTTATCTACAGAAAGCTTAACAGAATGATAACATCTTACCTTTTTCCAACAAAATGCTCAAATTTTTATATCTTACTTCATAAGTTATTTTGCATCCAACATATCAATGAAAAAAGACAGTGTTTCTTCATGGCAACTATTCACAGCTCTGCCAGAACCTTCTGAAATATACTGCATTCTTTCATTTGTAATTTTATTTGAAAACTCAGGAAACTCAAGAGTGTTGAAGGACAAGGCTCAGCTGTGCCACGAGGATTATTTTTAATAACTAAAATCAAGCAAACCCAAAATGGAACAAAAGGAAACATTAATAATCCCTTCACCTTAACAAAATATGAAGTGGCAAGGGAAAATAATATGCAAAGCGTGTCCATTATTCATGCAGGTCAAAGCAAGGAAATGAAAACGTACCATTATTTATTTTGTTCCCTTTTCCTGCCATAGGAGAGAAAAGGCTTGCTTTAAAGTAGCACAGTGAGTCAGATGGTAGATGGTATTATGCTATCAGCAAAGCTAGTTCTACATTGCTAGACTTTTCATAAGGTGGACCAAAACATATCTTCCTCCTGATAATTTTCAAAATATTTTTGCAAAAGTGCATGAGTAAGAGAAGCAATAGCAAGTCCATAGCAATACAAAACCTGATCCAAAAAACTCTACAACTTTAGTGTTGTGTATCTCATTTAAATTGATAGAATTTCTAAAGAAAATACTTTTTGTTATGTTGTCCTTCAAAAAGAAGTACAAATCACCGGAGTTGATCAAAGGTAATGTAGTACCCACTTACAAAAGGCATATGATTAAGATTTGGATTAGGGCTTCAGTGCAGCTGGGCCTGGCCAATGGACTAAGACAAATAAGGTACATTTATCCTCAAGATTTTTATTTTTTTCTTTGCTGGTACATATTGCAAAACAAATGCATCCCAGTGAAAAGTTCACTCTTTCTAAGTTTATCCCTCACTTCCTAAGTGAGGTTATTATGCTACCATAGGTTCCACTGCCAATCAACAGCACACAAACTGCTACTGTAGAGGAGAAAAAGTGTACAGCCATGTCCAAAGTTAGTGTACTGTGCAGTTAAAACAAAACATGAATTAATTCTTCCAAGTCTTGGAATAACCTTGACGTGAACTAACAAATTTTCTTACTTGAAATTCAAAGAAAAAACTGAAGAGAATAAACCTTGTGAGCATTCAAACTGTTTTTACTTAATCAGCATTTTGAACTAGTATGAGAAAATAAATTTGTATCACCAACTATTATCATGTTATCTAACAATGCTATGCTTCAAAAACAGGCTGTCACAAGACAACAGTGCCTCATTGTCCAGTAGGAAATCTGTGCTAGGTTTCTGACTCTCCACCTTTTGGGAATATGAAACAGGATAGTTTCCTCTGCATGCATTAGATTTTTATCTAGGAGCTGGAGTTAACTATAACAGTTACATCTAGCCAGGTTCAGCAGAGCTCTGAGGGTTACTGGTGACATGCTGCTCCAGTCTTACAGAGGAGAAAGAGGAAGATCGGTTTCCCCCAAGCTCTGCTGATTAGTCCTTCAGGCGAAGCAGAAACTCCTTTCTGCCAAAAGTTAAAATGAACTTGGGAAGACTGATGTGCAAAGCCTCAAACTTCCTCCTACTTAGGCCTCCTATTCTGTTTCACATCAGTGACCTGCTGCAAGAGGTAAGCTACAGGGAATGCCAAAAGCAAAGCATGATTATGGGAAAGCATCTGGATGGAAGGAAATAGTTCTCTCTCCAGCATATTGACAGCACTGCACAAGCAGCTATGGCCCGGTCCAAGTCTTTCGCCATTAACCAGTGGAAACACCTCTGGCCATCCTGTCACCCACCCCATCCAGTCCAAAGCAATCCTCCAGCACAACCCCAAGCAATGAGAAATAATTAAAGAACGAGACACTGATAGTATTACGTTCATGGTGCTCCCATCTCTGAGAGAGACATATGTTTTCTAAGTGCCATCAGTCACTTAAAGCACAGAGCTGAGACAAGCCTGACAAAAACATCCGCAGCTGTGAAAACACAGGTTTGCCAGAGAACTTTCTAACTATCACAGCTGCTTAAACTGATTTCCTCCTGTCCTTGCCTTCAAAACCCAGAGGTTTGATACTATCATTTTGCATTGGCTGCCACCCTGTGGCATGTCCTGTCAAGCACAATGGAAGAGGCGTCCCTTGGACCTCATTCCTACGGCGACTTGCAAATAGCCCCTGGACTACATGCACCTCTTCTACAGCTAATATATAAACCCCTTTGCACATGCCCAAAGGATAATACATTCCCAGCTGAATTATTCTATGAAATTCGGAAATAAGGAACAAACTAGGAAGTTTGACAGAAAGTCGTACCAACTTCTAAGTTGTTGCTAAAAGCTCTGCAAAAAGCAACCCAGATCACATAAATTAAATCCTTCAGGTTGAAGCTCCTTAATTTTTCTGAATCCTTTTACAGTTCACTTCAAAGATAAAGACTGTGATCCTCCTTGTCCCAGAAGGGGCATCATATGCAAACCTTTAAGACAAATTCAGTGAAAGTAATTTCATACAGGTAACTGTATCACAGGATGAGAAGTAAACGGGCATCTCTCTCGCACACCAAAGGAAAGAAAAAGGGAAAGACTTAACACATTGGTTTTAAACTGTACCTCTGAATTTCTTCTCTCACAGCTATCAGTGTAAAATAATGATGATATGGCAGCTGCTGCTACATATGTAATATTCTGGTAGAGGCCTTTCTTTGTCTGAGCATCATTTCTGAGCAAGCAGGAAGGAGGAAAGATTCCAACACACGCTGGCTACCGGAGAGCTCCAGTGCTGCCCACATCTGCAACAAGAAGTCCCTTCTCGGAAACAGCAGCAAAAGGGAGCAGTGCCACATGGGCAGCCAACAGCGATGCCCAGACAACAGCGATGTACGATGGCCCTCGAGCACTGGGCAGACAGAAAAGTACTCACCTTAGTCTGCAGCTGAGGGGCTTTCCACTGGCAGCTCATGGTCACCGCTCCCTCCCTCTGCAGCATGCACTGCAAGGCAGCGCCCACCGCCCCACCAGCTCCCACCAGCAGCACCGTCTTTCCACCTGCGTGACACAAGGCGAGTCGTTCAGCCACCCTCAGCTGCAAAGGTGCTGGCACCAGGCTCTGCCAGGCCACAGAGCTGGAACATCTACGTGAACTCCTCAGATTCACCAGGCCACCCACTCCCAAAGCCCTCTAGAAGAGCCAGCAAAAGCAGCTCGTGATAGGCTAGTGCAGTGTGCCAGCACGACCACAGCACCTGTGCCATTACAGGCAACTCTTCTGGAGACCATGAAGTAACACAAAACAGGTTTTAAGTTGTTTTCTGGCGATTCCATAATTCTAGTAAGCAAATACTGCTCTTCTGGTTTTCTGGTATTTTATTTGTACAAATCCTTTCATTCATATTTGTTCATTTGATCTCCTGTTTACAGTTCTGTTACAGAAATCCTTGTCTCAACAATTATGAATCACTACATGAGAGACTACTTCCAAAACTCTGCCTTAAACTAACAGCATCTTGACACACTGTAAAGCCATTTGTTTAAATTTCCTTTTCAGTGTTAGCATTTACACAACTCAAACTAAAAGATTCACTCAGCAGTTATTTATAGGCTGGGCTGGATTTCTCCAGTTGTTCACACTAATCAAAATTGCCAAGTGAAATCCATAAGGGATGTTTGTATTTTTGTTTATGAAGCCTGAGAATGCCTCAGGTGACTTCAGTGAGGTTAAATCTGTTGATGGCAGGTAATCCTCACCTAATCTCCAAAATGTGTAGGACTGTGACATATTTCTGAAAACATAACATTCAGATTTCACTGAGGTTCATCACCAGCAGGAGGCAAATATATGCCAGGTGGGACAACAACACAAAGCAGAAGACTACGTGAGATTATATTTGTCTCTCAGTCAGTACTAAAACTGAGAAAACGTGTTAGGCTAAAATTAATGTAATAATGTGTTGGGCTTTTGTTTGGCAGAGTTTTGGTAGTGGGGAGGGCTACAGGGATAGCTCCTGTGACAAGCATCTAGAAGCTCCCCCAGCTACAAAGTCAAACTTGCCTCTGGTGAAGGCTGAGCCAGTCAGAGGGTAGAAGCACATCTGCAGTAAGATATTTAAGAGGGGAAAAACCTGACGGGCAAGTTCTTTTGTTTTGGAGAGGAGGGGGATGCGAGAGAAACAACTATGCAGACCGGTCAGTGAGGAAGGAGAGGAGGAAATACATCGGAGCAGAGACTCCCCTGCAGCCCATGGTGACACTGAAGGCTGAAGCCCTGCAGCCCATGAAGAACAACAGTGGAGCAGAGCCCCACCTGCAGCCTGTAGAGGACCCCACACCACAGCAAGTGGATGTGCCCAAAGAAGGCCATGACTCTGAGGGAAGTCTGCACTGGAGCAGTCCATCACTGAGAGGACGGTACCCTGCAGAAGAGACCTACACTGGAGCAGTCTGTGAAGAGCTGCAGCCCGTGGGAAAGACTCGCATCAGAGAAGTTCATGGAGGACTGTATCCCCTGGGAGGGAGACCACATTGCAGCAGAGGAAGACTGTGAAGAGTCCTACCCCTGAAGGAGTGGTAGAGACAATGTGTGACAGACTGTAACCCCCATTCCCTGTCCCCTGTGCCACAGTAGTGGAGGAGGTAGGGAAAACTGGGAGCAGAGCCGAGCCCTGGAAGAAGGAAGGGGGTGGGGGGGAAGTGTTTTTAAGATCGGCTGCATTTCTCATTATCCTGCTCTGATTTGATTGCTAAATTGGTGGTGGGTTTTTTAATTTAAACTGATGCATTTTTTTTCCTTCCCCAAGTCAAACCTGTTTTTATCCTTGTGACCGTAATTGGTGAGTGAGCCCTCCCTATCCTCATCTCAACTCTCGAGCTTTTTGTCATATTTTCTCCTTCTCATGCCACCAGAGTGGGTTAGAAGTGAGCGAGCAGCTGCGTGGTGTTTAGTTGTTGGCTGGGTGGGCCTAAACCACAACAAAGAATTATGATAGAAGGTCTCACCTAAATCTTCAAGAAGCTCCATCACAGCACATACTGTAGGAGGAACTAGACAGTCAGAGGCATCACCACGTACCAAGCGTCCTAGGTTTACATCGGATAATCTGCAGTGGAAAAATATGACAATTTAAAAAAAAACAATAAATAAATTGTGTAACATAAATCTTCAGTAATACTGGTAACTGCTAATCCCAAAAGCAAACAGGTCTCATAAAAGTAAATGTAAATCCTTTGATAGTCATGTACTGTGGCTAATCTCTATCATCCCACATCCCAGTTAGACAAAACACTGAGCCTCGAGAGAGGGATCTGTGAGTTAGCACAAGTAACAACGAGCCCATGACACACAGGCAGCTCTTTACTCATAGTGGGCTACCCACAGCACTCTGGGCCAAAACACTTCAGTGGCTACAGTGGAACCAGACCAGTGCTGCCAGAGCCAAGCTGAGCCAGAGGCCATAGGTTCCTTTTGAACTCAGGCTGGCTCACTGAGGAAAGCACAGGTGTTTTTGCACTGTGCTCTCTCTCATACACAAGGATGCTCTGAATTTTTCATTCTCTGTCAATCTCCAGTTCTGCAGAAATGGAAAGGTAATTAATCTGCAATATTTTGGGTTTTTTTCCCTGACATTAAAAAAGAGAGAGGTTAAAAAAAGGGGGGGTATCAGTCTGCAATTGAGAGCAAGAAAGGTACAAGAGCAGCCAAATGGTAACCCAGACAAACACACACACACACACACCAGTGGTCTTTCCAGAGAGCAGTGCAACACAAAAAAAAGACGATGATGATCAAAAAGATAATGATCAAAATGTCTTCATCAAAAAACCTCTAATTGATTCAGCAGCATCTTTTATCATGGTTCAGTAGCACAGCTAGACACATTGACTGAGAAATACATCAATGAAAAACACAGGGGAAAAATGATTTTACAGAGCCATGAGCCTTGTGTCTGTTAATATTTCTCAGTGCTTCACTTACCCATCCACATCCTTCTCTGGGTTCACAGTGTTTAATACCTTACTGCTACATAAGCTTTCTGGGAGGTCAAGGGCAAGGCCTTGCACATTAGGATCCTCATTAAGTCTCAAGATTTCATTGACAATCTAGGAAATTAATAAAAAGCATTAAAGATCAGAACAACAGATAAAAAAACCCCACAACTAATTATAAGGGAATAAACCCTGTATTTTAAAACCACCTTATGGCCACCTTTGCTTCCCTCACATATTACCGCAGGTTCTAAATGGAAAAGTAAGAATGTGCTTTCTTAGTTTATATTTCCATGGTGTACCAAATTAAGCCACCCTGATTCTGTTCTAAATATTTTGCAAAGGCAACACATATTACGTGACATTACACTGCCAAAATCTCTTCACCATTCTAAATCTCAGCAAAAGCTCAACACTGTAACAGCTTCAGAAGATTCTTTTAGAAATAAGAAGCCTTGGTTAAAACATAGTTTAAAAGAGGACCAGATCATGTCCCAACACAGATAAAAAGTTGTAACACTGAAAAAAACAATCAGACAAGAGAAAATTGACTTTATTAAACCAGCATACACTGTTAGCAATTTTTCTTCTCAAAATACCCTGATCCTATAAACTGATAGTGATCTTGTGAAGAATTGTTATTTTGAATAGGCACTGTACAGAAATTTATGAATTTCAAGTACTGAACCAGATGTGAGTTCAAATGTTTTAGAATTGGTCATATATGACATCTGGGACTGTACTATTTACCCTTGATTGCTTCATCTCTGAAGTGCAACACTGATCCATAGTGACATATGCTATTCTGCTGTGACCATGAAGAATACAATGGAATAAAACACACTGAAGTTTTCTCATGTGAGAAATGTCATGCCAGCACATCTTTCCATCATATAAACAAAATCAGTGTGCAGTCACCACAAAGCTGTATAACTTAATTGGGTTAATATGCAACAGAAATGGTGTATAAGATTTTTTCCCTTAGGTAATATCATGCCTTCCTAAAGTGCTTTTCATATAAACGATTAAATATTATTGTTAACTCTATTGCCCAAACACTTGATATGCAATCAACATTAAGCTAGGAGAATCTGGTAAGGTTTAAACCATCTGCAACTCTGAACCAAGAGAACACGCTACTTTTATGTTAAGGAAGATTATACAAGCACATATCTGGTATAGAAATGCCCCTTTAGTTTGCTGACTTCTGAGACAGAAACAGGCACTTGTATTAAGAGCCTATGCCATGTGACAGCAATACAGCTGGTATACATTTTCGTAGAAAGTAAGGATGAGTGTATACACCACGATATCAATGTGAAAACAGCCACATTTTGCTTAAAAAAAAATTTCTGAGATGCTACAAAATGTTGGGGGGCTAAATGGCAATTAAAGGAAACATAGTTAATAAATAGCCTGAATCTAATGAACTTGAAACTATATTCCTGCTTCCTGGTAAAATAATTGAGTTTTCCATTTTCATTCCACTTTACTTTTAATTCAGCTTTCCATCATCACAGCATATAAAATACCTACAACTCATGCAGGGCAAAGCAATCTTATATTAACTTGCCTTTACTGCACACAGGCAGTCATGGCAGACCAGAAAGTACACAGTATTGAAATCCCTTCCACCTTTGCAATCCAAGGAATGCAAGTTAGAATGCAGATTTTAACAGATAAAAAGAAACTGTCACAGTAAGCAGGAAAGGAAATCATTACAAACTTTCAAGAAAGTAATTTTCTTCAAATTACAAAAATATCCTGCTTTTCGCTTTACATACACAGCACAGACACTTCCTAAGATATGACTTCAAAGCAACAGCAGCACTGCTGCATACTCACTGCATTTTACCCATTTCCTACTGTGTTATTCAGCAGATAAAATGCATTTACCAACATGAAAGTCTATTTCATCTTCATTTCAAAAGCCCACCCTTCTTAAATGGGTAGCTGAGTATTCATCATTCACCAAACTGGACTCCTAAAATTCTTCACAATAAGTTCTTCACAATATATCTGGAAGCTATTCTTGAGATTACACTGCAAGGCAGTAACATTTTAAAAACAAAGTGTACCAAATACAAAGCAGTACATAATATCCACAAGCCTGCAGAATTATCAAATTCACCAAGCACAAAGAGGCCAGCTGGGAACAGTGGCATATTTTACTACACATTCCTTTACTGTTTTTATTTTCAGCTGCCTTAGGACCATGTACATTAATATGGTTTGCTTTATTTAAAACATATTTGATACAATTGCTATGCCTCCAACGTAATGCCTTCAACAAGGTAAGAAATCATCCCTCTAGAGATTTAGGGTGGATATTTTTTTTAATACATACAAGATCAATAAACAGGCAAACAAATTCACACGCAACATCCCCCCCCCCCCCCGGTCAATTAATTTAACTTGGGCAAGAATCAAGTACAGTTACAAAGCAACTGTAGCAGATACAATACCTGTGCTGGTATGAGGGGACACTGCAGTTAAATACCAGACATGAAAACAAAACATTACTCTGATGATTCTGCCTCAGCTTGTCAGAGGACAGCAGATAAGCCCTTTAGTTTCCTTTTTTCCCCACACTTGTCAATAGGGGGATAATACTTGCTAATTGAACTAGGACAGTTCCAAACTTATTTTGAGTTAGAGAGCTCAGTTTAAAGTGATAATGAATGTCAGCAATAAATACAAGTTTATGACAAAAGGGGAAAAGAAAGATTCCCTCAGTTACTGCAGTTACCTCATCCTTGCTGCTGTCTTCAGGGAGACGGATATGAATAACACGTAGACCAACCTGATGAAAGAAAATATTTGTAATTACCAAAGGCAAGTAGCTCATGACTAATAACAAGTATATTGGCTAAAGCTTACCTCTTTGGCAAACTTCTCATTTATTTCTTGAATCAAATGATCATTATGTGCCTTGGGGAACAAAACAGAAACTAAGTTTTAAAATAATAAATTTACATCTCAAAATGTGAGTGCACTAATGCACAGGTCTATGCAAGAAATGTAGTGAGGATGTTTGCATTTACTAACATTCAAATAAATAAAGAGCCTAGCAATTGTAAGAAAGAAGCAGAAAGTCATCCAGCAAATTTATTTTGGCTTGATTAGTTTGTGCATTGAAATTAGCTTGGCTTTTACAGACAATAGTGGCCATTTCTTTAACGTAAATTTAAGAAAGGTTCTAGTCTGTATCTGAAGATATTGTTCTCCATCCAGTCATGTAACAAGGATGAAATAGGCAACAGCAATAGCAGCATTTCCTGCAGTGTCCCCTATCATCTAACAATGCTGGCTTGCCTTACCACCAAGAGGGAGGCAAATCATTATCATCATATATCACAGGGAGTTCTGTCAGTACGGAAGAAAAGTTATCAGTTCCTCCCAGCTGCCAGCAGGCACCCGTGCTAGGACAGAAGTGTCTCCTGGGTAGATTTACTTGGGAGACCATCTCACCCAGGAATCCTTCTCCCTGAGGTCTCTATATGCCCTGTATATATTATGATATTTAATCATAGTAATTACAATTGAATTTTACTCTTCAAGTTACTCGAGTATTTTCATATATAACAACAATAAAACTGATATTTCAATACCCAGAACTAGAAACCTCCTACCAGCAGATCAGTGAGGGCTCCACCCTCAAAAATGTTAGTGGCTACATAACAAAATGAATAAAACACTTCTATATGATTATATATAAAACCCACCTTCCAATCCAGACAAGAGGACCGAAATAAATAATTTTTAAAGGATCTGTTACAATTTCATGAACATGTTCTACATAGCTTTTTCCACAAGACTCAGTGCCAGTGACTTTCTGTTAGAGTTGAGCAGCTCACTTCATGGTTGGCTGCCAGTACTGGCTTCAACTGTTA
The DNA here is from genome assembly GCA_024336885.1 of Actenoides hombroni. Lineage (NCBI taxonomy): Eukaryota > Metazoa > Chordata > Aves > Coraciiformes > Alcedinidae > Actenoides > Actenoides hombroni. Next base: position 1,796,321 of record WUAM01000164.1, on the reverse strand, counting down.
CTAGCATCACCCAAAATGATTTTGGTTCAAGCCTGTAATACTTTACCAACCTGTTAATCCCAAATGGTTCAAGACTGCTGACAATGGAAAAAAAAAAGCATTTAAAAGGACAGGCTCCACAGAGAGAGGCAGCTTCTGAGACGGGATGAGGGCTGGTCCTCCATCCCCTGGTGCCCTGCCCCAGTCCCAGCCCCAGCCCTGCCTGCATCCCTGGGTGCCACACTACCAGTCTCCCGCTCCCCAAATTTGGCAGCTGAAGCCGAGGGGCAGCAGAGGCTGCTCCACTGAGAACATACATGGAGCTCACACTGTAGTAAGGGAAGAAGAGATGGGATGAAGCACAGCTCAGCATCTCCTCCCCTATGCCAGTAAACATGGAATCATGTCCCCACACTGATGTACAACCACCAGGATTGCTCAAGAGGTTTATCTGGGACTCAGCTACCAGCAGTACCATGCCGCCCCCTGTAACACCCCCACAGCAGCGGCTGGTGAATGCTCACCTTGTGCAGGCACAGAAAGTCCCTGCACTGAACCAATTTCCATCACAACCTACAGAGCAATACAAGCAAGCCCAGAGCTCAAGACACAGGCTGGAAGAGCGCAAGGGCAGGCAAGGGGGTGCAGGGGAGGTGACAGTGCTTTGATGAGCTTTGCAAGGCAACGGTCCCACTGCTAATCAGGATCTGACTGCTGTATATTAGTTTTCAGCTTCTACAAAATTAAGAAGCAGATACCAAACTTTTTTTTGCCATTGTGCAGCTCCAAATGTGACTAAACACAGATAATGAGTAATCAGGTATCAATCTTGGTATCATTTCAGGTTTAAATGGCTTGAGAGGAAAACAATGCATCTAAAACCATTTCAGAGCAAGTGCAATCTGTAACCCCTCATTCCCAGTACTGCTGGAAGGATGGTGCCACATTACACTGACTGCTGTTACCCACAAGTGACTGGCGAAGGAGGTAACTTTGGTGCCCTCCCCTGCTCCTCTGGGTGCAACACAGCATGTGGAGAGCAGCATGAATCTTAAGGCTCTGCCCATGTTACCCAGTAGACCAGCGCACCACAACAGCATTTTAGACTAAGCCAAGTCATCTTTGTACCAACAAACACACATCTAAAATGAGTTCTGTTGCAGTTCTTACAACCAGACTAGAACTAGAGTGACTGACAGCTGAAGAACAACATTTGGGTGAATTTCCTAGCCCAGGTGTTCCTACAGACAACTGATGATGCAAACTAAGTAGGGTAAACAGGGACAAAAGGGACATTCATTTAAAGCACAACCATAGCCCAAATCAAAACTATGATGTAGATGCATCCCAAATCATATTACAAGTGAGCAGGAACCTCCTCCTCACACAGTGCTCTTTCCGACCCTAACAATGTCCCTTCCCATGTGCTGGCATGAAACACTCACGGCCCTGCAGAAAACAAGACTCAGGGCCTAGTGTGGCTGAACAGAAGCCTTCCCAGATGCCTCTAACCCAGAGTGGATCAATACAGATCACAGTGCAACTGGGTAGAGACAAGAAAGGAATGAGAAACAACAGGTTACTGGAGAGGACAGATTACTGCTTTTCTAGCAGTCCTTACACTTAGAGCATTGGAGGGCTATTTGAAAATATTAACAGCAATTATGTGGGGAGGGTAAAAGATGGGAAAGCTTGTTCACTCAACCTCTCTAGAAGATCTACTGAAATAAAGTTGGTGCATCATTTCTTAAATTCGTTACTACTATTTCAAAAATATTTAGTTAGGTTTTAAAGGGAAACCCTACTTGGATCAAAGATTCAATGTGCTTCAACTCAAAACCAATAGGACTGTTCTAGGAAACAGGACAAGAACATTTCTGCCCACATAGCTCTGGGTCCCACTCTGAATGACAAACATCCCCAGTTTCTTAGCCTAAAAGCTGATGAAATCTGAAAAGGAATATCTCCCAAGTTTACAGGGAAAGCAATCCTCATCTATGAGTGAGTTTGCCTATTTCAAAAATAGCAGTGCCAGTGGGACGGAAAGGAAAGTTCTTCACAGGTTAGTATGTTCTCAACTACTATGAGATTGCTTCACCTTAGAAAGTGTTGCTACCTCTAAAAGATAGGGACATTTTACACAGAGCATGCATTTCACACAGGCCCTTCTGAGATGCCTGGGACTTTTCGGTGTCCCTCTCCTTAGGACAACAGTAATGCAGTCATAAGCTACAGCTGCCCAAAGGCAGTAAGGCTGGTAGGAAGCAGCAGGGTCTTGCCTTAACCCTGTATTTCAGGGGTGGGAGATGAAGGGAGGCCCACATTTTTCAGCATGCAAATGTTTTTTTTCAGGACTGCAACAAAAGATTCAAGATAAAAGAAAGGCTGAGAACACCTGCTTTGACTTTGACAACCTGTGAGAAAAGGTGATCTGTACTTCTAACAGGGAAAACCAAGGGAGAAAGTGCTAAAATCGTTCACTTCCTCTGCAAAACTTTCCCACAGCCTCAAGGTTGCTGTAGCTGTTTCAGGCGTGGAGTAGGGCTCATGAGTGAGACTCATCCCTCAGTTTACAGTCTGGTGGGACTACTTTCTCCTATTGCTTTACCTGAATGTTAATTTCTGTATCCTGTGCTTCTGAAATTTCAGACCAACAATGGCACCGAAAGGGATCTCTCACAACCAGCAAGCACATTCTAAAGACATTCTTTACCTGAATAATGGCAAGTGTTGGCTCAACCTGAGGATTTTCTCTCTTAAGGGAGGCCAAGGATTTCTTTGCATTCTCAGTGATTTTGCTGCAACACAGTAACAACAGGTAAAACTTTAGCAAAATAAACGTTCCTAACATCAGTCAGCAGAAACCTGAACAAATACTTAGGCACATATGCTTTTAACCACCAAAATTAAACTGTGAAGGCTGGCATTCAGCAAGTCAGTACAGAAAACCTTAACAGACCAAAATACCTTGTTTTACAGCTACATGTGTAATTGCTCCGACATGCCCAAAACTTTATAGCTAGCCTATGCTATTACATGAGAAAGCTTACTCAGCCCCACCATGGGAAGCGCAGCAGGGAACCAACACCCCAAGCCTGTAGCTCAGAGTGGGTCCTTTTATTTCCATACTCTATATCCAGGCTGTGACAGAAGCAGAAGCCTGTACACTTGGGGCCGCTGCAGCTTAACCCAAGTATCACCAGACCTCAAGAGCAGCAAACCAGCCACTTTCATGGATGCTGTTCAAAACTGCGGGCTGCAGGAAGACAGAGGAGCTCTGTTTGCCACACTGCTTCTTGGAAAAACTGGCAGCAGCCAGGCACTGGGAATCCTTTCTGGAAAAATTCTGGTAGGTAAGCGGCTGCAGGCTGTCCTCTGTTACCTCCTCCGCATGCAGATGATACTTACCCAGCAGGGGAAGGAGGAGACCCCCTGAAAGATGTCTGTCTGTCCCCCACAGCAGGAGAGACTAACGGAGAAAAACACAGTCTAGCGTATTTTTTTGCTACCTCATACCTCCCCCTTGCAGAAGCCAATGACAAATTCAGGTCAATGCCATGGAAAGCAAAGTGGCCCAGCTGAGTTTGAAAGGGGAGGGGGGGCTGGGGCCCGAGGAGGGACGACACACACCAGACGTCTTCCAGGCACTCGTCCATGCACTGCCTCACCTGAACCCCCCCCTCAAAACGCCGGCACAAAACCGGAGGCTGCTGGGGGGAGACCACACATTTTCCCGCAAGGTCGCCTCCCTCCCCGGTGGGACATCACACACATCCCCCCTCCCCCGAAAAAAAACCCCAAATCCACACCAAAACCCAACCCGACGCACCCACTGAGGCAGCCTCCCCTTCTCCTTGCAAACCCCTCTTTACCCCCCACCCCGGTTGCATCAGCCGGCGCCGCCTCCCCACGTGCGCCTCTCACCGGGCTGCAGCCGCCGGCTCCGCCGCGCTGCTTCCCCGCAGCTGCCGCCCGCACATCCCGCGGCCCGGCGGCAGCGCGGCGGGGAAAGCCGCGGCCAAGCAGCGCCGCAGCGCCGCGGACCTCATCCCTCCGGCGGGGTTCAGCAGCAGGAGCGGCGGCGGCGCCGGGAGCTGGGCAAAGGGGAGGTGCTCAGAGCACCGCCTTCTCGCTCCCCGCCCCGGTCCCGGCGGTCAGCCGCTTCCGCTTGCCTGCAAGAAAAAAAACAAAAACCCGAGCCAGCACCCGCACGCATCGCCGACAGAAACCACCGTCTCCCACCCTGCCCCCTCGACCCCAATGAAGGGAACCCAAAGCTTTTGCATACTCAACGTTTATTAAAAATAGTATGAAATGGTCCCTGGGAGAAGTTACAGGCTAGTAGAAGTCCCTTTTTCTGTCCCTTCCCCCCCCCCCCCCAACCCACCCCCCCCCACCCCCCGCCCCGGCCCACAGCGAGCCCGCGCGGACCCACACATCTCCCCACCACACGCACACACC
>WUAM01000164.1:1727716-1791871 GCA_024336885.1 Actenoides hombroni | reverse complement strand
TAGTAGAAGTCCCTTTTTCTGGCCCTTCCCCACCCCACCCCCCCCGCAAAACTGCGCCGATTGCATGAGATGCGAGTTAAACAACCATTCCCACCCTAGCCATTTAAACAAATCTAGACGTGCGCGGGTAAAGCAAAGATTTAACTTCTATTCGTATTTACAATACTTTACAAGCTATATTAAATAAATACGGGTTCTGCTACACCTCGACATCTTTAAATATGTACAACATTATTTCTCAGACTTTTGTAGATGGATGTGGGTCCCATCACAGTGGATGGATGGAGTAGTGACTGTAACAAGTATCCCTGTAGTATGAGCTAGTAAGTACCTTGACCGACCAGCCCTCAAGATAGCAATTCCTAGCCAATGCAAGATACATGCGGTAAATAATTTAGTCCATTTAACAAATTCAAGTCCTTAAATCCCAGTCTACAGGTAATTAACTGTATACTGATAACTTCAGGTGTTCCTCATGTAACCAATGTCATAAGCAGTTGGCCCTTCTGGAAGTACAGTGCTCTGTAGCTGAGAGGAGTGATATGTGGTATGTAAAAATAATGTTTCAAAGAAATTCCTTTATTTATTGATATGTTTAACTTGGTACTGGCTTTATCCATGTATTCTGAAGAATTTAAGCACCAAAAAAGAACAACAGTCATACAAGACAAACAGCATAGACATATTTAGGCTTTCCTTTCGGTACAACGTTTTCAAGTAACAGAATCCAAAGTTGTGCAACAAAGATGACAAAGGGGAGTAAATGTGCATCATATCAGAAAGCCTGTACTTGTTCTAAGTGGCAGCATTTATTCCATACATTATTTGTAAAAGAATGGAATGTATTCTCATTTCTTAAGCTATTTTTATTGTATATAAATTGGATTAGAGTCAGCCCTGGCTGGTTTAGAAAATAGGTATTTTACTTCTCTGGCAGGAAAGGTCATTTCTTGCTACAGGAGATAGATACATTCCCTGGGGAAAGCAGATTGTCATGCAACCAGCAGTATCGCTGAACCACCTTAGGGGCCAAACATGCTCCATGATTAGTATTTCACCCAAGAATCTAGCCAAGCCTCATTTCTCTCTCAGTGTTACTGACTTTGGGACTCAAACAAATGCCCTCCAGGCTGCTGCGTATAAAATACTGCTACTTCACAAACTCGTATGCAGTGGCTTTCAACTGCAGGGCTGTGAGATATAAGATACTCAAATTTTACCTGCATCTGCCAAACACCACCATCACTGGAGGTACCAAACTCAGTCCAGCCATCTTCTCAAGCAGCAGAGCTCCTCTTCTACTGCCCAAAACACCCTCCAGGCAAGAACGGCGTCACATCCACAGGCTCATGTAAAAAGACACCACTGCCCCACCTCTGCCTACTATGCAGTTACAGAAAGTAGAAGAGGCTTCAGATGTGAAGCTATTGGTCTGGCATTTCTCACAAGCACTAGGACTAGATTTTATTTAAAACATAAGAAGCCTGTTCTAAAGTAAGGTAAGTGAATGCATTGGTCCCACACACTTGGAATCTGTCTGATGAAAAGTAACAGGCAAAAAGTATGTGCCATTGCACATGCAGCATGCTGGTGTAATTACCAGAACCCTGCTCAGAAATCTGCATGGTCACAGGAGTAGCTGCTCACTTAAATTCTCCCATATGTAACCAGAGTAATCACATGGGTGTTTTGGACATAGAACACTGGTCACCAACTCTAAAGTCCAAGTACTAAGGTTTCCACACAATGAAATGGTTTAAGAATCAAATGGCATTGCACCTGGTTTGATGGTAAGAATCAAAAGGTGTCACACCTAACAAGGGAAGAAATGCAAAGGTTAAACAGGAGATGAGGAGTCCACCTGCACTACAGAGAGAGAGACCAGACAGTGAGCACCTGGCTTTTTTCACTTCTAGGATTCTAAACCATTAAAAAAAAAAAAAAAAAAAAAAGATACATTTCACATCTATTTACAATGTTACTGTGATACAATGCCCGATTGTGTAATATTATGGAAATATATGATGCCAGTACTGATTGCTGTAATATATACTCTGTCATGATAAGGCAGTACAGCTAGAAATTACTGAAAGCATCAAGCGAAGCTACTTGAACTGAGACACTGAAACTTTTCCCTTAAAGACTGGACGATATTCTGCTGATTAGGAGACGGTACTCTCCACAAGTAGTCGTTCAGTTTATCTGAATCACTATATGCAGTCAGGTACGGGGTAAGTGCATGTTTGCTGCTGGCAGACTTTGCAGGAGTACAAGAGACAGTTTTGCCACAGAGCATTTCAGAAGGAGCAGCATCTGCGTTATGCAGTTTAGGATCTGATTTCCTTGTTTGATTCTCAGAAGTCTCCAAGTCAGATCCCTCATCTTCAGACTTTATTTCAACATAGTCATCATCATCCCCTTCTCCTTCTTCAGTATCTTTGAAATTCGAAAAATAGTTCTGAGTGGCCATTTGCGCTGTCAGCGGGGAGGTCCTGTTCACTCTCAGGACCTTTTGAGAATCCTGCAGAATCATATCTGAACAGTTTTCAGGGATCTGTTTTCTCGTATCGGGCCCCATAATACCTGAAGCAACACCTGGTGTTTGATGGCTGTTGAATCGGAAGTTCCTATTGGAATGGAGCTTTTTCTTGTCCATTTCATTAGGGTATACAATGGATTCTCCAGACCTGTTCACCACAATTGAGGAAGATGACTGCGACCTGCTATATGCCTGTGGTTTTACATTGCTTACTCTTCTCCCAAGGGAGTTATAGATGTGATCCTGATGTAAATTTTCCTTGTTTGGCTGACTTATAATGGCGCTCCACCTCTGTGCCGGGACATGCAAACGGTTAGAAATCTGAAGGGAAGGCACGGAGCCAGCTGATGGCAACTGCCTTGAATTGTTTTTTGTACCACCTTCTGTATATGAGCTCTTGGACTTCGGGTCTTGAGGTTCAGGCCATGGAGAGAAGTCGGCCAGCTCACCATTGCTGTATGTAGAATGTAAAAGCCAATCCTCTGCTCTCGAGCATTCACTGGCAGCCTGAGAAGAGGGAGGAGATGCAGCCACAGGCGTGGAAAACCTCCCAGTTGATGGCTCCTGAGGAGTGGCCCAGGCTTCCTTTTGGACCTTAGGCGAACTTTCTCTAAAGACAATTTGATCATAAAGCTGGGAATATTCAGCTATTCTGGCACCTAGAAAGGAGAGAGAATTAACTTAGCAGAGGCAAGATAATGAGTTGTGTGAAAATTTAAAGATCTCAAAATGCTTTATATCGGTCAACAGAAAAGTTTACAGCTATGTTAATACCGCCAACCTCAACAAAGTAACACGAAACAATGGAGTCTGGAAGAACCATGCAGTGCATTGCATTGCATTTCAGTACATTTTATTGAAAAGAAGCAGCATAGAATATCTTGTGACAGTGTACACAACTGTTCACAGGACGTTAGATGCAATGTAGCACACAGTTCCTATAATATGCTGCTTGTTTCATGTTAAAATAGAAAAGAACATTCTGAAAATGGCCCGCTAAATAAGATATTTAGGGACTTCTAGAAATATCACAAGAAGGCAAGAATGACACTGTAGTGCATGGAATCTGCTGGCTCCATGTCTCCAATTTGTTTCAACTGACCATGGTCAAAAATAGTTCCAACATTTTTGTATATCCATGACTTTGCACATTCATTAGATAGAACAAGACCACCAGCTCTTTCTTATCTGACCCTATTTCTTATGCTTATAGGTGTGATGTGGAGAGTACCTGAGCAAACGTATGACTTGTTAGGAGGTCAACCTAACTGGAAATACACCGTTTTAGTCAAACTCTGAAGATCACACTATTAAAGGAAATAATTGCTTTTCTGTAAAGAGGTCAGTAGTGCTTCAGGCATAATTTCTGTTTACAGCCTCAGCTAAACTGACCTTTCCTAACACTACCCTGCTATTTCTTCCTAATTTTATCAAGTAATGACAAGAATCGAGATATAAAGGACTATTCATGTTAGAAGCAGTCACAGAAAACTCGTTTCAGTGGTAACACAGAAAATACAATACTGACACTCCATTAACAAGGTGGAGAATATTCATAATCTTCCAGTTCAATACACAAATTTCACTGAAAGTTACTGAAGAAATATAACTATGGAAATATTTTTAACATACCAATAGCAGGACCCCCTTGTTTCTTCTCCTCCAGAATAGCAGCGAGATCTTTGTGTTTCAGTTTCTGTTGTCTGCTAGCTGGCTGTTCCTGCTCTGGAGTTTTAACTTTCAAAAGCTGGTTAGCCTTCTTAATTTTTTGACTGTATTGTCTTGCCATCATAAAAACTCTGTTCTTTGTCTTATCCACAACAGCCAAGTCATTTTCCATGCCCTCTGCATGCACATTGGACAGAACACTATTGGCAGATTCATATGGGCTGTCTACAAAAGGCATCTCACAGGAGAAGGAAGATCTGTTCAGCTTCATGAAAGAGTTTTCCTTGCACAGTGTAGTGTCATCAAGCCTGAGATTAGCCTCACTTACAGTGGCAGCCCTGGGCTTCACAGTTTTAGGGAAAATAGGAGTTTCTGGCAGAGAGAGGGTAGACAGTGAGTACTCTACATCTTTACTCAGTTCAGGTGTACTACCAGCATGCAGCCTTTCCTGCATATCATCCTTACAAACAGGAAAGGCTGCAAGGAGACGATCTCTTGTCTTTTCCTCATTTTTCTTGATGTAGTTCTCCAGGTCATTCCAAATCTCATCTACTTCCTCTGAGAGTTTATCTGCTGCAGACTTATGGGACAGTGAATCTGAGTTTGAAGAGCTATCTACTAAGCTCAAATAGTCATTGTCAATGGGAACACGATGGTAAGGACTTTCATCTTCACTGAACTGGAGACTTTCTTCAGAAACAAACTGCTGTGGATTGTCACAACATGCAAAGTCTTTTTCCAGGCCCAGAAAACTCATTTTAGAACATTTTAAGGGGTCACACTTAAAATTCAGTAGTGGTGTTTCTGGAAGCACAATGGTGTCATAGATGTTGTCTTCAACAATCCTGAGCTCATCCAAACTTGAAGTAGGTGCTTCTCTACTGAGTAGTATATCATCCCTACTAGCATGAATGGAAGCCCTGTTTTGATTTGCTGTCCTCTTTTTGGAGAGTGAATCTAAGCTGCTTTTGTTTTCAGCCTCATAGAGAGAGTCTCTAGCAGATCTCTGGGGACAACGATCTGTCTCCTCCCTTCTTGTGAGACCCATCAGCTTTAAGTCTTCATAGCTTATATTATCATAAACATGTTCTATATCATCAATGGTCAGCTCCTCTGAAGATTCAGGATATGCATTCATACAGCTCACCTCTGCCCTCTTCACTTCCCTTCGAGAACTGCGCTCCCCTATCTTATACCTTGCACTGGCTGGACAGGTGTTACTTTCGCCAGCACTACTGGCCCGCCTAACAATTTTGTGACGAGTGGGGCTGGAAGTCTCATGTTGATGGACTACCCCCAAGTGCCAGCTGCATGGACGCCCAGAAGAAGCCCTCCTTTCTCCACCCACAGCTGAACTAGCATTGGATGTAGACCCTGATGGTACAAACATCTGATAATCGTCTTCATCGTCTTCATTCTCATAAGGTGGGCGCTGGCTGGGAAACAATGCCTGCCTGATCTGATGGTCAGTCCAGATGTTTCTGGCAGAGGTACTTCCGCCCAGGATATTCATGATCAGCGAGTTGCTCTGGGGTGTGCTGAATTGTCTAGGCAACTGTGGCTGTCTAGCTGCACAGGAGAATGGAAGATCAGTATTCAACTGGGTTGACTCTTCATCTGAAGGGTCCTTGGAGCTCTATGGAGATTTGAAATATGCAGGTAACATTAAGCTATCCCTGCAATAATACAGCCATTTCCTCCATACACAGAATTGCCATAGCACCAGCGTGTCCCACAGCGCGGAGTCAGGTGGAGACAGGCAGGGGTGAGCAGGCTCCTCACTAGAAAGCCAGGCAGCCAAGGTGGCAATGCCAGACTGCTATGCTTCCTAATCCTTACCATGGCTCAGAGTTCACTCTTGGCATTTAATAGCGTCTTACTTCAAATAGAAGACACTGGCTCATGCAAACACATGAGTAATTAAAGGCAAATTTACTTGGCAGGAGTCAGATTAAACCGTTTATGCTAACTCTGCAGTTTCACAGTTGGATTAAGCTAATCTGACTCTGGTCTTGTGCCAGAAGTTTTGTTTTTCTCACTTTCCCCTTGCCTATAACCCTAGCAGAAAGGTATGTTACGCTCTCTAGCACATGCCAGTGAAAATTTAATTTTCTTTTTGGAGTAATTTTTTATCCAGCTCAGCAAGCAGATCTAATTTACAGCAAGGCCACATGCCTGCTAATGCTAACATGAACGATGCTGTAGATGTTCCTGGCCAGAGGATGGGAAAGAGAGGGAAAGGTAGTAGTTCCTTTTGGCTTAAGTTAATGCTAATGGGTTTAATTAGTTGTTTTTAATCCCTGTACCAAAAGAATAGTCTTTCATCATACAGATGAATATTTCAGCAATATAAATATTAATATGTGACCAAAACAGGAGATGACTTATCTGTCTACATGGGAAAAATACAGATTTCTTTAAAATATCTATGATGCATAGCAAAATAGAGCTTTAAAAATAATAAAATTATATATATATCTATACACAAACATACCTGTGTTTCACACTTGTTGAGATTAACACTCCTCCGTTTTTCAACATTTTCAGCAGCTTGACTATTAAGTCTTTTTCTTCCCCCTTTCGATTTCTGCAGTGAGTTTTGCTGCACTCCCTGTGATTTAAAAGAAAAGAACAAAGGAGGAGTAGTAAAATCTACAGTTCTTTGTACAGTCTTGTTCAGAAGAATTACTAGCAGCTAGAACTGACCAGGTATCTGCATCAGGGGGACAAATGTTAATGAGGAGCCAAAGCACTGCTACAAGAATAATTCAGAGCCTAGAAAACTTTCTTTTCAATAACCAATTAAATGATATCAATCCATACCACTTGTCAAAGGGGCTGAAAGCAGAATCTGCATATAAAAATGTGGAGGTAGATGTAGATGTAAAAGAATACATAGAAAACTGGACAAGGGAAAGGGATTAATCTCACAGCCAAAGTTATAACAGAAGAGGAGATGGTCTTACTATTACTTGCAGTCTTGAAAACCAGAAAGATATCTAAACTAAAAAAAAATAAATGCTGTCATCCAACCTCCCAGAAAACAAACACACACAAAGCAACAACAAACAGATGGCCAGAATGTTGCATGTTGGGCAGTGTCCAAATTACCTCAGAGTAAAGGGTATACATGGTGGGAATGCAGACAATCTAAGCCAGCGTTGTTGCCACACCTAGGATTAAACCCTAAGATACTATTGTACATTTTTATAGTGATACTCTTTCGTATTTACTCATTCTTTTATACTTATGTCAGGAAGTGGAAGAATTACAAGATGTTGTAGTACTCCGATACAAGATAGTATTTTATCAAAGATAGTATTTTATCAAATATTTACAATGCAAATAGTGTAATTTTGAAGTGGAAATATGCAGTAAGCTTCAAAAAGGTTTGGGTTAATTCACAAAATAAATGGACTACACAAGGATATGATCTCACCATCGACTAAACCAAGCAAGCTGCAACTCTAGATTCTTTAATAAAGCCACATTTCAAAACTGAGGTTTTAGTCTTTCAGAAGTATTACTTACGTTTTGAAACATCATGCAGAGTAAGGAAAGCTACCACCTGTACAGCACTAACAGATAAAGATTCTCATGCTTGGAAATCCTACTCACAATTGCTTATACAAAAGTTCACATGTTCCTAGCTACTGTCAGCAGCTCACAGGTCAAGAAACATCACATGTGACAGTGCCTTAATCTTAACTTGATATTCAAGTACTTGCTTTGGAGACCTGAGGGCACTGTCTCTGCATGTGGCCTAAAAAAGTTTCTTTCACAGCATCAGCTGGAAAAGCAAGGTAAGGTCAGTTGTGCGCAACAGGTAAAAGCAATGGCTTCCAGTCAGAAATAGGCTTGAGGACTGCAAAGGACTAAGTAAAATCTCTTTCAAGCAGTGGGGATTTATTCCTCTGTTTAGGGGCTAATTTTACATCTTCTCTGTTAAAATGCAAAAGAGTATCACGTGAGATCTAAAGAAAAATATGTCTAAGGAGAGAAAGTTGTAAACACTTGTAAAACATTCCTGTCTCCTTGCTGTTTTACAGATAATTTTAAACCTTCTTCCATCCTCCCCGGGAAAAAAGGATTTTATTTTTTCACCTCTTTTTCCTACCTGTTCAGACTCTTCTTCATCATCAGCATCAATCTGTTCCGTAGCAGTAGTCTGAAGATTTTCGTCTTGATCACTGCTGTAGGCTGGCTCAATGGACTCTTGAAATTGGGTCTCCAATCCTCTGGGTTCCAATGGAACCTTTTTCCTAGCATTCAGCAGGGCTTCATTTGATCCTAGTTTGGTACCTTGAGATAATAGGGCTCCTTCAATACTGATACGCTTAAAAAAAAAAAACACCACAAAACTTCAATTAGAAGTTTATAGAGATTATATAATTTAGTAAGGCACTGTTTTACATCAGACTTAGAGGCAACATTTAAGCTACATTCAGTTAGCTGCACTGAAATGAGATTTATAAATAAATAAGAAAAACAATCAGTATTTTTCCATAGAATACTTAGAACTGAAAAAATACATGCAATCTCCCCAACCTCAATCGTAGGCTTCAGTGTTATGGCATCCTAGTGAAGTCATATCTAATGTACCCTGTTTGTAAATCTTCCGCAAACCCTCACCTTAAATTCTATTCCAACCAAAACCCTAGAACCTGAAATTCAACATGAGACTTTCAAATTCCACTGGGAACTTCATTACAATTTCTTACAGAAAACGTACGAATTAGAAAAGCTTATTTCCTTCTACTTAAGGTGTATCTGCTCTGTTTGGTCATATATAATGATTTTTATATATGATATATATACATATATCAGAATAAGTTGAAACTTTTCAGCCTTATTTAATAAATGCAAAGATAATAGGTTCCAAAGAATAAACACTATACACAGCACTTTTGTGATTACAGTGATAATTTTAAGTGCTTTATAGCATTAGTAATTGATTGTACTCTATTATAAAGTACAACAATAAATGCATCACTAGTTTTTTATTAAGATATTCCTGAAACAGCTGCATTTCTGTTGCTTTTCATTCCAGTATTCTGACTGGAGATGATAAATAGCATTTATGGATTTTCCATTCTTAAAACCAACACAACCAAGGAGATGCAGATTCTACAGTAAATACTGTCCTCAAAGTCACTTGAATGTGTTAAAACAAGAAACAGAAGAAATTACTTACCTTCTGCATATCTGGGCTTATATCTGAAAATGGAAATACATACTTCATCATCATTGAATAATCAAACTGGTGTCAATCTATGACTGTTTTAATGCTACACTAGTATCCCAATTACAAATTCCCAAAAGGGAGTTAAATGCAGCAGCAGTTGAGCAAACAGACTATAGGGTCTCTGATAAAACAGACAGCATGAGCTTTACCACAGTTTCACTTGAAGTCCTGATTTTGCAACACTAATACCATATGAGCAACTACAATAGTCCATGTATGTTGTGTGTTCAGTAGCCAGTTGCTAGGATGTTTACAGGACCAGAACCCAAGTGTGGAAAAGCAGACTTCATATCTAAACACTAGTGTTTTGTTTTCTTTGCACACTTCCACCTCCTCTCCTGAAATGTATTTAAGGAATGCTGGAGGAGAAAGGCATCCATCTTGTTCTACAAAGTACAGAAGCACTGGGCCAATAAACAGTAGATGAAGTAGCTTACCGTTTGACTTCAAAACTTTATGGACTCTAGATGATGGTTCTGAAAAAGACATCAACATATTTAAGCACTCCAGCATCCCAAAGAAAGCTATGGCATCTTAGCCAACTGTTTTATAACATGGATACCAAAATTTAAGCTTATGAGCCCATGCAGGAAAACCAGATTTTCATTTCTTAATCCCCTAGTTTCCTCACCAAAAAAAAAAAAGTATTTGCTGAAGCATCAAACCTGCAGTCTGTTACCAAAGAACACACATGTTTCTTAATGCAACAGCAGCTGCCCTCCATACAACAAGCTACATGTCAATTTTTATCCCATGTTAAGATTCCTGCTTTCAAAAGACTTGGCCATTTCTGTTATTGCTGTAAATTGCTGGAGGTCTCCTGTTAGAAATATGTATAGGGTGCCAACAGCTTAGCAGGGCTTTAAAAGTGTAAGTAGTTGAACGTTACACAGGAGGATATTTGATCAGTATTTTGTATTCCTTTTAAAGGCAAAGCAGCATCAACGCTTCACCTCAGAAACAAAGGAAGATGCCAGAAAAGTAATTAAAACTTCACTGTTTTTCAGGCACAAATGCTGCTGCATGATAAATCACTACATCAATACTCTCATGAACCTTGTTTAAGTCATTCCCAATACACTCTGTTAAACAGTCCAAATTGGAAAGGTATTTAAGGAGCTGAAGAGGGGAAGACAGTGACTGCAATATTGTCACCCAACTACAGAGACGTTGGTAGTGGCTCCAAGAGGGAAATAACAGTAGTAATTATGAATGTATGTTTCAGCTACAAGGAAAACAAACAACAAAGTCAGCATAACCACCTCTAAAATCTCTATTATACATAACACAGACATTACACTAAGCAAAAGTAGTAATCATGCTTTGAAATAACATGTCTATCATAATCAGGATGGAACCGCTTCCGACACAGTAATTATTTCAGAGAGGGGTGTGTATGAAGAAATATCAGCCTTAAACAATGTGATCGGCTTTCCTCCATATGCATTCTTTTATCCATTAGAAAGTATCAAATGTTCTTTATGCATCTGCTGTTACCAATGTCTATCCATGAAATTAAATACAAACAGTGGATAAAAAAAAAAAAGTCACACAAACAACAAATGGTTAATAAGATGATTCACCCATATCTGAGAAATACTGTGCCACATTAAATCTGCATAGAGTGCAGGCTAGACACCAATTCCATGTGCCCAGACTCACCCAACCCTAAACAACCCTGTTTGGTTTTCCTTTCGTCATCTTGGTGGTAAAGGATTTTATTCACCTGATTTCCTTCTCACTCTGTTAGGAGCAGTGCCTTCTTTAGGCTGGTATGATGACTTCATTTCTCCCTCAGGGCTATAGTGAAAGCCTGGGTGATCTGTGGAACAAGCAGAGGGCAATGAATAGAGTGTGACAAGGGTGTCACTTCACACATCTTGGCAGGTCTCCTTGGAGTCAGTGCTATCATCCCTTTATGACTGATGTAGTGGCCTTTCACCAAAGCCTGAAGCAACACTAGCCAGATAAGATGCTGCAGGGTAGCTGTTAACCACCCAGCCATTGAAATGCTTTGCCCATTTAGCTGTACCTTGTTCCAGGTGGCTAACCCAGCAACATTTATCCACCATCATCATGTTTGCCAGTTTCTCAGTCAGAGCCTTCCTGGCAAATTCTCTACAGTTATATAAATAAATAACAAGCCTGCTTTACTCCAAGACTTCTTGGCATTTATATCGAAAACAATAGTCCTACATTTCCCTACACTGCTATGTCATGAGACATAGCTTGCTGGTTGCAAATCAGTGAGCCCAAAGTCTACAAAGCTCCATAGGATCTGCATCCAGTTTTGGATGTCAATAATTCGAGGTAATAATTCAAGGAAAATAAGCCTGGCCACCTTCCATCTCAGATGAAAACAAGAGTTAAAGCCAAACTTTTATGGATGGATTTATTAATTTTTTAGAGCAGAAGTTAAAAATGAACCAACTTACGTATGGCATCCATTTCTAGAATTGCCTGCTTGGCCTGAAAGAGAAAAAAATAACAAATGAAGAAGTGGAACTGTAAGTAGAAAGACAAATTACATTGCATATTGCAGATAGTAGTGAGTTTAAATGGAAGCAACAGAAAGTTTAATTTATGAACTAATAAATATGGTTGGCAGCATTATTTTCTGTCTTCCACTGTGTGCGTTGGACATATTACATACATGAAGAATTTTGCTGGCAGAAGCTTACCAGACCTTCTCTTTAAGGGTTCACACAAAAACCTGTTGGTCTGCCTTGCATGCTCACCTCCCTTCTGGCAGCACAAGGGGAGGAGCATGTACCTACAGCACCCACTGGTGCAAGGAATATCTGGAGGATATAGTGACAGCACATCTGACTGCAAAAGCTACTTTGGCTTCCGAGACGGGGCTGTGCTGTGGTGACATCAAGCTGCACATGCTTGGTTGCCTCCATGAAGACTCAAACCTCCAGAGATCTCTGTGGAAGTCCCAGAATTTAAAGTCATTGATATGCATTTCTATATTGTGCTGGCATCGGCACAAAACTGGCCCTAGTATCTGGGAATCACATTTTTCTTGGTGATTCACAGGACATTTCCTCCCTAAAAATCAAATCGTTTAACTCCATATTATTTTTAACTCTGAAGTTATTGGCACAGAAAATATTATCAACCTTGCTCCTTGCTTCCTTTAAGAGTTTTTTGAGGAAGAGCCATTAAAAAAATGTATCATTTGGTTTAAGTAGATTGAACCAGGATAAAAAGCATCTCATGATTGCTTAAAATTGGTCACTTTTTTTTTTTAAATAGGAAAAATAATCTGGATGTTTTATCAAGCATATCGGTCAGTAAGAAAAGAAAAGAAAATATCCTACATAACCTGCTTGCCCTTCTACAGCTGCAGTTGAGTAATTTTCCACAAGGCGTCACACATGGACTACTATTAAATCCTTCAAAAGCTGGCAGAGAAATCCCATGAGTAGCAACTACTGGTTTGTCAACATAAATAAAAATGTGCAGACAACCTCAAGAGATTTATTTGGTTAGACTTCTCCTTTCTCAAATGTTGTGGTTGAAAGGTGAACAGACTAAGTAGGGGGGACAGGTGGTAACCCTGGGACCCTGAGGAGTCAGAGGGCCACTGTTACCCTTCCCTGTCCCTGACACACTCCACAGAACAAGAGACATGAAGTTTGGGGGGGCTCTTCCTTCCTGGGCTCTTCTTCTGCGAGGGTATCTCAGCAGGGCTGGGCCTGACTCCGCATGTGCCGCATGATCCATCACCATCCCCAAGCAGGTTTGGTATATAGCTCTGTATCCGTTAGCCCTTAATCCTCCTCTTTCCATTTTTCACCTGTTATTCATTTAATTAAGTCTTAGCTTCCAATCTTGGGTTAGGCATTGTTCTTTTTCCTTATTTCCCTTTTTATCCTCCTCTGGGAGGGAGGGGGGTAGGAGCTAATAGAAATCCTGTGCTGTTTTTCACCCGGGCTTGCCCTTAGCCTTAAAACAGAGACATTAAGTGAAATTATTTCTCTGAGCAGAAAAGTGGCATTATATTTTTGGCTACACATTTTATCCACAGATTAAAAAACAAACACAAAAAAACAGAGTAAGAAATCTTTATAAAAAAGCTGAACTCATGCTGTAGTTTTTTTTTTTTTTATGGTGTAATAAACTTCAATGAGTATTTACATTGTAAGCATGGATACAAACATAAGCATTATACCCTCCATAAACTCTCTCAACAAAATGAAGAGAATTAGTAGTAGCAACTGCTAGGGCTTTTTTTCTCCCATGATTCTCTTTTTGTTGAACTGTTGAAAATGAGAGTAGTACAGCACTGTGTACATCAGTCACAGATAACATTTTTTAGCCATTACAGCACAGAACTCAGTGAAAAAATAAGTCAGGAAAACTGATCAGTGAAACTAATACTGAAAAAAAAATAAAAATCATCATCAGTAAGCTCAGTGGGAAAACGGAACAAAACAAAACCAACAAAAAAACCACAATCAAAACAATAACAAAAAAAACACCAAAAAAAAAAAAAAAAGAAAGAAAAAAAAAAGAAAAAATAAACACGAGAAAAAAAACACAACACCCCACAAATCAAAAAAAAATAAAATTCCTGCTTCACGAGTCAGTGGTTTCTGTGTCATGTCAAGAGCTAACTAGGGTTAGAAGCCTTTGAGATGTGCAGTATGTTACCCTGGGAAACATCACGTGGAGCTCTAAGACTGGATTCCATAAATAAAAAGACCAGGTTTCCCTACTCCAAAACATTACAGCCATGAATATGATATCAGTGCCTCATTTTCCCTGGCATAAAATGTGCTACCTATCTCACCAAAAGGGGCCTGTTTGACCCACATAAGGATGCTGGGTTGAGGATGAGTGTGTATTTGTGAAGAGTGTGCTGCCACTGGCTTCACTGCTATGATGTCTAACCAAGACAGATCAAAATTAGCTTGGTAATGTGTAGACGTACTTCAGTTAGTGCATCTTGGTGTTGTGCAGACAGGCAGTATCAAGCTCAGGTATGCTCTTCCAGTCAAGCTTTCTGACACTGCATCTCTGTTACTCATGTCTTAGTGGGCAAACCCTAATACAGACAGCAATGCTGCTAACCTAGTTAAATTCTTCTACTCCTGTACCAAGCCTTGTAGATACTTATAGTGGAACTTTCCCATTAATTTTGAGGATATTTTAAAGACATAAGAAAACATGTTAAATAACCTCCTAGAGTCTAAACTTCCTGTAAGTCACCACACATCTGGCAGCTAACAGGATTGCTTTAAGTTAGTACACATTCAAGGAGGTTGGGATATTTTTTGTTTGGTTGGTTTTTTTGGTATACATACAAGGAGGTTTTCTTTGTTTGTTGGTTTTCTTTTTTTGTTTGTTTTTGTGGTTTTTTGTTTGTGTTTTTTTGTGTGTGGGGGTTGTGTTTTATTTGTTAGTGTTTTGTGGGGTTTTGTGTTTCTTTTTTTTTTTTCTTTTGTGTGTGTTTTTTGTTGTTGTTTTGTTGGGGGTTTTTGTTTTTTTAATTTTTACCTTGGCAGGAATTTTAGCAGGATGATTTTCTAGAATTAACCTCTTCAAGTGAAGAATCCAAAGGCGTTTTTCTTGCTGCGACTTTGCCTGACAAAAAAATAAAATAAAATTGTAACTTCATGAGAAAATGCATTACTGCACTATGCAGGGTCAGGAACAGCATATGGTCATTAGTCAGGTTACCCAGTGAGCAGGGATGTTTCTGTCATACCTGGACAGTGTGTTGCATCTTGGGGTTTTTGTAGTGGAAGACACTAAAGCTAAGTGGTTCCTTTGGTATTACTTCAACAAGCATCAGGTTCCCACACTGTAACAAGGAGAGGCAGTGTTGTGAATCACAGAGGAACTTTGGGGAGACCTGGTGACAGCACACTACCACCTGCTCTCCAACGTACCAGTATGTGGGCTTTGTATGCAAACATTTCATCTCTCTTTTTTGTGATTAGCAGCAGCTTGTCAAAGAGGAACAACGTGCGCTCATTTTTGGCTCGCTGAATGCGAAATGTTCCTTCTAGCACCAGCTCCCCGTAACTTGTGAGGTCTGGCCCTTTCCAGTTAGTGAGCAAACTCTGTATCTCCTGCAACAGATCAAAGAACAGCAACCGACGTTCACTTCAGAGATCTTACTGAAATGAAGACTCAGTCCGCTAAGACCATTCCCTATCGCTAAGCACAGACTAAAACATGCCCTCTTGAGTACAGTTACTGCCTCTGTGTGGACCCAACAGAGCCCTGAGCTACCTGGGGCAGCCTGTAATGAAAGAACACAACCTCATCTCCCTGGACTTGCAGAGACTGAAAATGGTCTGTAATTCAGCCATTGGTCTCTCTTGTGCCTGCTACCCTCTCCCATCTACGTCCATTAACAACATTTCCCTCTCATTCTGGGTATCTTCCTGAAGTTGTGTGGTTCCCCATGAATTATAATGCCATGTCCATGTCCTGTAGACCCATCACAGAAGACACTTCTGTGAAGTGTTCAGACTGAAGAGATGTTTCTCAGAACACTGAAGGATCAGAAGTGATTTGGTCAATTGGCCATTTGAAGATTAAGATTTATTTGTAATTTGAATGTTTAGTACACACACCATAGAAATTTCTCACCTTATTTATTACTTAAGGACAAAAAGAAAAAAGGCTGGAGGAATATCTGAGAACATCTCCACAAGCCTGTGTCACTTATCTATGGCTATTCTTGTTTCCTCGGGTTGCTCGTGTTTTCTATCAGTGGCAATGTCATAGGACTAAAGCATGGAACAGCAAATTCTAGAAGTAGACTAAACCTTAACTAGGGAAATCTTTAAAAACATCCATAGGACTTTAAACCTGTCAGTATTAGCAAAACAGAGACAGATTTCCTTATCCTACGCTGGTCTTTCTAGGACATTATCCATGCATACGCATACAGCACTCAGCCAGAAAACATCTCACTGCATTTGCAGCAGAAATGCCATGTAGAGCATTCACAGGAAGAAAACCTCAAAGCAACTCACTTTGGACTATACAAAAACCAAAACCAACAAACTTAAACATGATAAATGAAAAAAGTTACATTTTATCAGATCTCTCCAGGAGCTTGTAACTAAGTAGGGTATGGCCAAGGGATCAAATCCACCACTGTTGAGGGAGACTTAGCACAGCAACTATTCTTGCAGTACTAGTAGCATTACAGTACAAATGGCAGTGATCACAGAAGACCTATCCTTATGGCTACAGAAACAGAAGTTAATTTTTTTAAGGGTAACTATGAATGTAAACATTTTCTACAATCCCATAGTTTGCCAGCAGAGCTCAATAAATTAAAACAAAACAAAAACTACAAAAGAAACAAACAAACAAAAACAAAACCAAAAACAAAACCAAACAAACAAAAAACCAAAACCCCAAACAACAACAATAACAAACCCAACCCCCCCCAAAAAACCCAAACCGTAAAATCCCTTTTCCAAAAAACATTTAACTCTCTTTATTGCCAAATATTACTGGTTATCACTATTTAGATGTATACCAGACTGTTGTTAAAAGTCATTAGCATTCATTTCCAGCAATGTATGGCAAAGGTTACATACACTGCTGCAGGCAAGACATTACCAAATGTTTACATGTAGGGAGAATAGGGTTACAACAACAAACCACAAAAAAGAAGGGCAAATAAGTTCTATTTAAAAGAAAAAAAGGGGCAAAGAATAACATGACATAGATTTCTGGAATGGTATAAGCCTATTACTCCCTTTTATAAACTAAACAAATCCTTCCAATTTTCTTAAAGTGGTATAAATACTGATGATGAAAATGTAATGTAAAATCACGATGCACTGGGAATTTTGAAACAGAATTAAAGACCTGTAAAAAGTCTACAAAAGAGCTTTCTCTTATTGCCAAAAGTTACTCAGGGTGCATATTTTGGTTTCTCCTCAAAAATTCTTAACTTGAAGCAAAGTTAACCTTTTTCTAACTATCATGTGTCTAGGTTTATACTTTTCATAAAGCAACTGATAATGAGTCTTCAAAAGCCCAAGAGGAAAGTACTTAAATGAGAAGTAGTGCAAGAAACATCTTGGAACAAAATTAATCAGCACAAAGGGGAGAAATCGGAAACCACAGAATTTCTGAACAAAGCCATGCCCTAAGGTTGTAACAGCAGTGCTGTACAATTGAGGGAAAGGAAGAAAGCAAAGTTATCTTAAGTTCCATATTCCTGCAAAAGAAATGCTTTACAGGATGCTGCTTGTAGGGGAGCGATGTCTGAGATTTTCCTGCAGGAGCTATGATCATGGTTCCTAAGATTAAACAGCCACAGGCATACTCAACAAGAGTCTAAATTATGACTGACAAAGATTAAAAGAAATGATAAACTAAAAAAATATTAATGGCATATATATTGATGCAAACAGCTCACAAACATCCGTAAAACCTCTTCGGGAACTCACTTGGAGCCTGATGGCATGTTCATGTTTCCTCTTCATGTCATTTATATGCCATGCCACTCTCTGCATTGTATCTATGGCATCCAGCACCACATCATAGCCCTCAGTGTCCTTGTCAAGGTGGTTTTCTATTTCCTAAGACAGAGCGGGGGGAAAAAAGTGCTGTTATTTCTAAATGAATTTTCCCAGACAGATGCAGTACTGTATTTTTACCTGTGCTGGTTTGTCTTTGCAATGTGATCATTCAATTGCAATGTTTGTGCCTTTGTTACTATTGCATGTTGTTATCAATTTGATTAAGGAAGACAAGGCTTTACAGTCGGTTTAGCAGAGATTATACTTGCAGCAGCCGATGTGAGCAGAGAAACATAGCAAGCAAGCACAGCATGCTGACAGGAGACATTTTCAGACAGCATTTAATGGCTTTCTTAAAATGCAGAACATATCTACACACTTACAAAACCCTGATGGAATTACAGTAGGCATAACTTTATAGTTGGAGAGCAGAAAAGCACCAGACATTTTAAATAAGGATCAGTGTCTTTACACTTCACTAGAACATGACTCTCTAATAGGAAACATATGTGGAAAACGTTAACAATAATGCAGGAATTTCCGAAACTCGCTTAACTCACTTCACTGAATATGGAAAGATTTCCCCACTTCCTCAGTCATTCCTCTACCCAAAATTCTTACCAGTCAGGGTGTTTATATGTATTTAGTTCTTCTTTTAACCACCCCCAGCATTGCAACATGTTGGAAAATGTTGTTTTTCATTGTAATAATACATTTGTGTACAAAAATGTTTAATCATGACAAGAAACTTCCAAACAGTTTCAGAATTACAGATGAGTTCTTTAAAACGAGCTAATTATTTAGATGCACAGACTGATTCAATGTGTCTAAAACAATTTCCATAAACTCCCCAATCCAAATATATGCATATGATGTGAAATGATAAAGACAGAAAGAGTCTCTATATGTAGAAATCAAAGCTCCAAAAGAAAGAGCATCAAAAGAAACCCAGAACCTTTCTAACCATCAAGCCTAGTACCAAAGGCAAGAACTTCAATGTGCAGGAGGCCTAAATGAAATACGTTTCTCCTGAGTGCTTACGTGCAAAAGCAGGTGGTACTTGAGGATGCGCTGAACAGGTTTCAAGAGATAGGAGCCCAGGGGCAGAGAATGCTGCAGCGCTTCCTGACGCTCTCGGAAGAACTTGGCCAGGGCCTTGTTCCTCATGCACTCTGTCAACACAGCCACCGACCTGGAAACATCAATACATAGCTTTAAGACACATTGTCTCCCTAAGTCTGTAGGCAAAATCAAGAATTGTTTCTTTCTTCCCTCACAAAAGGGGGCAGCAGGTTTCTACATCAATCACTGCTGGTTTATTATGTTTCATCGGGGTTTTTTTAAGGTATGTTGTGAATTCAGCTATATTTTCCTTTGACATACAACCGTTCTCTCTTACTGGGAATCACATATTTGGATACATGTTTTTATATGGCCTGTAACTTACATTACATAAATAGACAAAGAGGCAAAGGAAAAATGGGAATCCAGTATTCCTACCTTGGGTAGTTGGTGCAGTACTGCGTATATATGTGGAAATCTTCACTCTGCATGGGGAAGAAGGGTTTACATATATTCAAGATTTTGTCAAACTAGTAGCTAAGACATGTGCAAGATAAAGATCATGACATCAAGACAAAGCCTTTGCCAGTTTCTGATCAACGAATAGTCCTAACACTACCAGAGACTTATTAATTGAATTTTAATTTTCTTTTTCAGTATTTTTCCTTTACTTAAAAGAAGAAACAAGAAAACCTACACAGAGATAAAGCAAGCACCTTTGCAACAGAGCCTCCCAAGGTCCTTTAAGACAATCTATACATCTTAAAAAAAAAATAAATAAAAAAAATGCTAACAAAAACAAAACCACAAAAAACACCACCACACCACAAACCCTCCTCCCTCTTCTAACAACTGCCTGGCACATACTTTAGTTAGTGTGTGTGGCAAAGCCCATACCTACGTACTGGCAGAAGTTTTGCAGGTTATGTTCAATGTGTGAATAACTATAAATACTTTCACATTTGAACACGGTCTAAGCATGACAATCAGAAGCCACAAAAGTGATTTTTTTTTTATTACTATTATTTTTTTTCCCCCAAAGTAAATTTTGACTCCATGACAGTTGAAAGTCATTACCCAAACAAGCTGCAACGAGATTTAGGTGCATTATCCACACTTGACTGTCAAGGCACACTTAATGCTGACAAGCTTTTCAGATGAAAACCTTGAGTTTCATTTCTTTCCTTATTGGCCTAAGATTTTTTTCTTATTCATCATCATTTAATTCTATGCAGGAGCAGGTTTCCGGAAACATTCCATGTGTTTTAAGTTCCCATCTGCCTATTAAATTCTATCCCAAATAATATGCAATTTGTGCAGCTTGCTGGAGTCCTAGAGACTAAGAAAGCACTGCAGAACTGCAAAGTGCTCCTAAAATCAATCACCTTTTCTTTCCTGATCCCTAGACCAATAAAAAGCAATCCTCTGGTAGTAAACAAAACCCCAGTTTCCACTCAAAGCATTTTCAGAATGGAGGCTGGCATTCTGCAGCCCAATAGCTGTGCTTCATGAGGGGCAGTCTCCAGTGAATAACAAGACCAAATACCTGCCTTCACAGAAGCAACACTACTTGGGGATAGACCTGATGCAGGCTGTGGCTTTTATTTCTCATTGTTGGGTTTGTTGTTTATTTTTTTTAACCATTCTTCAGAAAGAGACAGCTCCAGTAGTACTCTTCCCCATTTCCAACTGCATTGCCCCCTTCCCCCTCTTGCAAGGGTAAGGCAGGTTGTGTCATTCATTCATTTCTTCACTGAGCAGTGACTCATAAGGACGCCGTACAAAACAAGGTACTACTCCACATGAGGACAAGTCACTGCAATTCAGTATTTCTTACTGGATTTCAATATTAACCGTTCCAAAAAGATAAAGTAACTTGAACAAACCTCTAATAAACGTTTCCTGAGGGGACTGCGATCCCCATTTACTCACTAGTGTGGTTGTAAACTTATTAAACTGCTCTTATCTTAGAAACCAACCCACTAATTGTAATCTTAATGCAAATACAGTTCAATGATTTAGCTTGGTCTTTCACGCTTGGACTAATCTTGCTGTTGCAGCTGGTTTTACAGCAATGCAACTAGATCCCATGTTCACACCCAGAGACAGCCTGTTCACGTCCACACTTGGGACTCGCAGCCACAGCTCCAAAACCTCTCTTCTTTGACAAAAAAATAACAAACCTCAAAGCACTGCAGACATTACACTGTGTAATTTGCCACAACAATCACTACCAAACTAGCTAATACTCATAATAAGTCAGAGTGTTTGAGGGAGCATTAACATGAAATTCAGTACAATGAAAAAAAAAGGTGATTTATCTTCTATATGCATATATTAGTACAAGGGGTTTGTTTAGGGGATTTTTTTTTTCTGGTATAAATAGTAGTATATTCCCATGGTTACAATCACAGAACAATGCAATTTATAGAACAACTTCATAATCCAAGTGTAGAAGATTTTGTATCAATTATTTTTAAATACATGTGTATATATATTCTAGTCATAAATATAGTCACATGATTGTTCTGCTTTTCAAACAAAAAAGAAAGGAAAATCTGTTGTAAAATTTTAACAAATGAAAGCATAATCTGTAAAACACACAAGGCCAAACATTGAGGGTTTCAGAGTGGACTGAGTGTACATTCCCCACAAAATCAAAAGCAAGTCTGAAAGGGGTCTTTTCACACACTTCCACTTCGAGTTTTGTTTTGCATTTTTGGGGCGGGGGGGTGGCGTGCAGTTTGTTATTTCTTTTCTTTGGGTTTTTTTGTTTTGTTTTTTTTTAACACAAGGTCAAAACTATTTTCAATGGGATTTTTGGTTTTAAAAGAATGTTAGCCTAGCTATTAACCGGAATAACTTATATTAAAAAACTAAAAGAAGTAGTTCCTTATGCCCTCAACAGCTCTAAAAACTAAGAATGATTTCACAATCATCCCTGCTTTTGGAATGGACAAGACAATGAGACTCTAAAGTTCATATTGCACTTACACGTGTACACGCTTCACTGTACCACAGCTCATTTAATCAAACAAAACCATCAGAGAGCACTTACTTTGACCAAGCTATGCGAGCACCCTGCCAGTAGGAATTACATATATTTTGCCTCCAGAACTAGATCGTTGATATGCATTCAAACTTACAATATTGGTATGAGTCAACATCATGCACCTTGCTGAGGTTTCATCAAGATTCATGTGAACATGCTGGGAAAGCAGCCAAGAGAGCCACATCCAAGAGAGGCACTTTCTAAGCCTAAGCAAGGAAGCCACACTACTCAGGATGCATAGTCAAGGAAGGGACCTTTAGTTCACACACCCATCTGGTCTTCTCTACTTCACAGTAGACTCCCCAGAGCAAGCACCGTGTTACTGGGGGCATATCAGGGCACAAGCCATGCAGGCTAAACCCAATGCTGTGAACTGTGTTCAGAAGCACAGAAAATACAGGACAAATATGAATTAAATATATTTCTATCAAAACTTTCACAGAGCAAGCAAAACACCACCTATATTCATCAGTATTTCTTTAGACAATCTTCAAATTACTCAACTTGGAAGTTGTTTTCCTCACCTCCACTGTCTTCAAACCAGATTAAAAATTACCTCTGCAGGGAGAGTGGAATTGCTCCAGAGATTTTTTTTTTAATGTGGGATCCCAGAGCTGGTGTGGCAGAGGGTGTAAAAACTGAGACCCAAGCCAAGAGCTCATCTACACTGACTACAACTCATCCTGAAGAGCAAAGCCAAGAGCAAGCAGATCCCAGCTATGCTTAGCTCGTCCCTCACTGCTCAATCAATTCACTGAATGTCTCCTCTACCCTACGTGCCAAGCACGTGGCTACATCCCTGATCTTCTCACAACTTGTGCTTTTTTACAGCCATAAAAGTCACTTTAAAAGAAAATGGAGACTGAGGAAATGAGCTGAGTCAGAGTGTAAGCTGAAGCCAATTGCCTAGATCTCCTCTTCATTAATGAGGAGATAGACTAATTCTGCCTTTCCCGTTGCTTAAGCTGTTGGTGTGTCTTTCAGAAAACATATGTTCTGAATTTCTGGGGTGCTGAGTGAGAAGAGTGATATGCCAGAATTAAGCTGTCCTTTACAACTCACTTATATGTAAATGTGTGGAATACTGAAGTCAATCTTCTAATTAACACTGGCATCGTTACTATGAAAATGAAGGACTGAGTTGGCAAGAAAACTTACAAACAGTCTTTTATGTGAATAATTAAGCTATAGCTAAGCCTGCACTGGAACCCTTTTATCTGTCTCCTATTACAGTTACCAGAAAAACATCTCCCAGACATTTAATGTACTAGCGTTAAGAGAGTTCCTCTAGACTAAGAGGCAGGACCAGAGCTGGTAGACACTAAACTAGTTTATTGCTGCTCTCACTGGCAGGCTATTTCTGTGCAGCAGCCATCCCACACTGTTTAAATAAATACCCATTCTTACCATCTGCTACTTGGGGCAGAAAGGTCATGACTGGATAGCAGGTTTTGAAAAAAAAGCATGCTTTTCTGCATTTGTGGCTATTTGTCTGTGAGTTATTAATGAATTAAAAAATCTCTGAGCAGAGGGATTTAATACAGTGTTGTAAGTTGTTATTAAATATTTCTATTTATATAAAGTCATAGGTTTGCATGGTTATTTTATCTGTTAGTGTTATGTTACTGGCTAGTTTACACTAAAGACATGTTGCTGAAGTCTGTTAGCAAATAGGAGCAAAAAGGCTGCCATTTTAGGAGCTATGAACTTTGAGCACTCAGCACAACAATTGTTAAGGTAAAGATTCGAATGCACAATCAGAAGGTCTTGTTCACAGTGCACTAATGTGAGTTGATAATCCTTACTCCATTTTCCTTGAAAGTAAAAGTTGTGAGGCTGTTTACTACTCAAGCATGAACGTTATACACAGGAAACACAGTGATGGATGATTGTGTGAGAGGAGTATAAAACACTATACAGCAAACTTCATTGAGCAAAACCAAATAACGAAGTGAAGTTCCAAGAAACAGTCCATCAAACATTGTTCATAACTAGATCTTACAAAATGAAGCTCCCTACATGTTTTGACAAATAGTAAACATTTTAGTTCCTACAAGCTCCAGAGTTACTTTAACCGTAACTGTTCTGTTACACACGCCAACCAACTTGTGTCATTTCCCACTAATCTTGAAGAAAGAAATGACTATTACTTGATTCAATCTCTGAGCTTCAGGAAATGCAAAAAGTAAATAAAAGTACCTACAGTGAAAACTTGATTAAACATTTAAAACCTCAACAACTACAACATTCACAGCTAAAACAGTAGGGTGAAAAAAACAGCACTGGAGCCAGAGCTCATATAATCTAAGCACAATTTCCACTGGAAGCAGTAAAGAAGCTCCAGCAGAGCTACATCCATTAACTAAGGCTTTGAGCTATGACTTCAGCATATTATTATCCCCATGCTTAAGTCACAGTGAAGACCTAGCACACTCAAAGCAATGAAACAATAAATGGCCGAAGTCCCGTAAGATTTGAAGGACTGCATACTGCCAAAAAAGGCAGTTTTATTTCCACTACCCAATGCTGGGAAGATACAATCAATCAAGAATGCACAACTGGAGTCTGTTAAGACATTCAGCAGTTGCCATAATGACATCTTCACAGCCAAAACCAGAGCCATGGGGTATTTTGGTATTGTTTGATTTTGCTTTTAAGTGTTTGCACTTGTCTGGATGAAACTAAAAAAATGCTTGTTAGGATTGCAATCTCTAGCAATTTCTGAGCCATCAGGCAGTTGCCTGCCAATAATACAAATGCTAAAAGCATTTGACAAAGGAACAAAAAGCACAAGCAATGATACACAGATGGATTTTGGAACTAATGGCTAGAAAGTCTACCAGAAAACTCCTTTCAGCCGGCCAGTATGAATGAGAGTGCAACTTTTTACTGGACTTGCTATTATCACTTGCACCACCTCTGTTTCATGTCCCAGCCAGCAGCAGGCCCAGCAGGCCCAGCTATAAGCAAGCAATACAGCAGAAAGATTTACCAACTATAAACTGTGCTATCTGTAAATATCCTGAAGGCCTCAAAAATGGCCTTCCATGCACAGGCACTCTGCTAGCTTATGCTCAACTTCTTGTTCTCCAGAATCCCAGATCGTTTTCTGATAAGCTGCAGCTGGACCCAACATGCACATGGGGTTATTCCATTCCAGAAGCAGGACTCTCCATTTGCCCTTACCCCATTCTCTCTCCTTCAATTCACTAGGCTATTTTGAGCAATAGCAACACGCCATAAACCCCACTGCAAGGAGATGAAAATACATCTTACTTTTGTAGTAGTGGTGCCAACACTAAGATCTCTCAGTGCTTACAAAAGATCAATTACTAGATAAATAACAGCTTTTTCAAACTCAGCTCAAGCAAATGATCCAGTGACATGGCAGCACTAAGCTGGTATCATCACTCCCCTTTCCAATAAAATCCCTTCTGTCACAACAGAGCCAAACAAAATAGAGCGGTCCAGTTAATCCTAAATCCTTGTGTTAGACCTATTATATTAAATGTTTGGTGCTGGCAATACTATTTTCACAACAAAGCCTAAAACATGACAGGTCTGTGGTTTCATTTTTTTGGTTGGTTTTGTTTGTTGGTTTTGTGGGGTTTTTTGTTTGTGGTTTGGGTTTTTTTTCCGTTTTTTTTTTTTTTGTTGTTGTTGTTGGGTTTTTTTGAACAGAGACAGACACACACAGCTATAGAGAGATTATCCACATTTAAACAACTACATACCCCTCTTTCTCCCGGAATACCATGGAGATGACATTACTTCTTAACGCATTTGAGCTCTACAAATGTGGGTTCTCTGATTAAGTCTGCAATGAACTGTAGCCCAAATTACTTCATCTCTTGTTGTCCTACCTATTACAGCCATTCCCCTTCTCCCTGATTTGCTCTCTGGGTTTCCTGGAATGAAAGACACCTATTTTCATCCCCTGCATTTCTCCTGTATGGCACAACTTTTCCTTCTCTATACTTTTTGTCTTTGGAATTGCCCAAAAGAATGAAGATGTCAGATCAATGGTCAGAAAATTTCAAGTATTTCAGAGAGAGTAAGATTTGAATCTTAAGGCTAGGCTTTGGGCCATCCCCTTTAGAAAGATAATTAAAGGTATGGCTGCTGGATTCAGGAAAAAAATGCATCTCAGAAAACATCAGAGCCACAAGTATGTTAAGGTTATTGTCTTTTCTAAAAATGCAGCCACGTTGTATTCTCTAGTTGTTTTTAAGCTGACAAGACATAACCAGAGTATCACTTGATCACCTGTATTAAGAAAAAGGAGGAAAAAGAATGAACCCCTGTAATAAACTACAAAAAGGAGATCTAAAAATGAACCCTAAATAGATAGTTCCACCAGTTCAGATACACTTATTATAGAAAATAACACCTTTTTTCTGATTTTCAAAAATGCAAATCAGAGCCATATTCCTATAATCTACTAAGAGAAATGCCTTCCCTTTCCATGGATTTGATAACTTTTCTTGGTGGAAGTCACACAAGCTGTCAAAATTAGGTCTCAAAACCTACTAAATTTATCTTATTCACCCATATCACTCTGCAACTGACATTGTGCTGTAGACTCCTGTAATAGCCACTTACCTTGGAAACAAAACAGTCTGCTATAGCCACAGGATCATTTTCACAGTTTTCCAAATCTTGCAAAAGTTCACTAAAACAAAGAACAGGAAAAGGGAAGACAATTATGGTACACCTTGGAATAGACACACCCTCATATTCAGAGTCAGACAGACATTCATAGCAGTGATGCCCAAACCGCTTAAGGTAGGGTGTCCCAAAAAGGGAATGAGAATCCTTTTGTGTCCCTCTTCCCTCCAGATGTATAGACGATGGGGTCTTTTGTTTGGGGCAGAGGAGCACTCTGAGGAAATGGTATTCCTACATACTTAAAAATTCAGGTCAACACAATGACCATGGTTTGCCAATTTCCTAAGGAAAGATGGACAGCTCTTCTGTAATACTCATAGTGGTGTAGTCAGACACTTGTGCAGCTTGTGTATCAACTAATACAATTTAAAACTAACAAAATTTAAAAGACTCTGAAGCACATGCCCTGTCCAATTAAGACTTCACATGTTCTAGAAGCTTTGTATGACTGAGGGAGCTGAGGAGCTAGCCTGAAACACACAGATGAGAACAAGGGATTTATTACACATACAAGAAGAATGGCAATAAGCTCACGCAGGAAAATTTGTCTACCGTTAGTGGATCTCTTCACTGAAGAAAAATGGTTAGCATGGAAAAAGTTTCCTCGAGTGGAATATATAAATTCTACATGCATAAAACCAAAACCTTACAGACAAGATTTTATAATTTTGACATGCCAAGCAGAAAAATAATTAATTATAATAGGGGCAAAACAGTAGCAGAGCATGTTCACTAGTGTATGAAACTCAGTTCTCTAAAGCCAATTCAACAAAAGGAAGAGTTCAAGCAGAAGAAGAAAACTTGAAAGATCTCTCCTTGATGCAAATAGTCTTTAGTCTTACTGAATGCTGTACTCAGAAAAACCAGAGATGAAATTTTGGTTTTTGCCAAATTGTTCTCTGATAGAATTTTTCTTCTCTTCCCTCTCCTCCTTCTCATCAGATGATTTTCCATTCAGGGCTACTTTTCTCCCAGTTTACAGCTGGCTCTGAATGAATTTTGCCTAAAAGTTGCTAAGCCTGTATCTAGGGAGCTACCCTCTTCCCCTCTAAGCAGGCACAATCTCCCTCTGTAAGTGAGAAAAAGACTAAACCAGAAATGTTTCCTGACTTGTTCTGTGCTTCTTTAATTACTGGAGGAAGGAAGGGGAGAAATCAGTAATCAGTCACAAGGAACAAACACAGACAAAGACCTTGGGTTCAGCGGTCACAGTCACTCATTTTGTATCATCAGCACACTGTTTTAAAACAAGATACAAGTATTTTTCTTCTCCATTTTGATCTGAACTGGAGCAAGAGATGGAGCAAGATGATGACAGGGACATTAGACTAGTTATTTTAGTGGAATGGAAGGAATGGAAAGACACAGGAAGGAAACAGCATGGTTTGTCCTGAACCCACAACAAAAAAAACCCCAAACCAGTTGATGATCAAGTAAAATGCAATCTAGCCATAAATGCTAAAGTGTCTGAAAAACTTCATTCTCTCAGTGCCTGACAGAGCACAGCATTCAAAATAAAAATGAACATACCAGGCACAGTCTGGTCCTTATGGTAGAATACTTTCACCATATAATGTTCTGGAAAATTAATCTGAAAAGTTCAGACTTTCAGTAAAAAGACAAACCAAAACCAAACCAAACGAAAAAAAAACCAAACCAAACACACAAAAATTACAAACAAACAAACCACAAACCAAAACAACTCAAAACAAAACAAAACCAAAAAAAAAAAAAAAGAGAGAGAGAAAATTTGCCTTGATGTAAGTTCACTGTCACAAAAGTCCTATGGCCAAGACTAATTTCTTTCCACTCAGAAAAAAAAACACAAACAAAAAAACCCCAAAACAAAACAAAAAAAATCCAAATCCAAACCAAACAAAACCAGAAAACATTTGTATTAAACGTGAGCTTTTACAGGCTTTATGAAGAGTCCTCCTGACAAGCCAGCCCTTACTACCACAAAGCTTAGAGCACAGGAAATGCTGAATACAGCAGTTACAGAAAATGTCCCTACATTGTATTTGTGTGCTTCAGTAGTCACTGATGGACAAGGACCATGCCGGATGATCTGTCTCAGCAACAGAAGTTTCAACTTGGCCTCTCCCAAGATCATCTGAGTGCTGGTAGGAGTGTTAAACTTGAGCATGTTTCTCTGCAGAATTCCCATTTCAGGATCAAATCATGGTATCAGGTGGAGTATTTCTCCTAAACTGACACTGGAACAAATTTCAACAGGAAATGCCAAGGAAGAAAGGCAGCAAATGCTAACTCCGAGAATACTTTCCCCTTCTGAATAAATACATTAATAGTGGGGGAGCTTCTTCCAGGAGGCAGAGTAGGATCAGTGGGCCAGTATATTGTCAGTGATTCTGCTTTAAGAAACAGCTTTCCAAAAAGAGATCATAGTCACAGGACAAGCAGTTACCACCCTGGCCATGATTTCTGCCATTCAATGTAACAGTTAAAAAGTTGAAATGAAATTTATCAGATCTATATAAAGACTGAAACTTTTAATCATTGATTAATGGTGAAATTCGAAGTTGAGAAAAGGTAAGTCTTAAACTATTAAACCATACACACAAAAAGCATCTGGAACTACTAACACAGAACTGTCAAATGCAAAAATTAAAAAAAAAAAATTCAAAGGCAAAAATAAATACAAATGCTCTAGAGTATGTTTAAGACCCAGAATCTACATGCCAAGTTTCACACAGGAGGGAACTTAATCCTTAAAGTTATACTGGGATCTACAATGACTGTTCAGTGTTAAAAGCTCATAATTTCCATGTAGAATTTTAAAGTAGAAGGCCTGAAATACATTAGTAATTTACTAGAGGCACTGGACAACTTTAACAATCTGTCTCTAAAATTACCCAAAACTGACTTTTTTTTTTTTTTCTTCTTCTTCTTTTTAACCTCTATAACTCTTTTTTTTTTTTTTTTGCAACTCAATTATTCTGTATGCTGACTGATCATACTTGAAGGTATTTTAATTAGATAATATTTGCAATGATGCTGGTATAAATGTGTCCCAGCTACTAAGTCTGCTATTCCTTTAGCTTTCGAAAGATCTGAAAAGATAATGGACAGAATTGGGTTTTTTCTGTCCTGTGACCACTGGGAAGCTCTAAGCTCACAATCATTGTCTCATGGCTCTATAACACATGATCAAGCTACCACTTAACTTTCCAGTTAAGTGTATTTCCATTACTCTGCAGTAGCTGCTTTAAGTTTCAGGAAAAAAAATTTAGGTTTCATCTTTGTCCATAAGTTCTGAATAGATCCATCCCCACTCCTCCCTTTGATACTGAACAGTGATCCCAGCAGCTGAAGTACTTTAAAGTAGCTTTCTATGATGATGGAAAAACACTGAAGATGCTTTTTGACACTAGACCTCCACTTCAGAATCCTTTTTTGGTACAATTAAGTTATCTGTTCTTCTCCAAAGAACACAGTAGTTTGGGAGATATTTGTCAACAAGCTAAGAGAGCTCTTTCAGGAGTAATGAGATATAAAATGTGTGGAAACTTTATGTCAATGTATTTCTTGCATCAGTTGAATATTCAGGTTTCCCTTAAATGCAGAGTAAGTTCATTATTTTTACAACAACAGAGGACTCAGACAAAAGCAGTGGTAACATGCCCCTAAAACCGCAGATACTGCAGGTCCCACACAATGTGGCACTACCTGTACAAGCATGAAATTTTACTCCAGGCTCCCAATAAACACTAGAATCCCATCTGCAGAATTTTAGAGAAGGCTGTAAAGATACCAAAACAGAAGCCTGCAACAAACAGAGAAGTACTTGAACACAGTTTTGAGAAATTAATTCAGGGAGTCCCTAGTAGTATAAAACATTACAAAAATCCAGATCTAGGTGGTGTATATTGGTACATAAAATGACCCGATATAGTGGGAATAAAATGATGTCTCTTTAGTAAGGCAAGAATTTCATTCACGTGGTCTTGCATTAGTCTCAGTTAGGACACAGAGCAGGTTATGCTTAAATTCACGACAATACCCAGCATGAAAACAAAATTAAAGTAAATTGAGAACACATTTCATTTACAAAATAAACAGCTGAAAAAAACCCTGATCTCAGCAAACCAACCTTGTTGAGAATCAAAGATACACCATTTCTCAATTTATACATCTTGTCTGTATTAACGTAATAAAAGAGTATTTGCTTGGCTTGCTCGCTGCCCATTAATGCAGGCTGTTGAATTGTTTTCATTTAGTTAAATATGAATTTACCTGTTGAAATGGTAGATATCCCTTATGTTTCCAAACAGGGCTGATCGCTCTTCTGTCCCTAGGGAGAGCTTGGTCTGGTCAGTGATACAGTCAAGGTAATCCTACAAGAGAGATGAGAAGGAGAGCTTCAGACATTTCCCCCTTTTCCAGATCAGTAAATGGAGATATGTTTTATTGTACAAGATGAGTCTCTTTGTATCAGTTTCACCTTGTTATTACAATAAAGCCTTCAGTAGCCCCTCTGTGAACAGTAGCTCTATTATGAAAGGTAACAGTACTCACCTGTTCATTGAAACCAAGGAAATAACAAAAGCCTGAACACTAAGTTATAGCCCTTAGGAGGGACAGCCAACATTTCTCTTGCTACTGATGTACAAGTGTACTCAGATTGCATTCACAGTGATTGTTTTAATTGATCATTTAACTGACTCAAAGACAAAAAAAAAGTAAAAATAGGAGATTAAGAGTGTCATATAATGCAGTCTTAGTAACAGAAAACCTACATAATGAAGAGCAGAAAGCACACAAGCAACACAGGCTCAGAAAAGTAACCACTGCAAAAAAATTATATATTTTTTTAAATCATAAGAAAACAATACAGAATTTATAGAGGACAGATCTTGATGTATATACATGAATGCAATTTAACCAAACATACAGTTAAGCTGCAAATTACATTGCTATATACTCTAGCAAACATTTCCTTTTACATTTACAAGAGTTATAGCATCTCATCCAGGGACTTTTAATAGAATAGGAGCAAGACAGCTAGAAAAAACTCAGATCAGCAGTGTTCTGGAAGAACAACTCTCCTGTTCTTCCCCCACTTTGATAAAAGCTCAGCTCCTGAAGTGTCACCTTTCATTCTGTTGCTGCTACAGTATTAAAATTTCTCAGATAAGGGAAAAAAAAATCCATTAGTCTGTTTAACTAGCTACAACTCATAAACCAAGAAACCCAATGTGCTGCCACATTCATGAAGAAATTCTGCTGAAGGATGGAAATAAAGTAAAAGTGAAAACAGCTGAAACAATGTGAAATAAAAATAAATAAAATCCCTTAGCCTGGAGCTAGACATCGTGGTGTGGCAACCTCCCAAAAGCAACACAGCATTCCATGGTGCTGCAAGGAGGGAGCCCTGCAAAACGTCAGTGAGACTGCGAAAACTTCTAAGATATGTGTTCCAGTGTTGTAAAAAAAAAAAAAAAAAAAAAAAAAAAAAAATTATAGACCACATACATTGGCCAACATTAATTCTCTGTGTAAATCCCATGAAGCCATACGGTTTGAATCAACCATGGATCTGACTTTTGGATTTTAGATGCCCTCATAATGAAGGTTAAGAATTGCAGAGTCACAGGTGTAACCAAGATTCAGGTTTAGATATCAGTAGGCTTTCCTGTCCCCTCCCCGTACCCTAATGCTCAGTTGTTCACTCTTTCATGACCTCCAGTTAATGGTAC
Source organism: Actenoides hombroni (assembly GCA_024336885.1). Lineage (NCBI taxonomy): Eukaryota > Metazoa > Chordata > Aves > Coraciiformes > Alcedinidae > Actenoides > Actenoides hombroni. The sequence goes on along the minus strand of WUAM01000164.1, from coordinate 1,759,410 downwards.
ACCTCATCTCCCCCAGAGCTCAATATTTTTTGCCAAGGGAAATCAAGTACGCCTATTCCAAGGCAACCTTTAAGAGCAGCAACAAGCAGCAGTGGGAAGGCAAGGAGGCAGGTCCTTGGAGAGCCATCCCGTCTCTTCTGTGATGGCATCTGACTTGTACTCTTACCTTCTCACCTAGATGACAGCAGCCTTGCAATCTAAGTCTATCCCTAAAATATATTTGTGCAGTAAGACATTAAAACTGCATCCCTAGAACTTCATGAACTTCTCCTTGACTTTTTATTTATCCTCAGAAGCTGCAGAAGAATAAAAGGTTTAGGATGGTGAGGCAGCCAGGACTGCAGCAAGAAATATGGTAGGTCAAAGGCAGAAGTAGATGATAGATTCAAGGTTACTCCAGTGCAGAAATGAACTTGTGGAAGAACAGTGAAATAGTGATCTTCTGAAAACACTTTTAGCACTGCAGGAAGGCTGCAGCACACCAAGTTGGTATGATAGGGTGGATTGCAGAGGAATGGAAGTATTATAACTAGCACCATACAGCATATTTATTGACTAAAGAGGAGTTCCTCTCAAATTCATTCATCTCAGCTGGAGCTTGAGTTTCTTCAAAATTAACACAGTCCACAGCTATTTCCAGTACTGTAGACATTGTTACAAGCATGACCTGGTTTGTGCTCCTTTTGTCCTCTTATCCCAGCTTTCCTCCATATATGCCTATTATTCTCAGTCTTTTACCAACCCTCTTAAAGAAAGAGGAAACCAAGTACTTTCTAATGCTCCTGCCAAGCAGCAATCTGCAGGTGCTTTGGCAGTTTTCCAGCATTCCCGTAGGCATGCCAGTATCAGGTTATACCACACACCCACAGCTTGTGCTCTTTTGCACAGTTTAAGACTGTGCTTCAGACCCCCTTCTCCTTCCAGCACCACGTCAGAAACAAACCAGAAACTTATGGCTGGATTTATCCTTACCTAGAGTAAAGGGACAGTGCTATTTGATTAAAATGCTTGGGATTCAGAGGTACTTTGTATCTCACCTCATACTGTTAGGAAATGACACAGGATTTGGGGACTGCTTTCATGTTTTAGCTTTCTATTTTTGTTAATATTGTTGAATTGAGGCATGTGCAAGCCTGACAGCTACAGACATGGTTATGTTGCTGTTATACATGTGAGCAGATACCTGAGCTAGACAAACTGCTTAATGTGGCACTGACAGTTGGGTAGTCACAGCAGCAAAAAGCTTCAGATATCCCTCTTTATGTGAAGGAAGTGAATGTTGGATAGTCTTGACACAGTGGTCTGATGAAGTCCAGGCACAGCACAGCAGCACATCACTTGCACTGACTCAGCAAGTGGGACCCTTCTGGTTATGCTGCTTTATAGAGCATGTGTGCTCTCATAAAGGCTTCATGAACTCATCCAGGAAACAGATGCAGTATTGGCATACAATGTCCTCCGCAAGGACAACATCACAGGCAGTTCAAAGCCACCCAGCCATGAGGGTTTTCCTAATTATTTCTTAGCAAATTGTACTTTGGATCCCCATGGTAGTCACTGCAACCTTCTGTAGCATATCAACAGCTGTTATCATCTGAAGCCATAATGAAAGGTTTGGAGCTACAAGATAACAGGACAGGCTGTAACCATAATGACACGGTACAGAAATCAATGAAATTTATCAGAACAGAGTACCGGCCTCATTCACTTTATTTGTTTCTTGTCAGCATCTATGGACCCTCTGTCAGCACTGAATGATTTGTTTATAACCTTTGCCTTTACTAGCCTTTTATTGCTTCCCTGCAGTTACAGCAAAAACATTTAGCTTACTTTATAGGATAAAAAACAAAACAAAACAAAGTACAAATGCCAGTCTTCTTAGACTGATTTACAAAGCAGGGTTGGCTCTAATAGCTTTGCACAATTTTTCCATCCTATTTTCTCAAACTCTCCAAAAACTCTAAGAGTCTTGCCAGACTGCCCTGCCTTTCTTGCTGGGTTTGATTTCTCCCCGTTAGTCTTTTATCACACCAAATCCATCAGAAGGAGTGTGTGTTAGAAGCTGCAAATTCTGACTATGATCTCCTCCTCCATAATCACATAGGAAAGATCTCTAGAGGAACAAAATGATGACAACACTCACCTCAGATGCTAAAAAAATAATTATATGAATTGAATATGAGAGGAAACTGCCAAGAAAAGGAAAACATGGGTAAAAATATCTTCTCATATGGGTTAAACTAATTTTTTCTATGAATTAATATTAGAAACTAAATGCAAATTAGAGGGACATTTGCAACTAGCCACCCAGGTTTTCATTTGAATCCAGACAAACACTTAGCTTTAAAAACAGACTACAGGTTTAACAATAATAAAGTCAGCCATTAATGTGATAATGTTAAATTTACACATTAAAATTACACATTAAAATGAATGACGGTAATGGTATATCATTAACATGATAATGCTAAAAAAAATGGGTAAAAGCCACACTGCCTTGTAAAAAAAGAATTGATTTTTATTCTGCCCTGCAAGAAGCATATATGCTATAGAAGTTCTTAGCAATCTCTTTATAGGGCGGAACTGTACATATATAGATATCACCAAAGATAAGCAAAATTGTTGAAAGAGCAGCATTGTTGAATAAGTGCAATTTACCAAGAGGCAGGCACACAAGATACTAAAAATTTGATTATCTATCAATATCCCCAAAAAAAAAAAAAAAAAAAAAAAGGAAGAAAAAAGGATTCTGCCCACCAGGAATTTTTGCTTTCCAATGCCTAAACACAGGCTGTAGGACAAAGCAAAGCTGCTATATGTCTCTGGACTTCAGCAACACACTCTCTGTCTCAAGAGCTGAGGAGTTACATTAGGAAAACTCAATCACTGACCAAAAAAACCAAATAAATCAAAAACACCCAACAGAAAAAAACATGCTTAAAACCAGGTACTTCTCAAAACTCCGATGACTTCTAGTTTTGCAGCCTGAGGAAGAATATGTACTATTAAATCAAGCAGGACCGATCCAGTCAGTGCCATAACTGAGAGCCCAGCTTTCTGATATTCCCTAGATCTGTGCTGCTAGTAAGGCAGCTTTTATGCCTAGATGCTATACCATACTCAAAGGCATATTTTTGCCTAACAGCCCTGTACTCAGCACAGATACACATGGCCCAAATCTGATGGCTGCGCAGAACCACCACCACTGAAATGGTTCAGCAGCATTGGCCACCTAAGCGCTACTTCCACAGCAATTTGAGGAAAAAGCTGTAAGCCAGAAGGAAAACATACCACAAACTGGATCCTGTTTGTAGCCTGCTAGCTAGAGTCATGCTGACCAAACTATTTACATACTTGTAACCAAAGAGAAATCTGGGCAACACTTGTACAACAGAATAACTGCTACAACATGCTCCCCATTGCTAATTCTGCCAACATAGGTAATTATAATATGTACCAATTCCTCTTTTGCCTGATTTTTTTTCTATTGTTTCTTATTATTATTTATTTTATTTATGGATTTATCCAGCACGTACAAGAACATATTCTGAATGCCTCGTGGGTCAAAAAATAGTATACTATCCACAACAGGTGGCCAAGGATGCTGAATTCTGGACCGAGCAGCTCACTGCAACTCTTTTCAACTATTTAAAGTACAGCTGTACCCTGCAAATTCAAGGTGCAGTTGTAAAACAAAAAATACTTTGCTTTTTCCTTCTCGTTCCTTTGGCTATATGAATCCAAGGACTGATTGAGACCTAAATCAAATCCATCTTTTTCCCATATCAAACCCTTTTGCCAGGCCCTCTCCTTAAAACACATAATTATCTTTGTTGTCATCACTTTCTGTGATGGAAGAAAACGAGCTCAGTATTTTAGTGCAGGCCTTCTGTAATCTGCATACTTGGAGACACTTGTAACAAAACTTTTCACGTAACCAAACTTAACACATTTCTGACTGCTTTCCTCCTCTCCTGTCTACCGTATTCTTCCTCTTCAGTCTCTGCAACCAGTCAAAACTGGTCCCATATCTATATAGGCAGCCTCATCTTGACTGACACCATCCTTCCCTTCCAAGAGTGAAAATGCTTGCCCAATTCCTCTCAAAACCATTTCCCATCTCCCATTCCATGTCAAAGTCCTTGCCATTTTCATCCCTTCAGAGGCAGTCTGGCATGTTCCCACATGTCAGGCAGAAATCCATGCCTGTCAAGATAATTAACACCCTTAACCTCCTGCTTCTGAAAATCCTCTGTTAGGAGAAGCAGAAATGGCAGGAGCTCTGCTTCAGTCTTACCTGTATTTATTCAACAGAGAGAGGAAGAACTTTACAAATGCTCTTTGCTGTGACGGTGAGAATTTGCTATCTAGCAGCAAGTATTTCCAGTCCCCATATGTGTAACACAGGCACTACCACAGGCTGTAACACAATCACATTGACATATAGTAGGCTAATACAGCTAAACACTTCTATTTAACTAATAGGCATATTTTTAACTACAGCTGCAGTTTGAGTGCCATAAAAATCAGAACCATATTTTACTTCCGCTACAGATGTGCACATTAATGATGCCAATAAATCCAACTTCAAAATATGTTTGCATTGTTCACCATAGAACTTCTTTACACATAGAAACAGAATATTAACTAAAGAAGGAAATTTCTGCAAACATGTCTTTCCACTTCATACTTTTAGTGGAAATGGGGGAGTGGTATTGGTATGGGTTTTTTAAAAGAGATGTGAAGTTGGAAAACCCTCACATTGGCCAAAGCACAGACAAGTCTGAAAGACCAGCACCTGTCTGGGGCTACGCATAGCACAGCACGGCCCTGCCACCAACCAACAGCCAAAACTAGGGTCCTTCTGAGAACAACACAGACTCGGAGACATCATCTCCTATGTTCACTTCAACAATGGGAGCAGAAAGGTCCTGAGCTCTGTGTGTTTCCTAACTCCCTTTTACACTTGCATTACTTTCCTCATTATCTTCTACGTAAAACTGCCACTTGTCAGTGTTAGTGAAGTTCTTCCCTTGTGGGAAACAGCTCCATCAGGCCTTGCAGGTGGGCTCTGAAGCACCCACTTATGTGTTTGCAGAACACTAACCCTGCTGTCAAAGGAGATGGGCGATGAGAATACCTCCCACCATTGACAGTCAATGAGCCACCAAAAGGAAATCGCTGAAGTAATCCATATGCTTTATACAATCTGTTACTAGATGTGGTTTGTGATTGCTTTCTTACCTCTCCAATGTCCGTGCAGAAGAGGGAGTCTCTGAACTGGTAGGAAGCAACCTCACTGGCATTAGTCCTCCCCCCAGACCCCGGGTGGAAGAAGCCATACTGCACTTATGACCAGCTTCCTCTGAACTACCCAGTTAACATGTGCAGTTGGCTCACACACAGCTCACAGATAACAGCAATAGAGCAGGTGTGATACAGTAAGATGATACTTCACTGACTGCATGTAGAAAGGGCAAAGACTGATAGTGTGAGCACTCATGAGAACATGGTATTAAGAAAGACTAAAAATAGAGAAGCACACTGAAGTTTTTTTTCCACTGTTCAATGTTGCAGAGCAAGGCGATCGTGACAGACATCTCTCTACACTTTCCACAATTAGAGGTCTGCAAATAAGTTAAGAGTTAACAGCATTTATTTAAATTTTACCTACAGAAGAGAAAGGGAAGAAAAAAAAAAAAGTGTGGGTTTTTTTTTCATGAAGGTATTCCTGAGTGCCAAGTTTTTGATAATCAACATGACTTCCTCACCTATATTATATATGTTAGAACTCTGTCCCATTACAGATACAAAGGATCCCTAGTAGGTCCCCTTGGCTTCATCCACATGCACGGAAAGCCACAGGGAGAGTATGTGTCAGCCAAAATTAGCAGTGAGGAATTCCTGAGGCCTAACACTATGCCTTGCACCTCTAAAACACATACTTTCTTTGGTTTAGGCTGCCTTTGAACAGTTGTGCCCATGTAGAAATGAGCACAGGTGGGGTTGTATACAAAGTCAGAAATTTCTAGGGCACATCAATGTCAACAGTGTAGCAGTCAGGAGATCTTGTAACAGGAGTTCAAGTTGTCTGATCACAGCTAGTCCCAGGAACTGAACTTAAGCATTTGCCCTGGAAAACTTTGTCAGTGGCAGGTCCCTCAATACTCCCGAGGCTGTTGCACTGAGTTCATTCATAGGGTCCCTGGGCTAGGACAACAGCCTTGCAACTATGCATGGCTGGGAGACAGCAGCATAGCTTTATGCAGCTGTGGGTTCCCCCTCACTGCTTTAGAGCCTTGAGACTCTTAACGCAAGCTCTTCACACCCTCTTGTCCCCGCCCCAGTGTCAGAGGATGCCCATGTCAGCTTTCAGCACTGCCCCACAGCTCCCTCCTAGGACTGGGGTGGAAGGAGGCACATGTCCTAAAGGCCTACTCCACCTATCCAACGGGTTTATGTCCTTCCTTTTTGCCCAATGACTGCTTTCTTCAGTGTCATCTTTGTCCTGTGAGCCATTTTTTGCAGGAATGCTGTATCTAATGAAGCTCTCTAGAAAGTCAAAGCCCTTCACTAGCTGATGCAGTGTTGAACTGCCAGCCCATTTGGATGGACTGCTTTCATGAATTTTGGCCCTTTTATGAAGTTAATTTTTTTCTCTAATGAAACACAAAGCCCCCTGTTCAGCTGCAGGAATTTCATGCTAATATCTCCCATCTTAAAAGGACACATTGGAAGTCAGGCTGACAATTAAATCAAACTGTAATTTGATAGAGATACACTACAAGCACTCAACCTGAAACTGGGATTCATGGATTGTATACAGGCAAGTCCCCTAAATTGTCCATCATCTGTAAAGAGGGTATGAGTAAATCACTGGGAACAGAAACTCACACATAACCTCACTTAGACACTTCAGCACACTAACTTACTGAAGTTGTAACCCACTGGTTAAAACCACATCCCACGTGTATCTTCAGGTATTGGTCAGTATCCACTGCTAAATCACAGCTACAGGAATTTTTCCCAGAAGCTGACACTCAGAATCACTGCTCAGAGGTGCACTGAGAGTCAAGTTCACAGAGCAGATGGAGATCATGGGATGATAACAAATGCTATCAGTAGTTTACTGACATTTCATTAAAGGGCTATGAGAGTTCCCCTGTCTGTCTAACTTCCTAAAGCTAAGAGGAAATACAGAAGAAATAAGCTACAGTAATGAGGACAGCCAAATGAAAACATTAGATGGTAATTCAAATGTCAAATTGTTTGAGCTTGCTATGCAGATGAAGTGCTCTAACTATTTTTAAATCTCAGCCTGCAACTGAGGTTTGATATTATCAGTGTCAGTCATAACCATCATTCAATAACTTGAAGCTTTTTTAAAAGTAACATCTGAAAATCTTTAACAATTATACTTTTTTTTTTAAATTAATCTCAAAATTCATCAGGACAAATAGAAATTAATTCTCACAACACAACTTAGTTGGTCTGATTATAGCCTTAATGAACAATAGTTAAGCAAAACACAGCGAATTGTTAAAGCATATTTAGCCTTTGAATTTGTGAATCACCCAGGAAATGAATCAGAGTCTTGTGCTGTAGACCCCTGCCCTGTTAAATAAACTTTCCCCAATTTGTAAGGCAAATGAATGTTAACATTTTTTTAAAGGAGATCTTGATATGCTTACAAGTTAAATGAGACATTCCAGAAAAGAAATGTTTATTTTAAAACACAAGAAAGGAAACTGGAAGGGTCTGTTCTCCAAAGAATGAAAAAGCAAACCCAGCATAATGGAGTAAATTTGTGTGCATCCTAAACACACATTTATTTTACCCTTGGTAACCACAGACTTATAGATGGCTTTTATTATTAATATATGAACAGTAATGAAATGAAAGCTTGTAGCAGTGGGTGGTTTGCAAGTGAAAACTTTTTTTAAAGTGTCTTATTTGCAATACAGATTTCTCATGAAGCCACAAAAAACAGCAGCTACCCCTACACCTTAACCTGTGTGAGTGGTGAGAGTGAAGAGAAAGAGAGAGGACTGCTATGTAGTTTGTTAAGTTTTCAGGTTTAAAGGCCATGACTTTCTAGAAGAGCAGTGTTCACTGACAAGTAATATTTAATAACAGGGATATGACAAAATTTAAAAATAGTCACATATTTCCATGGACCAAAATGGAAACGGCCATAACCACTGAATAAAATTCCAGAAACTATAGTCTGGCTGGACATACAGAATTTTGTTTGGCCCTAAGATATCACTTCCGAATTTTGAAATTTCTTTGCAGAGATCTCAGTCATTCTGCAACAAATGTATCATCTTATGAAAATGTTTAAATATTTACGAAAAATTTCAAAGCATAAGCTGCACTTCCTCTCTCCTGCCTCTCAGCTCTATTCCTCCCAGTTTTGCTGTCCAACCTCTATGAACATGCTGCTGCTCTGCTCTGTGGAGCTCCTCATCTGCTGCCAGTGAGCAACAGCAAGCCAGAGGGCAGAGGTGAACAGATCTCTCTTTTGTTACTTTCTGAATTCCAGAAAGGCTCTATGCATCCCACTAATGAGGGACACAGCCTCCTCCTTCAGCCTCAGTACAGTTACAGGAGCAAAGTTTCACTCCTGAAGCCCACCACCTGTGCTCTTAACTGGTGCACATCTTCCTCTTGCCTCTCCGATCTCAAAAGAATAACATAAGATTCATTTTCACCCTTTTATCTGTACTGATTCACAGTTAGAAAGTAAGAGGTTGCAAACAGCACAGTTGAGTGATTTACACTCTGCTGCAAGAAAAGGGGGAACGTGAGCAGTGGCAGCTGGGCTTTTCGGCATTTCTGCAGCTCTCTGGAAGAGCAGCAGCCATCCCTGCCACTTCTCTCCCACCCACAGCTTGAAAAAGGCTCATTGTACATTTACAAACAGCTCATTTATTACTGCAGTATAACTCACTCTTTTGTGCTGTCCAAACACAGAGGTGACCTTAAAACAAACACAAAGTTATGGCTATATATTTGTGCAGTTTTAATGTAGGCAGTCCTAGACATAGGGTGAAGCTCTGCAGTCACGTGACAAAGACGGTCCCTGTCCCAACAAGTTTCCACAATCTAGCCATGAGATAAGAACTGGATGAGAAGTACAGGTGAAAGAAACACAAGGCAGCAATGACATTTTATTCAGTGCCTTTCAAATGTTTGGGAAGTTGCCGAATGAAAGGCATTTATGAATGTTACCAGCAGGAATAAGACCGAAGTAATGACGATGCAGATAAGAAAAAACAAGCATCAGTATATCTATCCCTGGCTTTGTGTACTTCCTATGATGTTAGTTTACAAACAACTTCCTGTTTATGCCACAACATAAGCACTTACCTTTCACCACGTATGTAATTTGTTCCATTACTTCTGGTTGTTCACAACAGAATATATTCCAATGCCACAGCTATAAAACATCTTTTTCCAAAGCCCAGAAAAACAAGGTTTGGGTTTTGTTTCTGCTTTTGTTCTGGGATCGTTAAAGGGGACATACAACGAGGAGCTCAAAGCATACATAGCTGACAAAATATTTTTGTTCAAGATCCTCAAGTTTTATAAACAACCTCATCTAAAACTACTTAAGACATAGACACGAACAACAGTTTGTATACTTCCATCACTTTAGGTTGCTTTAGGATTTTTAATATGGCTCACATCCAGGAAGGAAGAAGAACCAGAAAAAACTGAATAGTCCTACTGCATCAGAAGAAAGAAGTCTGATTTACCTTAGCTATTTCTTTAGGGGTAGCCAGAACAGCTGTTTACACTTGTTGTAACATACCTAGTGGTGTTCCTTCCTAGATCTCACCTCTCAACAGTTTCCAGTGTGGATTATGGTCCTGATTTTTAAACAGCAACTCCAGAAACAAAACATAACACCCATGTCCTCCAATACAGTCACTTTCAAATTTGTTACAGATTTTTGAAGTGGAACCTTCTGCTCCAATTTATACTGCTCTAACTCTGTTTAAACTTCATGGACTTCAGGGAGGCCTCTTGGATATGTACTGAGATCTTCAAGGACAGTTTTGTTTCAGCTGTCACATCTCAGTGTTATTGGAGAAAACTTTCCTTGCATTTAATCTATGCTTTCCCTGAGGAGGTCAGTCAGAATTTAACACAGTTTCCTTCATGGATAAAAAAACAAGCATTAAGAAAGTTCATCAGCTCAAAAGTATTCTGAATACTAATCGTAGTTAAACTTACCACTGTCATGGTAGTAATATTTGTTTTGCAGGTAATTTAAATTGCTCATCCAAATTTCCTAAATGCATATGGATCAGTCCCTAGTCAGAAAGAACAGCATATGTGATAGCCTGTTTTTAACTGCTTTTTAATGTCTTAGAAAGACAAAATTCCAAGACAGTATGATTTCACTGTTTCATTTTACATCTAAAATAAATCTAAACTAAGTTTCTTTTCTCTCTGTATGGGACAGGCTCTGTAGCTGGCCCCTGAGAGGAGAGACTGTTTCTAAATCATCACTGTTCATAAGAAAGTTAAAAGTAAATTGCCTAAAAATCACCAACTCATCACCTGTGCTCTCTCTTTTGTGCTAAAAGACTTAAGACAAGTAAATGATGTCAGCAATCTTTGTTGGACAGACTAGACTTGCAAACCTGCAGTGCCTATGTGAATCTGAGGTGTTGTTCCACAGCTTTACAGCCACTGATGTGGTATGCTAACCTCTGGCTTTAATATACCAAAGAAAAATACTAATTGTGAGACCACACATCACTGTTCTGTATATTGAGTGAAATAAAAGTGATGAAAAATCATTACAGTCTGATGATTACAGTAGCACAAAAATAATCAGCAGGTCTGCTAATAAAACCATTTCTTTGTGGTGGGTGCTGGAATTCTGTACTGTGAAACAGAGGTACTCTTCCAGAGTGATATCTTTACCTGCAACTTATGTCAGCAATCTAAAGGTACCTTCCTCAGGCACATAGGCTAGCAGCCATAGAAAAAGAGGTTGCAAATGGAAATTAAGTATAATATGGGGAATGCCTTAGCTATACTGGGATTCCCACCTTTTGAACCTGTGAGGAATTAACTTTCTCTTAGAGTTACAGCAATGCTTTTACTAACACACCACAAGAAGCGACACTGAGCACATGCAGTCTTCACTAATTGCCTAAATGTGGAAAGAGACCTCTAACCACAGCACTGGGAGGCAGAAAACAATGACTCCAATACTGACTCAGATAGGTCTTCCCTTAATCACTGATGTGATAACACATATCTATTACAAATGTCCAAAATTTCCCCTTACAAGGCTTCTCTCTGCCTCCCCCCACCAAGAGGTATGTAAGTTTAACAGACCCTATCACCTTGGATGAAGTTTTCCATGCCAGAATCCTACCTCCTTGCTGAGTTGTTTTAGGAGATTTCAACAAAAGCATTCCCTCAGGCCTTTTTGAGAAAGAACACCCTTTTCTCCCTTGCAAAATTTTGGTGACCTTTGCCCTGAGAAGACAAGCACCCCTAGGCTGACTAGCAAAGACAGGAACCATAGCCTCACATATCAAGGATGGGCAGTAGTGGGCTAGAGCATAATGGAGACTTTGTTTCCAGCAGTGTGTCTTTTGCTGTCTTTGTCCAAATCTCCACATAGTTGACAATTTTGGGGGGAGGGTGGGTGTGGAGGAAAGATAAGAAACCCCTCAAATTCACATTTCCCCAACAGGAAATTTTAGCAATAGTCCTTTGCATGTTTCAGCTCAGGATTAACAAGATCTTAACCCACAACTGCCATTCTCGGATGCTGCCAATCACAACTGGTTCAGATCTGCTCCTTTGAAGCAAGAGCAGGGAAGAGTTTGTTCCTGTGTCTTGGTAATCCTCTGCAAACCTTATGCAATGTGGAGAAGCATGGTGTGCTGTTTCAAGGCAGAGGAGACACAAATGAGTCCTACAGAAAGATGGGAACAAGAAAATGGGAACAAAGCTTGATGGACACCAGAAGATGGAAACTGAATGTTAGCACAAGTTGAGAGGGCACAAAAATGATAAATGGTGATGAAAATGTTGTCAGAAGAAAAGAAAAGCTGAACAAAAAGCTGAGGTATATAGGGAGAACTACCACAGACCCAACAAAAAGACTGTGACAAGTTATTTTAAGAGAGTATCTTCAGACCCACCATGAGAGCTATGGAGAAAGATCTGGAGTCAGCAGACACTATGAACATTGGAAGGAGAAAGACTAAAAAGTGATAAATCATATGATGAAATGAGACAATACAGACTGATAGGGGATGAGGATAGGATTTGATGAGAGAAGAAAAGACAGATGGGTAGGGAGATCACATGCAGAAGACTCTGCAGAGGAGAAGGGAACTTTCTAGGTAAAAAGGTTTGAATGAGGAGTCTGTAATGGAAAAAAAAAAAGGAGGGGGGATGGACGAGGGGACGGGATACAAAAGATGTGGAGAGAAGATGAGAGAAACTTCAACTAGTCCAGTAGGGGTGGTTTAAAAAATGTCACGTTTGCATTGAAAGGGTAGAGGAACTCATCCACACAAAATAAGTCACTCAGATTTCAGATGGAGTTTAATATTTGTGAAGCTCAACCTCCGTTTCCATCAAATATTTGTGAAATACACTGATGACACATGCTTCATTCCCCTCTAGTTACTGTATAGATGCCAATAATTTTTTATGGATGTTATTTTACTGATAGGAGTTCTTATATCAAATGTCTGAGGTTCATGCAATGAACTCTAATTGAAATTTATGCCTACCCTAACCAAATCATTACTTCAAAAAGTCAGGCTGGGTCTTGAAGAGGAGAAGCTCTGCACATTCTGCCCTGGACAGTACACCTGTCAGTATGACACAAGCAGGAAGCAGAGATATCCGATTTCTCATCACAGACTTGCCCAAAGCATGCTTCAAGCTGTACTCGTTCAAAATTTTAATTATACTTAACAGATCATCTGATAAAACATACCAAACAATGGAAAAGTTCACTCTATCTTTGTTACAGTGCTTGCCTGTGCAAGAATCACAGCAGCATGCCTCAAAACAATCATAATTCAACTGTTCTTTCAGGTCACAGACAAAATGGCTATACTGGCTAGATAAGCAGTTGTTTTTAAAGCATATCCTGGGGCAAAAAGAGCCAGATAGTACCCCTGTATGGCCTCCTCTCCCTCATCATAAGCCCATGAAATACTTATTGGCATTTAAAAAAAAAAGCTGGACAACATCAGCAGGTCTACAGTATCACTTAAAGATCACATTAGCCATGTCCTGTAAAGTCAGTTTCTACATCTGTCTAGTGTTTCATCATTGTAGAGAACAAAAAATCATCCATATACTCAAAACCCAACAGAAGTTATGATTTTTTTATTTTATTTGTATTTACTTATTAATGACCTAACAGCATTAAAATAGCATTGAAAAGGGTGAAATTCTATTTTCCCCCATCCATTACATAGTCTTTTACGTCAAGCATAATACAGGTAACATAGTCTGAGAGAACACTGCCCAAAATAGGCTAGGCTAACTCTTAATGAGCTGACTTTGGAGAAGATGAATAGTACCAGGATCCTACATGGAGTTTTACATCGTACATGTTAATGGGTAATTTATGTACAGATGTCTATGTTCTTTACATTTGTATACAACAAATGTTGGAAACCGGTTCCAGGAACACAAAGGACTAGAAAGCAATTGAGAATAGTCTGCACAGATTCACCAAGGGAAAGCTGACCACCCTGATAAGCTTCTGTGATGAAATGACTGGCTCTGTAGATGAGTGGAGAGCAGTCGCTATTGTCTGCCTCGACTTCAGAAAGTCTTTTGACGTTGTCTCCCATAAGATCCTCATAGACAAGCTGATGAAGTACGGGTTGATTAAGAACTGGCTGAATAGATAGGCCCTAAGGGTGGTGACCAAAGGCACAAAATCCAGTTGGAGGCCAGTAATTAGTGGAAACAAAAGTAAGAACGTGTTCTTTGTACATAGGTTTCCATTGTCTACAGAGCAGGTAGCATCAGCAAAACCCCACTACCAGGGGACAAAAAGCAACAGACTAGCTCTATACTACCAGTTCTCAGCTGGCAGCAGAGGGTGATTAAAATAATGCCAATTTATTTCTCCCTTTTTGTTCTCATGCTATCCTCAGCCTGACATCTTTTCAGCTTTTAGCTCTCTGTACCTGGGTTGCCCTGCTTCTCTTCCTCCCTCTACCAAAAAAAACCCAAACAAATAAAAGAAAAAGAAACACACACACACAAAAAAACCAAAAAAACCTCACACACACACACAAAAAACACCAAACAAACAAAAAACCCCACCACACCAAAAAACCACACCCCAAAATCAAAATAAACTCGCTATTTTTAGGCTATGTACATAAGCTACTGTACTGCAGTCAGCTGCAAAACTTGGTAGAGAGCTCCGGTTTTAATCAAGTTCATACTCCGTGCAACTTTCCACTTCCTGGGTTTCCTCTCATTTCCTCGTATTGTTTTTCATCTAATGATTTTCTCCCTTCATTTAGCACTGGTTCATTTGGTTATGCTTTCCTCCACCAGCTCCCGCCTTCATGTATCTCTTCAGCTGCCACACACTTCTTGGGTAGCAGCTGCCTTTTAATGCTTGCCCAGCTCCCCTTTTCCTATTCTTATCCCATTTCCTAATCAGCTGCCAAAATTTGACCCATGCTTATCTGGAAAATAAGATAGATCAAGCTGCTTCCCTTCATCTTAGTTTGGCTCAGCACTAGTCAGCTGGCTGCCAAACTAAAAGGTCTCACGTCAGAGGCCCTGATAATCAAATCCTGTAAGGCTGTAACACTCCTGCAGATCTCCCTGTAGACTTCCCATTCTCACAACAGCCACCTTTGGTTAGGTAAAACACTGAAGCCAAGGTAACTTGCAGAGAAAAGAATAGTGAGAAACACATAAGATGGGCTCTTCTGTAACATGTTTCCATACACGCCATCCTCTCTTAAGACCAAGCAAAGAACACGTACAGCCTGAAGTAGCTGGTTCCCCGCTGTCCTCACTATTTGGAAAGGAGCTCCTTTGAAGCCTTCAACCTCAATACCTACCTAAGAAAAGCCCCACTGCCAACCACTCCACCTCTCAAATAGGCTGTCTAGTGCCACACACAGCTTTCAAGATTCATTATTGAAAGGGTAGAGGAACTGTTGCTGTAGGAAACACATTTGGGTATTTCACAGGTAAGTTCCTCTATTTCTTCCATAACTTCACAAGTATTTGCCACATTTACTCTGCATCTACTGTAGTGATGCTTAAAGTATTTCTGGCAAGCATTTGTGGACCTTCCTACTTGTAAATGGAAAATCTGTTTCAAGATCTTAATGATAACTGCCAGTTTCTCAAGTTGTATAGATTACTGCCTAGGAGGATGAGTGAGAGCTAAGGTTTCCCAAACCATGGAGGTCATGCCTATTGAACGGTGACTACACACAGAAGCTAGCTTGCTTCTGTAGCCTATGATAACCTTAAACACTCCAGAAGGAAACTTGGGCAACATATGCATATAAAGAAACAGCAGCAGCTACAGAAACCAATAAAGCCTTTCAGAAAGTGTCATCTTTGTGAGAACTCTAGGGAATGAGGTGGGGGGGGCTTAATCACCATGTGCATTTGTGTTATCAAAGCTTTAGCGTGTTTTCTGGCTCATTGCCTGGAGGACCAAGCAGATTGGAACTGCGGGTGAGGAGAGCGTCTTCAGCTGACTGATACTTCCTTCTGCAGATGACCTCATGCAGCTACCTAAAAATTTATATACAAAGCACATTAAACATGCACTTCCTGAGAAATCCTTCTTTGCAGGTAGTCGTACACACTGAAGTCGAGTTTGTAGACTACAGACAACAGCTAAGGGACTTGTCATCTTCAAAACCACAAAAGAACATGACTCTGATTACAAAGTTACAAGTAGAGTGAGCAGAAAAATCCACAGGACTCATCCATACTTTACCCTGTACTAGAAAGGGGAAATGGAAGATACTGTTCATCTGGGGATTGGACAAAAACTATACTGCTGCTAATAAATGCCATGTCCATTTATTAGCAACACTCATTCATAATTAGTATTAAAGACAATGTAATTCCTTCACATAACAGCCAAACGAAAGGATTTTCCAGCAAATACACATGCCATATTCAATACTGCAGGCTAATGTCATGGAATGAACAGACTGCAGCTGTGAACTGCATGAAAAGATGAGAGAAAAAGACAGGAAAGAACTTGCAGGAATGGGGGGGGGGGAGGGGAGGGGCACAGGGGGGGAATCACTGAGTAAAGCTATTCAGATAAAGCATTTAAGGGCAGACAATTGCCTGCTCTTTGCTGCTTCTTATACGTTCTAGGAAACAGAGCACTGTATATTTTTTCTTGTAAATAAACATTACTGCAGTGTTTACCACTCTTTGTTCACTCCTGTCAACTGTAGAGCTTTGGATCTTTTCTATTAGTTCTTCATGAAGACATAGTAACAGCTTAGATTTATCTCATCAAATAAAAACTAGAAATACACAAGAACAATGGTGTTACACTAATTTATAAAGACCAGCAAATGTCAATTCCATTGTCATGTCTGTCTGTCCTGCTGTGAAATCAAACAATGTGAAAAATAGCATTATGGAACTGTTAACACTATCCTAACCAAGACTCTTACCTTCACGATGCTTTTTAGATCCTGCACATACATCCTCTCTGTCTCCAGAATCTCTTGGACGACTCTGTCTACATAGAGGAGCTTGGGACTGGTGGGCTCTGTGGCAAGGGACATAGCACAGTTTTTGCTTGCTCCTTTTGGTTCTGCTTTCCTTGGCATGCTTAGCCTTTTTTCAAAGCTTTCCTCAGGATCCTCTTGCTCCAAATGGGAGGTTTTGCGTGGCTTATTGCTGGAAAATCGCCTGGCTGGGACCAGTTCTAGCTTGATGGCACCCGTTTCTTTATCCTGGTTGAACAAGCCCAAGTGGCTGTTTGAAACCAAGGTCATTCTGCTCCCAAAGGAGCAGTGGCTGTCCCTGGAGGAAGCAGAGGAGGAAGTGGAGCTAAAGCTGACAGGACGGTCACTGTCTGACAGGTCCATGGTTTTTTTTTCACAGTAGTGGAAAGGTCTGTTCTCCTTTTGCAAATCTTCACCTTTCGTCTCGGAGTCAAGGGCCTCTGTCACAGCTGGTAAAACATCAAGAGGTAAGTGGAAGTCATCTAAAATATAAACAGAAGAAGTGAGTTTACTGTTGTTGCTCTGCATAACACATAAGTTGACAAAAGACACTTTTAAAACTTTTTGCATACAAAAATTCCACAACTCTATTTTAACTAAAATACAGACAGAACAATGTGATTTGGGGGTCACTGTGGCTCTAATGTTTTTTTAGTTGGTGAGGGTCCTCCACTGAGGGCTATTACACGGGCAGCACATACCTCCTGCTCACATATATGTCT
Source organism: Actenoides hombroni (assembly GCA_024336885.1). NCBI lineage: Eukaryota > Metazoa > Chordata > Aves > Coraciiformes > Alcedinidae > Actenoides > Actenoides hombroni. The sequence continues at coordinate 1,741,934 of WUAM01000164.1, read as the reverse complement.
CTGGTATGTCCTTCCTGGGCCCAGGTGCTGGGCTTGGTACTAGTACATGCACCATCCAGGCTCAGCACAGGAGAGAAATATGATGCAAAGATTTTCCCTAAGGTTTAAAAAAAAACCCAACCAACCAACCAATGTTGGGAGCAGTCCCTGCTATCTCCAAGCTGAGCACTGACCCTGGTTTGGAAGCTTTAGAAAACTCAGGAATCACATGGTGATACCAGACAGTAACTTTTGGTTTTAATACTGTAAGGCCAACAGTCAAATAAAAACTAAAAGCGCTTATCAATTACCAGCTCTGTACCTTGTACAAAAATACTGAAGCCAGGATGATTTCTCAATGAAAATAATGGAGCTTCTGGAAAAAACCAAACAAACAAACAAAAGTTCCCGCAGGAAAAAGTGCTGCCAAATAACTCAGTTTTCTGCTGGGAAAATAAGTGATTCTAAAACTGTTCAGCTCAAGCCAGAATATCACCCTCTGCTGAACTGATCCATAGCTGTTTTTCAAATCAGTGCAACAACAAAATAAGATGTTTGTCTTCCTGTTGGCATTTCAATTCTACTTCCTTTTTATTGCTGAAATGCCTTGCAAGATACTGTCCACGATGCAACATAGATGTCTTCCTGGCCAAGTTGTATGTGATGCACCATGAGAATCTGCAAAAGCCACTGCAGGTAAATTCAATATTTAGAGATTTTTCTTTCAGTAAGAAGCACACACCCAAAAAATCTTGCCTGAAACTCAAAGAATTTCAGAATGTCTGTGAAACAGGGAAACTTGCGACAGTTTAGGAAGAAAAGTAATACTGAAGATAGCCACAGAGTGGTAGCTCAGTCCTTATTTTATTGCAGCGACAACCTCATTTTTCAAAAATCATACTGGCAATTACAGCTCTAGACAGCGGTTTCAGTAAAGAAACCATAAAACCAGTAAGCTGCAAATTAAACCCGCCCAACATTTAAGGTGGCCCTTCTTAAACAGAGTCAGATTTGCTATGCAGTTACAAGCAGAAACTTCCTGGACACTGCTCCAGCTGCAGTTCATCTGGAGCAGGGTGGGGAGGTGGCAGTGAAGGAGAATTTAATTTGAAGCAGAATGTCACTCTCATTTTCTGAAAATAAATGCTACTATTTAAAAACAAACAAAACCACCCCCACAACAAGACCATACTTAAAAAAAACCCTACAAAAACAACAAAAGAAACAAACCAGAGAAGAACATTTGATTTATTTGGCCTGTCTTGAATGCATAAGATTTTATTTGTACATGAGTAATTAATACTGTCTTTTCAGTGATGATGGTATTAGTTTTCTGTTAAGGAGAAGTATTAACCTTAAGGTAACACATGGAAGTAACACCAAGTTTAATTTGCTCATTACATGGGTCAGAAATTGGCCATTAGATTAAAACCCTACTTTGGCACCCCTGTACTCCTGGTTTTTTACCTTGAAGTCTGGTGATATATGGCCTTTCTTTGTGCCATATTCTTCTGGTTTTGCAGCATAAAAGTGTAATTATTTTTACCCTTCTTGAATAAAACACATCAAGTACAAACTCCAAAGTAAAATATAAAACAATAAGCTGGGAAAATGTTTAAAACTGGAGAATGCAGTGAAGTTCCCTTGTTTCTAAACGGGTATGGACAAAGATGTTTGCCTTCCTATTGCTTGAGATAAGAAAGTATGTATTTTCGATAAGGAAGAATGTATTTTTGTTATCAGCTTTGGATCATTTTTCACATTTAGTTAGAAAGCACAATGCTGCTGTGCAGATGTAAACCCCCCTGAAAAATGTGCAGGGTACACAAGGTAACAGGAATACGCTTCCATGGAACTTTTTACTAAAAGTACATGACAAAGAAACACCTGATTAGCCACATTTAGCAGGGAAATAAAGGGTTCCTGTGACATTCCATTACCCCATGCTCTTTTCTTCCTGTTTCACTGATATGCAGTCTGCCTCGCAGATAACCTGAAGGCATTAATATGTAATATTTGCTTCACAAACATTGTCAGGCTCATTAATATAAAAACCAAACAAAACACAGTTCAGGTCAATGTAATTGGAGTTAGAATAAATGTTAAAAGTAGTTTTTCATAAGGCATACTGCTAGCCAAAAGCACTGGGAGATAGTAACATGCCTTAGGAAAACAAACAACCAAGCAAACCCTCAACCCCCTTATTTTCTTGTTTAATGACAATGTCATTGATTATTAAAAAAAACCCCAAGCCTACAAGGATTAGTTGTAATAGTTAAAATGGGCTTGCTCTTTAGCACCTGAACTACCACTGAACTTTGTGAAGCCCAAGCACCCGATAGACAAGGCTAAGTAATTTCATACAACACAGTTGACTCAAGTTCCTCCACTTTTTATACAAATTACTATTCCAGTATGCTTCTGCATAAATTACACCAGCAAACTATTTGCTACTTCAAAATCTTGCCCTGTTTTGTTCTTAAAGCCTCATCCCAAATGCCAACTTCAATAGTTACTTTTTACTTTCTTCTTAGTCCTTTCCCAGACAGGTGTTAATTGGTCATTTCTCTTCTTTGTGGAGAGTTTTTGATAAAATTTTGCCCATTACAGCTCTGAAACACATTTCTTGGGTCCACATGGATGGCACCAAAGCCCACTGCTCCTGCAGAGCAGCAAGTAGGCACCCATGCAGCTGGTGAACCCATCAGTAAGGCAGGACTCATGGGACTGGGGATTTCAGCACGGCACAAAACCAGTAAGCAGCTTCCTTTCCTCAACTGGCAAGTCCCCTATCAAACACTGTGCACCATGCCTGTAAAAGTTAGGGCTTGGAGACAAGCCCTGGCTCTACTCAGCCTGCAATTTCTGCCTCAGCTAGAGGTAGCTGTTAAAAACCCACAGCCCTTCTCAGTAACACAGGATCTATAAAACTTCCAAGGCTTCATAGGTCTACCTTCAGAAAACCCTCTGAGACTAGGCAGCATTACTCCCAGTGTTGCAACCACGAACAGGTATTTCAGATGACTGGTGCACTCACAAGTACATCAGTAAAGGCAGATGATGAATTCAGTTCATTGCCAGACCCACGTGCCCATCGTCTTTTTTCTTGTCTGGGTCTGCATTTTGCTTTCAGAGCTCTGGCACAGTGTTTCTCTGCAGTTTTACCACAATGTAACTTCAATCTTGCATCAGCTACCGAAGGTCTGTACTGAGTGCCCAGTGAAAAACTGAGGAGTGAATTAACAAGAGTGCAGGGAGAGAGGAAATGGCCTCTTCCAGGATTGCCCTCTATGCACCATAACTGACTGGGTGCTTTTGCAAACCCTATAATCTCTTACAAATTTCTATCTTCGATACAAACTTACTATAAAAAGCAAGTTCATTTCTCCCATACCCTCCAGGACTCATTTACAAGCTCCCTCCTGCCCAACCACCAGTTTCAGCAGCAGCACCAGTAACTTGATGCATTCACCAAAGCTCAGGCTGCAAAGGGTCTATGTAACCGTAGGTACCCCAGACCCTCGCAGAAGCACACACTCCGAGCAAGTCTTGTATGCCCTGACCCACATCTGGGCCGGTTCACTGCTTTTTTTGTTAGGTGTTCTTTTGTTTACTGAACCTTTCAATGACCAACCAAAATAATATTGAGAACTTTTGTGAGTTGTGAATAACGGTATTTAACTCAGTCTGGGGAGAACAAAAAAAAAGAAATCTGCAATTTGCATACTTTAATTAAGGAATAACAGTAATTACTTGTTAGTTCAGCACTGAAAGGAGGATAATTACCACTTGTCCCTACTCACAAGGAAACATGCTCCCCGAACATGGTCATTTCTTGTTTATGTCTTTGCATGAATGCAGTTGGCATCTCCCCCACTCCAGCCACTGCAAACCTGCCTGCAACACACACACACTCTGGCATTGCAGAACCCCACAATGCTCCCCAGCGAGAACAACAACACGTCCCTACTCTACAGTAGTGCAAAGGAAGAGACACCAATTGCCAACAGGCAATTGCAATACTAGTTACAACACTGAAGGCACATGCAAAGCAACTATCTTGGCATAGCTCATGTTCTCAGCATGCAGTCACAAACAAGTCCTCATCAAAAATGCATACACTTCTTCTGCCACTTACTTTTCTTTAACATATATTTTCTTCCTGTAACTATGTTCATAGTACTGATATACGCTTTTCCATTATCTCTGCAGCTTTGGCTACTCTAGAACATTAGCATACAGTGAGAGATAAAGTGCTTTAAATCAATTTAATATTTAAATACAAAGATCCCCAAGCCATCTCTAAATATAGATGTTTATTCCTCCAAGTTGTTTACTACACAGGACATTTTAAGAGATACTGCATGACTAAAAACTCAAAAGCCAATTTATATTCATAATTAGTATTGTTGCTGCCTTTCCCCTGGCATGAAAAAGAGCACCTCAGATGTTATCTACAACATCAACATCACCAGAAATTACAGGCTTCACATCCTCTGGAAGTTTAGCTACATAAAATCGATGAGACTACAAGAATTCTTTCCTGTATTTTCCTTTAGATACTTTCACAGTTCAAATAAAGCATTTATACTGTAGATACAAATAAGCAAGGCTATTTAGTACAATTTCTACATTTGGTATCAAATTCATATGCAGGACTGGAATTGAGAAAGATAAATGTCATGCAGCTGCCTCACAGAGAAAGATTAAAACACATTCGCTACAAGAATCCCAACATGATCCTAAATACATTCCCCATACCCTCTGCTCTGAATATTGCTCAAGCAAAGGTCAGCAGATTTTTAATTATAAATCCTGTGTACGAACACATATAATTTCTAAAACTAACACTCTCTGAGAACAAAACCCTATTAGAGAGCTAAAATATTTGCACGATTAGGTCTCTAGATACTATGAATTTATGAATTCACTGTGCACTGTCACAAACAATACGCTGCCAAGTACTTTAACTGAACTTTAAGCAACAGAAATACCAGTTATTAGAAAAGTTACGATGAGGGAAAAAGTCACTAACTAATATGCCTCTATCAAATTACTGTCGTCTGTCCGTCTCCCCTCAACAGCCCCCCCCAACATTTAAAGCAGAATAGCCTCTGTCACAACCAAGTGCACTAATGTCCGAGAATGTTACTGCAAGGGAAAATCCTCTGCGACAGTATCTCACCACTGAGGAATGTCTCTGGCTCCTCGCACCGAAGACGAACAAGTCCTCTCTATTTTGCCAGTCCTCTCTGAACAGCCCATGACCTACCTGTGCAGCAGAGGAGAGGCACGGGCTCTGCCTTCAGCTGTTCCTGAATTACCTCATTGGGCACTCAGGTAAAATGAGAAGCTCTTACTAGTCTGTACAGCTCCTTTGCCAGAAATATTGCATGAGTCAGCTTTTATCTATCAAAACCCTAAACACAAAGGCTTAACAGAAACCTGATTCACAACTTTCTCAACCCCTTTTTCCCAGCACACCGACAGTCTTCGGCATCGCTAAGAGCCTTAAATGAAACATGACATCATGCAATTCAGGGGCAGGACAATGGGCATCACTGTGGGTAACTTTAAAATGTACACTTCACTGAGCAACACCCACTAACTTCCATTTTTCCAGGCACAGCACTGTGAAAACATCAAATACAGCCCCCACTTCCACAGCATTTATTACACTTGCTCCTTGATTTGCAGACAATTATCAATGGGCATGTAAAGCAAATAAATCACCTGCTAGTACTGTGAAATTTCTGTGTTTATGTTAGAAACTCCCATGAGCCTGCAATGCAATAGGATGATCTTTGGCAATAGGATCATTCTGGATCCTGTTCTGCTCTAATATAAACAGGAACAGACTTTTGCAGGGTGCTTGCAAAGCTTTGGTGCTTTTTTAAAGAAGGAGAGGAAAGACTTTTGGAAGAAAACATGAGAAACAAACTATCAAGTGCTCTGTGCTAAACCACAATGAAGCAAAGTAAAAGAAAAGAAAAAACAATAGTTTTGCAGGAAAAGGGACAGTGATAGAAGAAAGGGGAGCAAAGATGAAGAAAGAGGAGAAAAATGGGTATGGTGCTAACCGGTGGGAAAGCTGATGGTTCTGTTGGCCTGTGCAGAAAGTGATGGCATTTCTACCTTGAAGCTGAGAGGCAAAAGTAGTCAGAAGAGTTCCCAGCTCCTGGCATCACTTACCAGCTGTGCTCTCACAGCTGCATGCTCAAACCTAGCCTGCAAAGAGATACTCTCTCTTTAAAATCGTACTTGAAATTCCTCCTCTCCTTGTACGTAACGTGGCATCTGCTTCACACTGAGTTTTCCTAAAGAGCACAGTCCTTGAACAACGCCTTTCAGCAGGAAATTGGAGGCAGAAAAAGGAAGCAAAGGCAGTCTTGAGACTATTAGCAAAGCTGTGAAACACTTTGATCTGAACGTCACGGCTGTTAGGGTGAAAGTCCCTTTTACTCCTTGGTAAAAGATCAGGTGTTTACAAGCTGTTGCCACTCTGCCATGTCTGAGATGATTGAGACATGCTCTCACATATATTCTCCTGTAGTTTTTGAGTTGTTTTTTTTTTAAATGCTACATATTTACTTTAAAAGGTATATACTACTGTAAAAGATGTACACATACACAAGCACACTTTTTGCAAGATCTCTGCAATACTTCAGACAAAACCACCATAGATTTATAAGTCCCGACACACTCACAGGCACAGGATGGCCAGCATTGGTCCCAATAAACAGTGCAGCACCCAGGTACTCAAACAAATAACCTGAATGTGACAAATTTACCATACATATGCTATGTTCCACATTCACACACATTTCTGTCAGGAGCTAATGATTCACTTCTCTAGACCTCTGCTTCCTCACACCTTGTGCCCACCAGGCCTTGCTTGGTCACTTCTGTGAAGACCTATTACATATGAACAATACCCACAGCTGCATCATTTAGGAATGACAAACCTCCTGAACTCTGAAGGCTTGTTCAAGCCTGGTGACTGCTACAGAGGCAGCCAGTGACAAAGAGCTTCCCACATCTCCTTCAGCAAGGTAGGCATAAGCAGGGGCTGCAGCAATGCAGCATGAGCTTCAGCCTCTGGTCTATACTGGCACAGTGAGCTCTCTTGAGCATTACTTGATGGGGTGGGGAGAAGCAGAGCTGAGTTCCTTACTCTGCACTGCCTTGCTTTTTCATCTCTGTACATCCACATTTGACCTTAGGTCTCCCTCAGATCCCCACATGTAAGTCAGCAGAAGTTTACCCCATACACAAGGATTTATGAAAAAACAACCCCTCATCTCGCATCACTTTAAACATGCATAGCACTGAGAGCTGTCAGCAATGAGACCAGAAACTCAAAAGCCTTCTGTTTTACTGTCTAATGTGCATCATCAATGAAACTGTACACAGATATGCCAGAAAAATAATGTTTTTTCTCCACTTCTCCTCATTTTCTAGAATTTCATATCCCCCAAGTTTGGCTTTTGTTTATCTGCATTATGTTTTAGGATCTGCATCCCTTTCTCTTCCCTGTCTCCTGCTCCCTCCCATTGTATGCACAGTGCCATAAGACCGTACTATTAATGCATCAGGATTAAGAACTGAGAAGGATGACTTGTTTTTATTTTGGAACAAAGCTTGATTTTTCTAAACTTGAACAATAAGTGGAGTCTATAGATGTTAGGAATGATGTTATTCCGAAATTCCCAATTGGCTAAGAACTTACTGAAGAAATAAGTTATCCTCTGGAAAACTGAAAAAAACCCCTACACCTCAACCACAAAGTACATTCGGGCTTAAGGTCACACTGACATCTGCACTGAAAGTGCAATGTAATGTATTAATAACTCTCTGCAATGCAGTAGCTACTTAATCTGTATACAGTACTGCAGAGACACCTAATAAAAGGAAGAAGCCATCACATGCTGCTGAGGTACTGCAACACAAATAGAGCATATGGATCCAATGCTCCATTTATAGGCCTTTTAAAAGGATTATTTTCTATCTCCTTGTGAATTTTGAAGACTTGCTTCTCTCTTTTAAAAAAAGATGACCTGATTCTATTCTATTCTAAATCAGAGCAAAAGAAAATTCAGTGAGTGAATACATGTGGGTATGAAAGCACATGGATAAGTAAGCCCCTAGATGAAAACGGAATCAAAGCTTTTGTATCCTCATCTTCTCTGTCCATACCGGCATTTAGTGAAAAAGAGTAAACAGTGTTAAACAGGATGCTGCTTGAATGTTTTAGTATTTTTACATTCAATCTTTAGTGCCGTGACCTGAATGAAAATCCACATGGGCTTTTCTTTCTGCCTAGCATCACACAGGGTAAGGCCTTGCCCCTGGCATGTTACTAGTGTCTTTCCACTCTACACTAGATCACTGTAACAGCACTTGGACAACAAGGTTGGTGTCTGCTTCTTCCTGGACTAGTCTACTGCTCCAAGCAAAAGTCCTGTCATGACAACACACTACAGCTAAGGCAAGCTTTCAATTTCATCTAACCCATCTACAGCTGCTGCTGGAGTTCACAACTTTTCAAAGCCCACAGCAGCACAAGCACACTGGAGATCTCGGCTAGGCACCCCCAACATAGCACAAGATATTTTTTGCTTTACCAAGAACATTGGAATGTTTTTAGGATTAAAAATTGTTAACTGTTTCATAGCGACGTAAAGTAAGCAAAATAAACTTTAGAGAGGGATGCACAGTTTCAGCAGGAGGAAACATAGCACATAGGAATCATTCTTACAGTGAAAAATTTAATTGTGTGACCTACAAGGAAGGTGTATTTGTACTACTCGACTCTTCCGATTTAACAAGAACATATAATTACAGTATCTTACACAAACAGATTAGTTGTTTTAAACTTGTTTTAACAGTTTGTTGTTCATTTCTACCACTGAATTTTCCATTGACTTCCAAACCTTTCTACTGAAAAGACTGCCTGAAAAAAAACCCACTGGATTTTGTAAAATTCAGTTCTCTGGAATAGCAGACTTTGTTAGATGCCAAATAGATGTGAGTTTCAAAAGCTTTAAATAATGGATGTTTTTCTTTGAATCTATCTAAATTATTTCTTCCATTTGCTTTTGAACTGGAGACACTTACTGGAACCTCCTCTGCACCTCAGGAAGTTTAGCAACCAGAATTTTGAAACAGAACTGAAATAGTAACACCAAACTCATACTAACAGATGTTCACATTTACAATAAAATAAAAAACTTTATTCCGGGTTTCTTCTCTTGAATAAAAATAAAAGCTGCAGAAAGCAGTAGTCATGTTTACATTACGAAGAGAAGAATCCTTAAATTCTACCCAGGTTGTAACTAAGACCTACTGATCGTCTGGCTGCACCACAAACTGGCTCTGTCATTTCAAGTCATCAGTTGTTTTCTTATGCTCACCCTGCTAAAAGGAAACATCAGGTCTTATTTTTTAAGGTGGCATTATAACCGTATGCTAACAGCTCTTTCAAAATCTCAGTTCAATAGGAACATATTCAATGACATTTAGAGGGCTCAGGACTAAATAAATGACTGCAACAGATTTTTTGCAGTATTCAATAATTAGTATTCTAAAATCTCACAGCACTTTAAATGAAAATCAATAAAAAGAAACCAAGCAGGTGTTCAAAGGAGTACAATGTACCACAGCCCTTCTCACTATATTGCTTCTGTAGCTGAGCACAGTGTTTTACATAAATAAGGTCAAGAAGAGTAGGACTGATAAATGGCAACAAAATAACTAGTCACAGAAGAAAATCAAAGTGTCTTATTGCTGCCATATAGAAGAGATCTGTAAAAACGCAGTCACACCATATCTTCATTTTTTTTTATTTTCTACTGATGATCCTACCACATGCTGACGTCTGTTTACCTTGATTTGGTCCTTCCCTACCCCTCCCTTACGTTCCTTGTCATTATGGAAGCTTTAAGGTAACTCTGTAAAAGCCGTTCCAACAGAACTATGTTTGTGATGAAGAAGTGGCTTCACAATGCTTTCAGAGTTGCCTTAAGGCCAATCGGTAGTGTGTGTGATACTTCTTACTACTTTTTTTTCTGTTATTTCATGAAAGCAAACCATGGAGAACAACAAAATTCCTGTCTCAAACAAGCAATGTTTTCCTTAGAGCTTTTGTATGCAAGAAGCAAAGCAGGAATTGAGATTATCTGAGATAACTGCAGTGTCACTGCACAGAGCAGTGTAGCCTCTGCACCCATGTACAGATGGTGTTAATGTCTGCAATGCTTATCAACATATTCGAGATTAACAGTGCCAAGAGTCACACTTCAGAAGCTACAGGGCAAGAAGCAAACAGGTTAGAGACTTGGACTTGCTTACAGTGAACATTTGGTGCATAATTCACAGCGACTGACTTACTGAGTCATAAGCCTTTCTCTGCACTTACTTCTTATCAGAACAGTAACATGCTTAATTCAAACCAGAAAGACAGCCATTTTATTAAATCTATATATATTGCAGAGCCCATATACCTTCTTTACAGAAGGCAACACAGAAAAACAATCCTATAGACTTAAGTCTTAAACTTCTTTAACATTCCTGTATTTTAATTGAGTTTTACACACACATAACACCCTACAAAGTAAGTCATTTAAAAGGGATCTTCAGATTTGTACTGACCATTGGATTTATTACACAGTTTTTTGTCAATCCAGAGGAAAAAAGCCTGTGACGAGTACAAACAAAAGAAGGGCATGAAACATCATTCATTAAAATGTACTGCTACATGTTTTACAGCAAGGTAGGAGAAAAGTAAAATATTCATGAAAAGACATCAGATAACAACTGCCTGCTACCACCCTTCTGCTTTCCTGACTTGCACAGTCAGTACCATATTATTTCTCTTTTGCAGCCTTCAAACGCTTTTACATTGGCCAGTTTTCAGGCTGCTTGTTAACAATAATAAACAATATCTAAGTCCACCCATATGGCCCAAACAAATGGCTGTATTCAGTAAACAACTCAAATGAAGTTTCTCAGTGTTTAGATCAGAGACAGGGAAAACAGAAACTTAGGCTATTTAAATCCTGTCAGTACAGCTAAAGGAGTTATTTTTCTCAGATTCTCCTTTGTGCTGTATCTTTCTTCTAGATAAGGACATTCAATCCTACCATTTTTCTTGTTTGGGTTTTCCACTTGCTTGTTTTCTTTGAGAAAAGAGTAGCTAATCCCTCCTTATTTAAATATTAGAGCTGGGATCCAAATGAAAGTCTCAAATCTAATACACACAGCCCAGACTTGGAGAAACTTGGCCACAAAGGCAAATATTATAATTTAAAATAAGTGAGGATGGGGGCTGAGGAGAGGACCATGTATTAACTCTGGTGGAACTGCAGGGTTTTCCTAACATGCCATGCTAGAAAACAATTCCTTTTGTTGTTCCTTTTTTTACAGAGAACATCAAAGGTTTTTCAGTTCTGTATTCTATACACATGGGAACTTACAAAGTAATGTGGTACATGATGTAGCATTTAAAAGCCATTCTCACGATTTACTAGTCTGTTTATTTTTTAAAAACCTCACACAGTAAAACTCCACCCCTCCCCAAAGTCTGCAGTAAAATTAAGTACATTAAGCTGTAAATCCTCAGTGAACTATCTTCTGTTCTGCCCATGCTTTTCCTTAAATTCAAATGTCGCCTTCTAACTTCCCCCAGGGAAAGTTTACGCTTAACATTCAATCATGAAACTCATCAAACAAAGAGAAGAGAGGAAAAAAAAAAAATAAATAATCCTTCCTCTCTCTCTTGTCTTCTCCCATAGGTAGACTGCTGAGCAGTAAAATCCCTGCAGGGGACTCACCGCCTACAAGCATGAAGCTGGTATGGCAAAAGAGCAGGGAGGAATGGCTAACTGCCCCTAGGCTGCTTCCAGACCCGTTACAAGCTGAAAATCAGTTTCCCCTCAGTCTGCCCTGACATCCCAAGAGCTCCGAGACTTTTCACAGCTGAACAATACTGCGCATTCACTATTGAGCTCTGAGGCGCAGAGACACACCGAGAGGCCACTACACTGGTATTATTCCACTACTTCAGCCTGTTACCACAGCTATTAGCTGGCGTGCTCACTTTTCAAATCCCCATCACTTTGGAAACCCTGACTCCCATTATTTTATTACAAAGAGGCACAGGTTAAAAGAAGTTTAGCAGGGCATTTTCCTACTCTTGCCTTTTGGCATTACCTATAATATATTACTCATGTAGGCAGAATTTCAATACAAAGCATCTTAGAGTTATAGAGAAAATCCACTGGTATTGCAGTGTTTTATTAAAAGGGATTTTGGCAAAAGATTAGTGAAGTTTATGTAATTTAGATCAGTAATAGAATGCAAACAGATGATCAACTATAACTATTAAAAAACTTGAATAGAATCAGGGCTTATAAATACTTTCATTAACTTTATTCATCAAAACAGAAGGTTGGTGGTTCTCCTCCATGTCATTTTTCTTCCTTTGCATCAATTTCTATATACAGCCATGGATGAAGTCAGTTATATTTGTTTCTGCATCCAAAAGCATTTCTCTTTCAATAGAGTAAGCCATAAGAATGGTTATGTTCTTCCCCAGGACAAGTAGCACAGAGAGAGTAAAGCAGGTTCCCTTTGTAATTGATCAGCCACTTCATAGAACACCAAAATACATTAAAATTTCCAATCCAATCATTTTTCAGTGAATACATGTTCATCATAATCTACAACTAAAGGACTGGAAAAATTTTAAACCTTTAAACTATGCACAGACCCTGCCAATTATAAATTCATTGCAAATTATTTTGAAGGTTATAAAAACAATCTGGGAGAAACATTCCCCTCCTGATGAAATTAGAGCAAAGTTCTTTGAAAACAGTGACAAAGGCATCTGGCACTGAAGGCCTGAACACTATATAGTGAGATCAAACTGCCTGTGGTCATACTGCTGCCTTTTGCATGGCAGTTGCTACAGTTGACCTTGACTCAGAAAAATGCAACATCAAAAACTGAAAGAGCTCCATGGCTAAACTGTAATGTCCATGTGCACACTGGTAGACAGAAGAGAAGCTGCCAATGGATCAACACGTGTAAGAGATCTTCAATGGCAAAATTACCAGAGACGGTGGAGTCACAACTTTAAGGATAAAAGTGTCTCTCAACAAGCACAGACCAGATCCACTGGAATTATCAAGAAAGGGCTTCAACCTCAGTATTCCCCTTTGCCGTGTAAGGTACAACAATGTAAAGCCATTTTTAGGATTTGATAAAAAGCATTGAAACAAACTGTGTTTCTAGAAGTAAGACATCTAGCTCACCAGAAGACTGCACAAATTCTAATCCAATTTAATTACTATACTTAATGTATGTTGATGTTGTGATATATGGGTTTTATTTATAATTTATTCATGAAAAATATTCAAGAGAAAGTCCTGATGCTGTGGACAACTTGTTAATACTTTTGCATCTGCCAATAATTTTTATCTTGAAAGAATATTGCACAGGGAGTAAAATGTGGGAGGATGAAAGTCTAGGAAAGCTAGAATGGAAGTCCTACTCACTCAATACACTTAACCAGTCACCACTGTCAAGTTATAGGCATTTGAGTTGCGGTCTTCCAGTTCATCAATTTTATTAGCAGTCACATGCTAACATTGACATATAGGGATGGGAGCAAAACAAATAGCATAGGGATTTGCCAGATTGCTTACCAGAGGGACCACGTGGGGTTTTTGTTATCAAGGTCCATATATCCTGAAAAGGATAGTTCAAACTCCAAGTCCCACTATGTCAGCACTCTGTCTCTCACATCCAGAGGTGGAAAGAAGCATATTTAAGATAAAAGACCTGATAATCACCATTAGCAAACAGGAAAACAATTATGGAGTATGCACTGAGTGTGTTACACTGGAGCCCACCATTTTCCCCCTGTATTGACATTCCTTTCTCTTATGTTTGCTTTTCTCCTTTCAAACTAACATAGCTGGTTTAGAAACGTATCGCTGATACTGCTTTGAGTTTGTAATATTACTCTGAACATAGTGATGTAGCTAGGAATCCCTCCTTAGCACTCCCACTTGCCCTCTCTACTTATCTTCTTTGTTAGAGAGAGATGGATGAGTGTGAGAAGTGACAGTTCATACTGTGAGCTTAAATAAAGGTAATTCACTAGCAGCTCCACATGCCCATCTGAAAAAGATTCTTTTAAAGGAGGGGAAGAAAAAAAAAAAAAGAAAAAAAAGAA
>WUAM01000164.1:1713994-1727616 GCA_024336885.1 Actenoides hombroni | reverse complement strand
AAAAAAAAAGAAAAAAAAGAAAGAAAAAAAAAGCCTTGCCAAAGCGGAGCAGAAGGAATATGAATGCAGCATGTTGGAGTTTTTTGGGTTTGCAATGTGCTTACCATGGACTTTTCTGATATGAGTTTTAAGCAAACATTTATTGAATAGAATAGTCATTCTACTAATCTTAAAAAAAACCAAACAAAACACATACTTCTCATTACCAACTAGTTATTAGTAGTCCAAGAGAATTATTTTTCACCCACTTAAAATACAAGCTGTTCTTTGTCACTAGTTTCTACGACATCAGTCATACACTAGGCCACCTAAAAGGTTCAGCTGATATTCCATAACTGATTTTTACATATAAAGCTTTAAAATTAAATAAGCAGCTTTTGAAAAGAGGAGTTATGTTCTAACCCACCATAAAAGTTAAGTGGCTTCGGCACATTTTCCTTATGCATGTAAGTCCTGAGCCCTTAATGTAAATGATTTATCCCTTCCCATCCTCAGAACAAGTGAGCTGATGCAAGAGGAGTGTAAAGCCTTACATTACATCTGGTACCCTTGGGGGTCCACCTCATGAGTTTGGTTAGATGAAGAATAACACTCTGGGAAAAGAAAAAAACCAACACACCCCAAACAAAATCAGTTGTGCTTCTCCAGATTATCTGATGCCACAGCTTACATGAGCTCTTGACTGGAAAACTGATATTGATTGATGGCAGCCACATAGCTCATCAGAAATTCCCACTTGAAAAGGAAGGCATACAGTACAATTTTAAGAAATAAGAATAAAGCATTACAGCGAAGGCAGAGACTATACATAATGAAATTTTAGCACTGCAATTAGTCTGGTAACTTTGACGTTCCTCTCAGGTAGAGCTCTATGTCCCTGCAAGGGAATTAGGCCTCAGATTTCAGAACAGCCCTTTGCTGAGGGTTTCCAGAATCGATGTCCCTTGTCAATGCTAAGCACTCAGGGCTTGAGGTAAAGAGAAGCTGAAGAACTACAGTAACTTTAGAAAATGGGTCCTGGAACTAGGTATTTAGCTTGTGAAAACAACCATAACACATTGACTTGAGCAGCCAACAAAGAAATGTAAATGGCTGCTCAGTGCAGAGCACAGTTTCCATCTACTTAAGCCTTCATTTGCCACATTAGGAACACCACCAGGTGTAAGCCTTGCTAGGCAGAAGCCTAAAGAGGCCAAGATCCATTTCACTATTACAAAGACAACTCCAGAGGGGAAGAAAAGCTTCCTTCCTTACACCAATGATACAAGTCAGTCCACCTGACACACCAAGTGCATTTAGATAGCCAACTGTTCTCAGCCTTCTGATTTAAGCAGTCACCCCATCGCTACAGCCCAAGGGTGACACTGCAGCTTCTGACAGTGGTCTCTAGCTGGGGCACAGCCAGCTCTCTTCCAGCTCAGCCACCCAGTCCCACTGGCAACAGACACCTCAGGTAGTAAGTCCAAGGGTCAGGAACAGGTTTATGCCCATTTGGATACTTTTGCTGCAGTAGACAGACCCTTACCTGTTCCTAAGTTTAGTGTTGAAGCGCTCTTGCATATGTTAATATGACATGCAATCACTGTGGTGTCTTCTGGCATTGCAACATGGTCAGATGCATTTTTAATGACATAAGGGGGGGGGGGGGGAATTATCAACTAAATGCATATATTTATAACACATCCTGTTGCCAGATGATCCAATTTACTTTGAGGGAGAAGGAAGAAGAATGAAAATTTGACCTGTTGTCACACCACACTATTACAAACCTCCACTTTTACTGGGAAAATACAGAAAAGGTTAAGTAGTTTTGCTATAATGTTATGCTCTCGAATTGTAATAAAAATAGAATGGGTGTCAAGTTGCTGAAACCTAAAGGCTTGATGGATAGAATACACCGAGCCAGAAGACAGATAAAGCTACTTCTTTCTTCAGCACCTACATGCACCAGTGACTTGGGACTCTCCTGAGCTTGAGCTCAGAGACAGCAAGCCATCAGAAAACACTTAGTGTGCAGATCCTGTAAACCAATTCCTCTCTCAATGCCTTAAACTCCTGCACTTCCCTTCTTATTACAATGGTAAGGACATCTTAGGAGCCTCACACAGAGGTCAGTGGTCATGACTTTTCAAGCCTGCCTCACTTGCTGCCATGAACAGAAGGAAAGGGTAATCTCAACTTTGCTGAGCTTGCTTTTATAGTGAAGAATCATCAGTTTAACTAATTGCAAGTCAATTTTACAGGCATATATGAATAATTTAATTTTTTTTAATCACCTTTTACTACAGCATGTCAAAATTGAACAGGTAATCACATGCAGAAAAAAGAGGGTCTCTCTTGCTTGGTTTTTTATTTTGCGTTTGGGTTGGGGGTTTTTTTTGTCTTTTATGTAAGCATACTCCCTCCTTGTTGCGTTAGGCTCAGTTTACACTCTGATCATAACAAAAGATGTTTCCTTCTGTAGTTGTTACTCTATACTTCAATCCTCCATCAAAAACAGCCAGGCTTGTAAAAACAGACCTGTCAAAAGGTTAAGAAATGAACAAATAGATTTTCTCCAGCTGCAGAAAAGTAGCTGACAAACTCAACCCTCTGGATCACAGGAGAAAGGCATTACTAAACCAAATGTCTGGTATTGATTTAAAATGGAAATAAAGGAATAGATTAAATTAATCTAGAAAAAAAATTAACAATTTCATGAAGGAATACTTTCAATTTGAGAAAGCTGAATAATCTTTAAGTAGGAAGAAAAGTATGTTAACTGCTATATGATTTAGTATATACATTATAAATACAAAGTAAAATCCATTATAATAAACATCCAGTTTGATTAATCCTTATTGAAATAGTAAATACAGAATATTAGAAATAATCGTGTACCAGGATAAAAGTTGTTCAGCAGGGACTACAAACATTTTATAAACTTGACATACTTATTTATTATAGATGTTCTATAGAATTTGTAATGCTTCTAAATATTTGACATTTGGCTTTCAACATTTGACTTTTACGAAGGATGCAAAATTATCTGTATTTTTTCCTCTGCTTTCATCCTTTAAACCCAGACAAAAAACTTACAAGCAAAGTTCTCTTTCCCCACCCTGCCAAAGAAGGTATTTCCTAAGGCCTTTCTTTTCTCCTCTTTCCTCCCCACCCTCCAGTAAATGAAATTAAAGGTCAGCAAGTATTCAGTGCAGTGGAAAGCCCCAGGTTATAAAAATAAATGAATTAGAAAAGCTCTCCAAGATTATAATAACTGGACATGTACTCTCTGGACCATTCTCCAAAGCCAGACAGGGTTGTGGAAATAAATCAAGTATCCTGACTTTGCTAGCAAACATGATTAAGGTATACTTATAAGCACTGTGAAAAAACACATGATACACAGACAAAACATATCTCCCCAAACATTTGCTCTTGTTATTCAAGAGATTAATCCCTGAAGGAAACAATCATACAATGCATTTTCCATCTGCTGTTTTTCTCTATCTACTCTAAAGACACAAGAAAAGTATATATTTTTAAAATAGAATATTTTTGTAAATATTATTTACATATTTTCTTACTCCTTTTGATAGACTGTAATAAAATAGTTATCTATTTTATATACTAGTCAAAATCCTTTCAAGAAGATTAAATGCTAATATAAGGCTATCACAGGCAGTGAGCAAAATATACTTAGGTTCTTAATTTTCAGACCAGTCCAGTCTCATTGCATTGTTTCAGAGTCACTTTAAACCCCTGTTAAGCCCACCTGTGGGTTTGCCTCTCCTCTGGCTCTGGATCACATGCTCTCAAGCCCCATTAGTGCTCACAAGAGCAGTAAAGATCCTGTGGCCACCCAACTGAGTTTTCAGTTTTCACCAGCATCAGGCTTCCACTCAAAATGGGCAGCTGCTTGACTTCATGCCAGAGGGAGAGGGTGACGGGATTACATTGCTCAAGGACTACAGGGGGAAGAGGGCTGTCCCCTCTATCACTGCATGAAAGTGTTTAGAAACCTTTTTGAGAACAAAGGTACCTGCAGAAACCACTAGGGACAGCCATCCCCAGGACTGAACCCCTGTTTTTTTGCAGGTTCAACTGGAGTATGTCCCTGTTCCCTTACCTACAAAGGGGCCTTTGGGTGTGGATTGTAGGTTATTATAAAGCATGACAAGAGAATTTCATGACAGACACGCAGATCCTATCTTCTTTTTATCCTCATTTAATTATAAGCTTAGGTAGGCAGTCTCATTGATTTAACTGGAATCATGAAATCTTACAACACACGTGTGTGTAAGTGTACATGGAACATGTTAGTTTCTGGATTGACATCACTTCCTATCAGCTGATTTAAACAGAACCAAGTTGCAGTAAACTTCAGTGGCTTCAGAAGTACAGTTTGAAGATTTGTGTCTCCTGTTAGAGCAGTGCTCCTTTGGGCAGTGCTAAATGCATCCTTTTCCTTTCCTTCCACTTCCTCCCACAACAAGAAGTATAATTCCACTTTATCTTCTGTAGAGCATTTACATGGAGGCCAGGACATACGAGTGACTTGTTTTGAACCACAGAGAGGTAAATTATTTAACTTGGACTTCCCTGAAAGCCAGCAAGTTAAAAAGGGAGACTGCTTCTGCAAGGGTTTTAGTAATACTAATCAAATGTTAGCAATTTTTAGAAAGAGCAAATCTTCCAATCCCAAAATGAAACTAGAATGGTATTGGAGACCATGATCTTCTTGATCTTTGAATAAAAAAAGACAAGTACTTACACTTTCACATGTCCCTGTGCAACATACTTCCACAAATCAATCACTAGAGAAAAAGCAACACTAACAGTGACAGGAATAAGGTATTATACTGACACACACACACAATATTATTTTGCACTTCTATGGTTTCTGTAAAAATTAGCATCAAGCATGTCTGAAACACTCAAAGTTCAAGTTCTCTCTGTATTGTCCTCTTCACCCCCCTTCCTTCCCCACCTGCCCCAAATCACAAAAAGAAACAGCAAATGAAATACCCAGGAATAACATATTTAGTGTTGTAACATACCTTTTCATTATCATACACCTATTGCAGGCCACATAAAACACACTTATGATGATGATCAAAACAGCTCCATAGCATTTCATATTTGCCACTCAGGTAGTGAATTAAAGGCATTTGTATACATCACTGAGATGAACAGATGAACATGCTGCAATAGCCAAAGACACTGGTCATCCCACCTATGACAGACTCAACAACCAATTCAGGAAAAACCCTCCTCAGAAAATTTTTGGCATGAGAACCCAGGGTATCAGTATTTGTCATTTTCCTTGCTACTTCATTCTTGAAAACTAAAGTTTGCCTAGAAATTATATGAAGTATCACAGTAAACTTCCTATTTTAAATTATTCAACAGTCACTAAGTGCTTACTGTATTGCATTATAAAGCTGGCCCATAAAAAAAAAAAAAAAACCAAACCAAAAAAATGCCATATATACTTCCACAGAACAGCATTACTAGTTGTTTTATTGTTTGGGTTTTTTTTAATAAAAGGCTCTCTGCTTTAAGAGTCTTATAGGAACCCCAAATATTAGTAAAAACTTTTAGAGGAAGCAGGTAAAAGTGAGAAAGATAGAAAAGATGAAAAAAAGAGGAAAGGCTTACCCCAAAAACTTGTCCTGTAGCAAATACAGATTCATTTTCACTGAAGGCATAACTCTATATATACTACACATCCAGCCCAACAAATAACAGATAATTAGCTACTGCTGTTTTAAAACATTCTAGAAATGTTATTGTCCAGAAACATGCCTGCAGAGTAAGCCCCAACCCCCAATTACTTCTGCCTTTGCGAAGCCGTGTAACTGGTTACTCTCTTGGAGATGTTCAGCACAGGATTAACGAGTGGCTAAGAGCCATCCTCTCATTCCAATTTTAAATCTGCAGTTTTGATACCACAGCTGGACACCTGCCATCACTGCAGGCCTCAAAGACGAATATGGCTTAAAAAAAAAAAGAAAAAGCGTCTTTCGGGAAAATTCTTCCTCCTCATCTGCTGCTCTGCAGCATCTTCAGTCTCCTCAGGGAGCGTGTTTATTCCACTGCCAGTTTTGCATTCCAGCTCCAGAAAGCTGCAGGCATACAAAGCAGTATCTTTCAATTATTTAAGTTTGGGAATCCTCCAGAATTGCTTTCCATAAGCTGTCCGGGAAATGCTGCTTGGCAAATTATTTGCACTATGGCTAGGACTCAAAGTCCCTGTACAGACTACATAAAGGACTGATGGAAAAGACTTTCTTAAAATAGTAACGTACTCCCCACCACACACACACACCCCGCATCACTAATCTGCACTGACATAATCTGGCAAATGAAATGGGAAGAAAATGTCTATTTTCTGCCAACAAAAGAGGAAATTAATTAGGGAGATATTAAATAAACAATAAGAATAAAACACCCCTCACCCTCTCAAACTTCTTAAATGCACAAATTTACATATACAGCACATATTTATTTATCCTCTCTTCCAGACACATGGCTGAATTACCGAAGTTACCAAGTAGCACCAAAGCCCCAGAAGCTACATACATGGACATCCCTTTAGTAAAAACAGACTAAAATCTACCAGTCTAATTTCTTTCCCCAAGGTATGTATGAAAACCGCATTTTCTTTTTTCCAAACAGTTATGAACGGATAGAGAGTTGTTTGTTTTAATGATTACTATTTTTAAAGTACTATTTTTCCTAATCCAAAGCTGAAAGGCTGCAAATCTTCAGAAAGATAAGAAAGCAGAGGAAAAGAAAGAAAACATAATGGCTGTGCAGCTACATAAGCAAGAGTCTCTCTCTTTTTTCTAAGACTATTTTGAGTAAAGTATCCATTTGAACAGAAGCAACACTTAAATATGAGCCTCAATCTGGAACAAAGAGTTAACTCTAACAAAAACAAGATCTAAATTACCTGAGGAAATTCCAGTGGTAAATAGTACTCCTTGTTAGCAAAGACAAACTCATGCTTACTGCAATAGGCCAGTTTCATACATATACAAGGTAGTCAATAAGCTAAGGGTAGAGTGCCACGCAGAATAAGGAACCAGCCACTGACATCTGCTGAACACATGGTAATAATAAACGCTGACCTTTTGGTTAAATAGAATTTAAAATTTTAAAGAGCACAAGAGTTTCAGTGTTAGAAGCATAAATTAGCTATGCAATGCACAGGGCACACTAAACAATGCAATCGCCATATATCCAAAACCACCTGGTATTGTTTACTACCACTGGTCACGTTCACTATGGCTTTTATTATATTATCAGTAGTACCATGCGTACCCAAGTCGAATGTTCATAAAGAGTCAAAATATTACTTTAAATTACCCTAGCATTAAAAGATAAGTTCTAGCTGTATTGGCAAGCAATACATACACTGCCTAAGCACCAAGCTGAATTACAACTACAATTTATTTCTCCATCGATGTTAGTTAAACAGCAGCTATTCCTTCTGTGCTTGCCAAACAATCGATTCAGAAAAAAGCTGCTGGAAAATACAGTGAACTAACTTCAGCAGTTATGAGCATCACTAGCTACAAACTTCCCTGCATTTATTAAAATATACCCCATAAGCTTCAGTAAAACACTTCATGGGTGGGGGCCAGCACCCTGTTCATTTAAGCTTCAAGGAACCTACCTGTCCCTCCTCTCATGTGTTCTGACCAAAGTTTGCAACAAGGAAGCTGCAAATGGCAAAAGACTGATTAATTAAATTTTTTCACTAACTTTTTTAAAACTTCAGAGCTGTGTGAATTAAAGATAAAGTAAGTTTACTCCCTAGAAATCATATTAAAGTATGGAGTGAGTCAGGGCTCCTAGAGAGATAATGGAAATCCTGTCTTCAGATAGGCTTTACAAAGCTCAATTTTAAATTGAAAAATCTGTCAAATCCTGAGGTTTAATTAGTCCTGGCAGGTCCAGACTACTGGGAACATTTCCATAATTTCAATCATCAAAGTAATTATTGAAGGTTTTAAGGTTGTATGGCAGAGAAAGGAGATGGGATAGCAAAGGAGGCAGCTTGTTTCTCACCGCCAGCATAACAATTTTTAACTTCTCAGTTCTTCAACTAACTTTGATCAAAAAAGGAAAATCAACTTGACCCAGCGATAACACTCAAAGCCTCTGTACAAACAAACAGAAAACTAATTTAATCATCTTCCAGCTTCCTCCCTCAGGCAGCACTAAGCAAATGAGCTACATCTTCCTGAACAAAAAAATCACAAGTAAATACAGGGTTTGTGTTTTCAGCTCCTTCCTGTGCAACCAGGAACAGTTTTGTTCCTTTCACTACTGTAATGTGCATCCAAGAATTTGAGATTTTATATCACACTTGTTGAAAAATGAGTTATTTGACATATTTCATGCATATTTCTAACACACCTTAATAGTTTGGGAGGAAGCAGGATTTAAATTTCAGCTGCGCAAAAAGGAAACAACCTCTATCAGGTAATACCTGACCCATTTCCAAGTTTCAGCTATTTTTAATAGCCTTGGATTTGGCCACCATGTTCAAATATTGATAATGGCTCCAATTCAGCAAACAGCAAGGTACACTTTTATCTTTATCACACATGCTTAACTTTGGTCTTGCGAGCAAAGAAGGAAGGTCAGAGCAATTTCATCTTTCTTCTTAGGCAGAGTTGCCCGCTTTAATATTAAGCATAACCTACATGAGTTTACTTAAAAGTTATGTGTCCATTAATTCACAATTCATTAGCAACACTTCTACTGTTTTTTTTTTTTTTTTTTTAATTAAAAGCTCCTTCATCACAATTACACAGCTTGGCTAGACTGCAGCTATATCACCGCTCTATTGGGTACTGTATTATCCTACAGGGACATTTTATTTGGGTTTGCTGTTTTGTTTGTTTTAAGTATGCATTTTTAACAGAGTAATGCTGCAGAGTAAAAATACAAAAAGGATTCTCCAGAATAAACAGGAAGTCCAGAGGCCAATATATTAAAGGCAGCTCTTACAGAAATACTGGGGAAAAGACAGGTATGTTCACATCACAACCTTAGCTATTGATTTCCGAGCATGCATTTACAACATATAGGTGCAAATGTAGCAGCAGGAGGACTACGAGCTCCATTAACATTGCTTAGCTTACAGGAGGAGAAGCCACAGGACCACCAAGTACCCACCATCACTGTTGGACTATATTTAATGCTAATTGAAGCATATACTATTAAGATAGTCTAGATAGAGAATATAAACATATGATCTAGATTCATACTATCAAGACAGCAAAGAATAAAAGTATTTTTACAAAAACTAGGACCAATTGCTAAACAAGGATTTGCATTTTTACTTTACATGCTATATTGATTAGAAACACCTCATGTCACTTCATTCATTATTCTTAACACAGATCTAGCAAGTATAAATATATGAAAAATAGCCTGTGTTACATTAAGTACAGTCATTACATCATATCAGGCTAATGCACAGAGAAGCTCACCGATCTTGTAGAAAAACAGGCAAGTCCTAAATTTTAAGCATTTACATTTTTTATTTTCTTCAAGTTAAGCTTGTATCTATCACTGTTTCCCTTATACAACCTAGAGGAGTGGAAACAAATAGAAACAGCAGTAGATATATCCTTATAAATGACGTCTTTGTGATTTTAGGTTAAGAACTAGTTCAGACTAATGACAGTAAGTTAAAACATACTCCCCGACTTCCTCATAACTTTTCTCTGCCAAGAGCAATTAGGTGTACTGTATCTTTGGGGAGTGATGAGGAAGGGAGGGAATACTTGATGAGGTTATGACCCTTTCTCTGATAAAAAACGAAGATCTCCGACTCCATTCCACGAGAGAATGGATATTGAAAACTCTTACCCTTCCGATTTTCCCCTGGAATTGGTTCATTCTTCTGAAGTCTTACAGCAGGATCAGCATTACATTCAGATCTGTGGATTGTTACATTCTAAAAAAAAAAGTTGATCTCTCAAAATCCAGGTGAGGCTTTTGGTTGAGTTCCCTCTTTGATCTGAACAAGTCAACCCTGAATTCTGAGTTACATGCCTCTGAGCAGGCATATTCTGTATTACATGTACTCACAGCAGAAATAACATATTCATGAGCACTTGCTTTTATTGTGTCTAAAGCAGCATTTTTCATTCACTCTTCAGCCAGCTGGAGCCTGGGCGATCACTTTCAGTAAAAACAGCTGTGGCCATGGCCGTGATCCCTGCCTGAGGGTCCATTCCCAACAGTCTCCCTAAAGCTCAAAAAAAAGTCTTTGAATATGAGCATACACTTTATGACCTCCGGACCCTTCAAATGCAAGCATTAGAGAAAAAAAACAGAGACAATTATTCTCCATTGAACAAGGGACATATAACATCTTAGTCTAGCTCAATTTTCTCCATTACACGCCAACAGCAATATTTTTGCTCTTGTAGTATCTTGGATAAGAAAACCAAACCAAACTCAAAACAAATCAAAATTTATTTTCTTCTTGTAGTCCAGGCATGTACCACCACCTAATCCGAAATGCCACACTACCTGGTTCTTGGGGGGGGGTGGGGGGGTGGGGAGGAAATAACAGGAATGTAGCTTTTTCAGATAGGATGACCACAAGCCTCTTCTACCAAACAGGGTATATATAGCTAAGCCAAAATTATGATTTCTTTACCTCGGTCTGATTCAACCTCCCACCACTACTACCTTTTAAAAACATCAGACTGGATATTTTCTCTCAATGTGGGAAGGGAAGAGAGCAGAAACTCCTGTCATACTTCTTGTTCTCCTCCGATGATGGAATACTCTCAATTAACCAGTTGTCAGTGCAGTCATATACTATTATAAAACCAGAAACCTGAGAACTGGAATACAATGGTTTTACGGATTTTCTTTCCAGCCACTTCTATCAGGATTCTCTAGGATTACCTTTAATCCTGTAATCAGAAAGACCATTTCACAATGGGGCTAAGAATTTACCAAAACCACACTAAAACGATACCTTTTTATGCCAAGGGAATAAAGCTGAGCTAGTTCCATCATTGAAAAAGGGAAATAGGCTACTGTTTTGTTCACGCTGAATTGGAGAATACACTGTCATCTCAGCTTGCTTTGGGGAGGGGGGTAAAAAAAAAAAGTCTACCTGCCCACTAGGATTTCACATGGAGATTGCTATCGCAAATTAGCTATTGTGGTTTAACAATTCCCTTCTTTTGAGCACTGAAAACACACCTGTGGACATTTGATTAACAAATTCTGTTCTCCGATGAATAAACACAAGAAAAGATTCCTTTGTAAAATGGAACAAGCACACCACTGGCACTCTTTCTGAGGTTAATCATAGGCATCCAACCTGCTACTAGTGAGAAGAAACTTACAGTCATGCATACTATTGATTTGCTTACCTGCAACCTCATTGTTTACCTGACAGTCTGTTCACTTCCCATTTATACTGGGAGAAGCTACAAAAAGGCATTTCAAGAGAAATTCCAAAGCTCAACATAAATAAAGGATTAGTTGATGGATACTACTTTCAAGATAAGGAATATATACCATCTGTAAAGGCATCGGAGCTAATAAAGCCCTTAATAACCACAGGATATTTACTCTGTACAAAAACTGGCTTCTGATGCTTTCAATATGACTGCTAGATACAGGACAGCCAACAAAAGTAGTACCTGTTTGCACAAAGTAAAATGAAAACAGAATGACCAAAAAAAAAAAATTAAAAAAATTCACAAAACAAACACCAAACAAAACCCTTGACTGGATTTGAAACTCAAACTTGTTTGATCCCAGTATTAAGTTACTCAGTTATAAATGAGGGATGAAACAATGGTAGCCAGACAGAACATGCTTGAGTAAGCAAGAAACCCTCAACTTTTACACAAGATTATACCAATCACTGAATAAATATTGTTTTAAAAAAACCCAAACAACAGAAAATCCAACAAGATGACACCCTAAAATCAGCACTCCTGTTTCCTTTGCTTCAGACAGAATGGAGTAGAGATTTGGAGAGCACAGATCATAACCCCAGGATTTAATTAATTATCATTGTACAATGAATAAGCTAGTCTGGGCATTGCATTCTAAATATAACCAAATAATTATACCAAATCATTGGTAAATACAACCCCAGGACTTTGAAAAGTAGCACTGACTCCTTGAAAGCACACACATGTCTGGAGTTTTTTTCTGTGCTTTTTACAGGCAAATCCATTTCTCTACATCATTCCCCAGTCCTTAAAGTAAGGGCAGGGTCTCCTTTCTTCCATCCTTTATAAATGCAGTTTCAGAGGAAACCACCAGAGACTTTTTTGTTTTCTTCTCGGTGTGTATTTCCACATTGACTTCTCCAAACTGGGACAGTTTAATCTGTCAATAAAATGACACCTGCCTTTCTTCTGTTCATGATAGTGAGATTTTAATTTTTTAAAAAACCAATATGGTTCATGCTTTCCATTTTGGATTGTAATCTGCAGTACATCAGGTCTTCCTGAATTCTAGTACCATGTTGCTACTTCCCTTTAACTCAAGTGGAAGAGATCTGTGAAGGCTTGAGAGCTGCAATATGAAACTATCATTGTAAAAATGTTTTGTAGATTATATTTGTATACAAAGACTATATTTTGTAAACCCATAATACAAAAACTAACTCAAGTATCAGTGTTAACTGTCAACATTTTGACAAACTCCTGAGTTACAACATGGAAGAAGTTTCACCTGAAAAAAGAACCAGCCATCGAGCTTCAGTTTTCTGTCCTAGTCATAACTTACCTTGTTCTAGCTGCAATCAACCATCTCCTGTAACAACACTAGCAGTAGGCATTAAAGAACCTTAAAATAGCGGATAGTTACTACTTTGTAAAGATATGATTGGCAGCAGCTTCTTTTTTGCCTGAGGATAAGACCTGAGACATCAGAATCAAGAAGGGTGGTGGGCAGAGTGAAACATCGTTAAGTACAAACTATGGAGCACGGGGGGGGGGGGGGGCGGGCAGCGAGCAAATCCCCCCGGGCTGCCCGCTTAAAATCCCCCCCCCTGGGGTGCCCCAAATCCCCTCCAGCCCCCAACAGGCCCCATCTCCCACACCCAGATGTGAGGGCACCTCGCCCTGCTGCCGCCCGGACACGGCGAAGGCCATTGCATGGGCAGGTGGTGGGCCCTGGCCCACGGTGCTGCCCAGGCAGCGATGTGTTCCCTGACAGGGGTGGGAGCTGGAGGGAGCTCTGCACAGGCTGACCCCAGTGACAGGGTGGGGGTCACGGGCACCCGCACTCCCAGCTGCTGCCCCTCCGCCACCCTGCCTGCCCAGACCCCGCGCCCTTTCCATTCGGTTGGGGTATTGATCTGCTGGCAGCAATGGGCTGGATAATTAGCCAGGAATTAGGGTTTCTATTACAGCCAGGAGGCTGCCCCAGCGGATTTATCACCTGAATAATTTACTGTGATTGAAAGGAAATTAAAATGAACTCCATTTGACAACTGTGCGCTTTTATGGGCTTTAGTGAAGACTCAAAAGCCAAACTAATAGCCTGGTGTTCCCCTTTAGCTATTGATCAGCATTGATCAGATCCCCTCTCAGGCTCCAGCTGAATAGCTCCAGGGCTCTCGGCCTTTC
>WUAM01000164.1:1682658-1705959 GCA_024336885.1 Actenoides hombroni | reverse complement strand
AAAATGAGTAATGATGCAAGGAGTGTGGTTGGGGGTGGTGGGAGAGGTTTGTGGGGGGGTAGTGGGGGGGGGGCGGGGGGGTGGTGGGAAATAGTGAAGACTTAAGACACAAGAGAAAAAAAATTCATTTATACATATTTATACTTACAGCCCAAAGAAGGCTTTTTCTGTTTCATTTTGAACTATTGAGAGCTCCTAGGGCTAGGATCAAATACCAGGACTGTCCCACTGGGTAGGGACCCTAATCAGGGACAAACCTTGAAACGCAGCCATTTTCTTTCTGGGAGAGTCATAGCAGAGTTGTATCTTCCTAAAAGATTTCCTGTTGCCTAAAAACTGTATATTTAAGGAACCATTCAAGACAGGACATCCCATCTCTAGCTAGCTTGGTTTGGACATGGCCAGACAGAACCATCTCCTGGCCAGACATCTGGCAAAATTCCCTAATGATTAGCCTCATACATAACTTGATTCTTCAAATATTGCTTTCCATTGTGAAAGATATCCCCTCTCACGAGATAAGATTTCACCATGAACATGAAATTTTCATACAGTGAAAATTACAAATATATAAACTGATAACCACCCTTCTTACAAACATAGACATTGAGAGGAAGCATGTGGTTTCCAACAAAAAGCCTAGACATAACAGAATCTAAATAACTTAGATTGCCTGGCTTTCATGAACCAAGTAAAGTCCAGACTTGCTAGGAGAGAGGTTATATTCAAACTCTTACTGCCTTAAACAATTTCTTAGTCCTTCCATCATCTGAAACACAGACTACGTTGTGTACATATAGGAAGAAAACTGTGTATTGCACCTGGAAGTTGTGTCCATTTTTAATTATTCTATAAAATATATGTTGCAGGGACAACTGCCAAGATATATGTAATGGGATTTATATTAAGCCCTGTTCCACAAAACCCACAACTAAGAACAGCTACTATTTTCAAAGAATTTGGTGACTTTTAATGTCTTGAACTGCACAATCAATTTTACGGCATGTTCTGACCAAAGAGCCTACCAGAACATAATGTGGCTTTAATTTAAAGAATAAAAGCCTCCTGCATGCTAATTCCAACCTCACCAGAGCTCTTTTGCCTGCACCACTGATGGACCTGGTTACAGTACAATAGAAGCAACCTCACACCTTTCCCCTCCTTCACCTCCTGCTCTCTTCTGTTTGCTGATTTTTCAAGAATCTGACTTCAGTAGTTTGACATACCACTCCAAAACATGTAGAAAGATTCTATTATCATTTTATCGCTCATAAAACAAAGATAGCTCCCCTTCTGGTTTATCAGCAAACAGCAATTTCCCCTTCTTTTAAGTAAAATTAAATTATGGAGAGCAAGCTTAAAAAGCAAAACCTAACAAGTAAACTTTCCTCTATTAATCTCTCTAAATTTATTAAATAGCAAGGCCTCTCAGCCCACTTCCAATGCCAGTGGCATAGTTTGAAATTGCTGCTAGACATACAATTAGGTGTCTAAAAGACAAGAAAACTCCACTAGAAGTCTTAAGTGACAATTAATATTAGCAGGCTTGAATTTGCTAACTGTATAGTACCTGTCAAAGTTCTTCAGCATCAACTGGAAAATAATTGGGAGGTACCTGCGCTGCTACATGCCTTGCCAACTTGAAGGGCAAAAAGTCTTTGTATCTTTATTTTTACCGCTTTAAATTTTTTGGCTTTAAAGGCTGCGGTCAGCCCAACATGAAAGAATGTAACCTTGACAATCTCATTTATCTTAAGAGAGTTGTAGCTCACTTTAACTGGTAGTAAGTAATCAATTTTTTCCTCTTATCCTTCGATGTCCTTTAAGTTGCTTTGGAAGAAATATGGGTGGGGAGTAGAGGAAATCAATGCATCTGAAAACAGATTTCTGGCATGACACTTCAATAAAGTAGCAAGATAAAATATGAAGGAAATTTCAAAAGGGGAAAAAAAAAAAAGCACGGTTTGGGGGATGGAAGCTGATTGTCACTTATGAATTTGTTGACTTTACAGTACTTTAATGTATTTTACACCCTATTTGTGTAAGTAAATCCAATATTAACACTGACAGAAAGATTAACTATTGCTCATTTTCTGTATATTAACCCTCTGCCATTAGCAGCAGTCTGGAGTTCTTATGATTGTTCATGTTTCCACACAACAATATGGGGAGCAGTAAAAACCCTGGAATATATGATAGTCAAAAAACCCAAATGACCCAAAACAAAACAAAAAACCCCACATCCCAAACCCATGATGAAACTGGAAACCAAAACTACTTTAAACAATAATTTCAAACATGACAATTTTCATGATAACTGCACTTTTTTTAGGATGTTCTAAGCACTGCAGAGCAGCAACTTAACACATAGTACTTGCCTTAACAAAAATAACTGATGACAAAAATAACTCTTTGATGACAAAGTGTTCATATTAAAAAAAAAAAAAATCTCAAGAGAATCAATGACTATCATTCCTGACCTAGAAGGAGCAGATGTACAGTATACTGCTAACATTTGTAATCACAGAATAGTAGTTCTATATTTTCACTTCAGGTCATGCACAGCTAAGACTGCAGTACTACAGAGATATCAGAGTGTACCCTCTCTCTCCAGTGTCTTGTCCAAGAACTATTATGGTACTCAAATTATTTTTAAACAGGAAAAGAGAATTTCAACCTGAACAGTTTATTTAGGATCAGCAGAACATTTACAAAATGGTAAGCAAGGCCGATGCTGAGCACGACACAAAATTAAAAAATGCTGTTTCTGAAGTATTCAATCATTTTCTTTAAAGTATTTTATATACATAGCCAAGCTCAAAGTAATTAATATATTTTAAAATTAGATATGGTTTATCATTCCTGATGGACATCCACCATTAGAGGAAACATTACCTGCTCTGATTCCACCAAGGAGCACTAAGGGTGAGCCATCATAAGAACACTGGGGCAGGAGATGGGGAGGAGAGGGAGCTCTGGGTGCTCCCTGCTCCCATGCAGACTGCAGCACTTGCACCCTTCCACACATGTCCTCTGCCTCCATGGACAATTTTAAGCAATGTAAATAGAGCACTAAAATTTTTGTTCCAATTAGAAAAGCAGATGCTGAGAACTCTAATGGTGCCACTGTGTTTTACTTTCAGGCTGCATTTGTGGGACAGTTTTGAGGGTGGAGTCATTTCTTATGTAAATGTGATAAAGTTGAGAATGCTATTGTTAAAAATTCCACTGGCAATATTTTACTCCAGATATGCAAGCTCAGCGTTAAGTCAGGCTGATAGTCAAATTACAGCTTGCAGCTGTGACTTTTAAAAAAGCTCACAGTTAGGAGAGGGCCATCATCAACTAGTTCTAAACAGCATTCAACAGAGAGGCATATTTACACTAGAATATACAGAAAATTAGTACACCATTTTTTCTTTGTTTTAGAAAGGAAACTTTGCTTCTCCAGGAATGCTTGAATTGGTTTAGATTTCTCTCAACTTGGAACATCAATTTAGGAATAAATTAGACCATGAGCCTTCAGAAGTGCTTTGAAGAAACTAGCTATTTTTCCATCAAGATACATCACATTTGATTGCCTCATCCAAGCCACATTTAGTCTCCATATTTAGCACTACTCATAATTATTTAGTATGTGCACATTATTTATAAATCATGATACACATTGTTTTGTATCACGTACAGTCTATTTATACAAAAGCAAAAAAGTGCATACTCAACTGTTATACTTCTTAATTGCCTGAGAACTAAGAATTAATTACCATTGAGACAGAAACAAAAGTAACTCTTTAAAAATGCGACCATCAACATAAAAAACATCCCACAATTTTCCAAACCTCAAGTTTAAGCAGTTCCAGCCAAGTAAGTTTTCTAAGACTTGTGGATGACTGGAACACTGATATCTGGTGGGATACCAGCCAGCCAGGACACCAGGGAAAGGGCTTGGCATTTGAAGAACAAGTTATTCTATCTGTTAATAGCCCAACTTTTGTAATAAGTGACTTAACCACTATTACATTACAGCAGATGCATCTTTACTTCTGATGAGGAGCAGGCTTTACTGTACTCAAACATCTCACAATGTCCAGAACAGTCTATCTTTCACCATCCTTTACTGCCCTAGATCAAGGGAATCACCACCACCACCTCCTCCACTTCACTGAGCTGAGGCAGTTTAAAAGCCCATCCAGTCAAAAAGCCTACTTGTAACCAAGTGATAAAATGGGACCCAACCAGCATGGCCCAGTGACTAAGACAGTTCATCAGAATGCTTTAGGAAAAAAGAAAATTGATTCAATGTTGTGGTTTAAAGCATCATAATACTATCAGAGAACGTGAGCCACACTGCAGAGAACAGGGACTGCAAACAGTGTGGTTGCAACAAAGCAAGTGTACAGCACAGGACTTGCACAGCACAGTGGTTGCTTAGGCTATTGCTAATGCTCAATATTGGTGGACTGGAGCTAGACCAAATTTCCTAAGAGAGTTATGACAAGAGTCATCATACATTATGACAACAGTCTACAACCAGTGTTTCAAAGAAAGATGTGCCAACCTCTTACAGCATGCAGAGAGAGGCCAACAAGTTAGCGAGGAGTCAGAATATCCAATTTCATCACCCATTTGCTTTTCTCCTGCTTCCAATCAGATTTCAGATTTCAAATGGCTTCACCACCTCCCTTAATAAGCACTAGGGTTAAGAATTTCAGATATTATCCTTATACGGACACTTCCTCCTCCTTAACAAGATATGATTTTCAAGAGTTTAAAAGCTGCCACAAAATGAGGCTATGAGTAGTAAGTAAGGAAAAATAACCTGCACAGGGAGATTATATTACTGTGAATACTGAGAATATAGCAAGCGTGTACTATATTTTCTCCAGCATTCT
Organism: Actenoides hombroni; assembly: GCA_024336885.1. NCBI lineage: Eukaryota > Metazoa > Chordata > Aves > Coraciiformes > Alcedinidae > Actenoides > Actenoides hombroni. The sequence continues at coordinate 1,701,067 of WUAM01000164.1, read as the reverse complement.
TCTGGCTCCCAACCATTTCAGCTAAAGGGATTTCCTTAGTTTGTAGTGGGTCATTTATTTGGCGCTGTCTCTGGTCTTCCCTTCAACTTATGTGAATTTTTCACCTTCACAATATCCTCTGGCAGGGAAGCTTGCACTGTCTACCCTCTTCTGCATAAACAGACAAAACATTTTATGTTGTTGAATCTCCCACATCTAGTGTGATCTGATAGCCACAAGTTCTTGTCTACAAGATAGGACCATTTGTATACACCATATTCCAGACATCTCTTTCCTTCAGTTAGGCAGCAAGAAGCTGCAGGAAACAGAATGGAGCAAGGAATAATAAAGAAACTAGTCCCAAAGGACAGGAGCAGGTATACAAAGTGTATAATCACCATTCCTCAGCACACAGATGCTTTTGTGCCCATCTCAGCCCAGTGATATACCATTAAGCCTATGAATGCACTATTACCAGAGTTATCTGTGACTTCATGTGAACTTCACACATTAAGATCTGAAAAATATCTTACGTTTAGAAAAGATGCTTCATTTTCCCCATCTACTTTTGTATTTCTTTAAAAGTGGTGTAGTAATAACAAAGCATCACAACTTTCTCCATAAATATGGCAGAAGATAGTTGGTACGTGCCTGCTGATAGACCCCCTGAGCACTGAGCAGAAGGCAACATGCAGCACTTACTAACTCGAACAACTGTACCCTGGCATTCCTGCCATGGAAGAATCAGTCTTAGCAAAATTTGGAGGTAGAAATACTGATGCTATTTTCTTCACTGCATTTGAAGGGTATGATCCATTGAGCAGTCTACAGATTTACACATGATTTTCCCACGCAGCGTTACATATTACAGCAACAATAGCATGCAAACATCAGTCAGAGGAGTTACAAAATGAGTCTTATCACAAACAGCAACAGTAACAGCTGGTAGGCTCCCACTAGTGCCATCAGGTACACAATGCAAGGAAAAACAGTGTCGTTTCTGTAGGATATTTTACAATGACATAAGCTGGTTGTCTACTGGGATTTCTCAGTGGCTGTTCATAAAGCCCAGGTGTAGCATTCACTTCCTTCAGGATGCGAGTGAACCACAAAGTAAGGGAGGATCTAGCTGGGGGAAGTCATGGAGGGGAAAGGAAAAAGATCTTGGGGGAGTTTAACTTTCTCACATCTTTCTCTTCAAAGTTTTCTGTTTTTAAGGCACAGAAAAACAACCAGACAAGCTGACTGCAGAAACCTAATAAAGGTTCCCTCATCCACATACCATTTCTAATCATTTTGCATAAAGCTACTGCTAAGGTAGCACTTGACTAATATCCCAAAACACTTTTGAGTGTGGGAGCTTTCTAAATGCATACTACGGTAGACATGATCTGGTTTCTTTGAAGCAAGCCTAGCTATGTTATGAAGAGCTGTTCAAAGGTATCATGACAAAAAATAATCATCAGCAATACACAGGATGATGCACTTGTTTTTTTTATGAAAACTGTTCTGTATCAATCAAATTTTGTTAAGCTATCAAAAAAAATTGGTTTTAATCCTATAAGATAGATAAATCATAATGAAAAATCTACAACCATTCCCCTAAAATTTTGCATATGAGCAGTTGCCCAGCTCCAGATACCATCACTATTAGTTGCTGTGAACCACAGCAGCCTCTCTGCAAGTGAGAGAAGGAATTTGTGCAGTGGGTGGGGTATTCCTGTCACAGTCTAATTTCCAATGTTTAACTATACTAGAAGTTTAAGAGTGACTTTTCAGCAAACATGAGCAGAACAAATGCTAATTCCTTTGCAAGCTAAAACAGAAATACACTCAATCCACTTCCTGGTATTGACATAGTACATTGTTCTAAATACATCCATTGTAAATAGAATATAATAGCTTTGCTGTAGGAAAACAGTGAAGAAACAGTTATATGTGGATCATGGTAGGGGTTGTTTAAATTTGTCTACCACTCCTCGATAGCTACACAAGCTTCTTGAAAAATATTTTTCACATATGATATACACACATTTCCATCTTTGCAACAACCACATCCAGGGCCTGGGTTTTTATCCCACTATAGCACAAAGCAAACTGTGACATTTATAAATGTAACTGTTGACTCTAAAGGGTTTGACAGAAGAGGTGGCAGAAAAGCAAATAGTTTGCCTGATCACTGGCGACCCTCGAGTCAAGGCCTAAGTTAAAGTAACTTAATTACAGGAAACTAATTTCTCAATTGTCTGCTTCTGTGTGCTTCACAGTCTAACTGCAGTATATGGTCAGTGGGTGAGGGGCAGGGAGGGGCACTGCTAGGTTAAAGCAACACTGACACGTTTCCAGACAATCGGCTATCTTGCCAACACTTTGGACAATCCAGCTTGACCCTTACAAACATGAAAGGTTAATTGTTAGAAGTTTGTAACAACAAAAACACCTTTTTAAAAAAAACAACAACAACCTAATGTTATCAAGAATATTTCTTTGGGAAAAAAAAGCAAGCAGCAATATGATGTCTGGAAATAATTAGGGAAGTTCACATAAATGTTTATGCACTTAAGTAGCAGTGATATTTTAAACATGAGAAATTAAACACTCACTTCTTAATTCTGACTCAGTCACACCAGTGAAACATTTCTACATACTAGTAAATTGTATAAACACTGAGTAAATATAGAGATGCATATGATCAAAGACTATGCAAGTTTATCTTACAAGTCACTGCTAGAGCAGCCACTGGCATATATGCCTGGAAATTCTTTTCAGTAAGTGCTATCATAACATTCTTTCAAAGTAAGAGTATTTATAAGATTTATAAGAATAAAACAACAAAACCTCTCAAAGGTCTAACTTCTAGAACTAATGATTTAGTATCATTAGAAAACATTAGCATTATGTTTTGTCTTAAGTAGATTTTTCATCAAGACCTAAGGTCTAAATGAAGATTCATTTTTATACATTATTTCATCCTATTTTAACATCTAAAAATTAATTTCAGAAGAGTGATTAAAAACAAAGCATCAAGCTTAAACCAAGCTTTGTTTTATCAAACATTGTGTGAATTAAAAAACATTTTATACAAACTGCTTGAATAATTTCATAAGGCTCTTATCACAACAATACAATGATAACTAATTTGAAGACTTAGCATTATCTCATAATTTTAATTAACTATATTTTATTGTATTAATTTCTTACTTTTCCAATATCACTAGTAATCCATCTAAGTAACTGAGGACATGTTACTACAATATAGAAAAGATATTTCAAGTTGTTTGTAGGTATTCAGCTTTTTTCCTCAAGCTAGTGGTTTATTACACAGCATCACGAAAAGCAATACACTGCAGGAAGCTTCACTGAAATTGCTTGTTGCTCCTCAAAACCTACAGAGCTCATTTCCATAGGCAAGAAATAAATCTATTTTTCAATTTAAAAAAATGAGGTATCAGCTTCGGGAAGGAGGGAAGGTCCTGGAAGCAAAAACAATGTGGAGAAATTAGACTATTTCCAAAGACCAACCATGCAAGCTGAAGGGTAGCATGCCAGAGAAGGCCCTGCCTGCCACATCCATGTCCACTGCCTCAGGAACCCTGGAACTGCACTTCCCAGGAGACTGCACGCACCGTGCCACCCATGGGAACAGCTCCCTTAGGATCTCATGATTTAAGGCTATATATGTCTATATACACATATTTCTATATATGTATATACACGTGTATAAAGTATATGTGAAAGTATAAATAAACAGTTTTACAATCTTATATGTGCAGTTTCTTAATGACCCAGACAGTAATTTTTCATGCGTCTTCTGTATATTGGCAATTTCAAGTCACAGGAATCTTGTACTAATTCCCTCAAAATGTACAACAAAGCATACATGGAGAAGACTTTTAGCTGTGGTATCCTTAAAAACTCTATCCAAATTTGGTGTCTGAAAGCTTTCCAGTTTATCCTTCCTTGACAGTGTGTAGGAAGCTATACCACGTGTCTGCTTGCTAAGACAGAAGCTACTGAAAAACACAAGGACCTTGAAGGTACTGAAAAAGATCCTCAGGGCAGTTTCTAGATCCCGGCTTATCTGCAAAAATGTTTCAGAAATGTTTTTTACTGGATGGAAGTTCTGGTGCAATGAAACCACATTTACAGAAGCAAAGAGACACTGAAGGCTTCATGAGTCTTCCAAAAATTAAATTAAACAAGCAGTTTCCTACCTCCCTATCTTGTACCTAGAACTATCCTGTACCATGAATAATCCTTTGTCCAGGCTCAACCTTCTAGCAGGAAAATGAGCTAGCAGGAAAATGATTGCCACCTAGTAGCTGAAATGTCCTAACTTCAAAGATGGTTGTTTTTTCAGTGTCTAACAGATGCACGTGCTAGCCCTCAGTCTTCTTCAAAGGCATCAATTTCTGGGATGAGAAACAATCTTTGTTTGATGGCAATGAGATGCCACCAGTGACTCCATCATTAATGATTCTCTGCAGGAATCTTTCCATTCCCTCCCCTTCCTTCCATCAAACCCCTGCTCCCAGCCCATCCACAGCTCTAGGATATCACAAGTCCTACTCTCTCTAATTCCCAATGTAAAGCCAAAGTAAACCTTACAACTCACTTACTGGAAGCTGCTTACATCGTAAATTAAAATGCAGTACAAGGAAATAGTTACTTTTCACACAGGGTTTTCCCCAGATTTGGTCTGAAATTTCTACATCATCTCTACGTCTTGCTAAATTTATCAGAAGTCTCTGAAGAGCTGAAATGAAGCAGCATCTCCCACTGTTCCACAGCCAGAAAAGAAATTCAGCGTAAAACATATATAATCAGTATAATTTCAACACATTTAGACTTCACTAATACTTAGGTGAGACACAGATGTGAACACATAGGCTACTTACTTCTAGGGAAGCAACCAGCAAGATATGTGACAATTTGTTCCACATCTTAATTCACGGTGCAAATGCAGACTTTGGCTCTAACTGGACTTCATCACAGTGGTTTTTGGATAAGGATTTACTTATAAGGGGGCACACAACATGTGAATTAGAGACAATTTGAAAGACTAGCTGCAAATGCTTCACCTCTTGTCTTGAGAGTTCTCATAGTAACATGTGTTAAGCTTTACAGGGAACTTAAGAAAAAGAAATTACTAGAAAGGCTTTTGCAGTTAAGTATAGCTTAATAACCTTTACTAGGAAAGAAATTTCTCTGTTGTTATTGATGCACTTTTTGAAATTATTATTGCACCATGTTCCTTGATGCCTTTCAAATGGCAAAATCAAGGTTCAAATGCAACAAAAATATTTAAAATGAAATTTTTAAAAATGTATATCTTTAGGTTTAGAGAGCAAGTGGTATAAGACAGCCTGAGCTGCAAGCTTTATTCAAACTAAAACACACATTAAAATGAATACAGCCCTTGTGTGAGGACAGTAATGAACTAGAAAGCAAGCATATACAAGAGCTACTACAAGTTTTGCCACAAGACTGTCAGAAATATCTCTCGGCCTTCACGAAAAACAGCAAAACATTTTAATGAAACATTCAGCAATTATTTTGGGAAAGGACTCAAAATAGCAGGATTACAATTGTTTTGAAAGAAAAAGTTTTCCCTGAAATGAAGAACCAAACTTTCAGATGTTGATGATTTGAAGTTCACAGACAGCGAGAAGAAAAAAATGGTCTGATATTCACAAAGAATGAGCATTTCAAGACTCCACTGATTTTAGTGGAAATCACATGTATTCAATTCCTCCTTGTATCCATCATCCTGCATCTGTCAGCCTGAGTTTATGAGACATAAGTATTCCATCTGAAAAACTAGCCTCAGCCAATAAGATTTCCAAAGCTGAAATCCCAGCACTCCAGAGGTCCTTTCCCTCACTATGTATTTTAGAGCTATCATGGATGATCAGCTAGTGAGGAAGGGAAAGGTTACACAAAAATAATTTAAAAGTTCCTGCTATTTAGATAAACACAGACACATCAAATAAAATAAAAATTTAAAAAAAAAAAAAAACAGAAAAAATAAAAGAAGAAGAAAACTACTAACCTTCACTGTTGGGGACAGGTTCTGTACCACCTGGTGTTTTATCCGGCATCTCTTCAGGCACAGGGTTAGTAAAACCTAAAGGACACAAAGCAAAGAAAGCATTCTCCATCAAAACCAGTATATTTCAGCAGGACATTCCCCTGCCCCATGACCCCTGCAAAGGATGGATTTTCATCTTTCATCATTTCCATGTTTGTACATAAGATATGTAAAAAAGCAAAACTCCCTAGAGATTATCTGCAACACCATTCAGTAGACTGCCACATTGGCTGTACTGCCAGGTAAGTGGACACAAAAGGATCCTCTAATAAACTGCAGTGCTAGACTGAAAGCACTAGCTACTCTGGTGAATTTCTCTCTTTGAGTTTGTGTATTTTTCCCCCCTAGGTGAATTTCTAGTGAAAGGCCTATGAAAAGGGATGGAAGAGCTGCTTACACTCACATACTGTTGAAGTTAATGAAAGAGTCAGAGGGTCACATCAGACTGCATGAAACATAAAATCCCATTAACTTAAAAGTTTTACTGCACTGTAGAGCACCAATATTTCTTCCATCCCAGCACCAGACAGAGAAGAAAAGGCTTCTCAGGAAGGCAGTGAGTTCATCTCCTCTAACACCAGTGTTATGTACCCTCTGTGGTACTGGCTGATGGTCAACTTGTGGCCAACACTAACTGGGATTTTCTATCCTTTTCACCATCTTTGAGTATTTTCCCACCACCGTCTGGACTGACAGTTTGCATAATGAAAGCCTCAAGATCAGATAGGATGCATCAAGAGAAGACTGGGCAGAGAATCCTTCTCTTTTTGAATAAAGAAGACTGTGACAAGTGGGGCACAGACTTCACCTCAGCTGACAATTCACATAGCACAGTGCTGCATACAAAACGTACAGCATTGGAAGTATCAGCAGTACAGCCTTAACTCCTAACAAAGTCACTGAATCATCTTGTTTCTAACAATGCTGAGGCAACAGAGCTGATTCAATGTGTAGATTTCAGATGATCATCAGATCCAGAGTTACAGGAGACTCCCCTGGCTCACTGAGATCGAAGACAAATAGATGGCCTTTTTTTCCCCCCTTCTTAAATGATTTTGATCTCAAATTCATATAGCTTGTTTTGAATCCTATCACTAGACCTAGAATGAAAACATTTCTGCCCTAGCATACAAAAAAGGGCTTGGATTTACATTAAAACCAAACTACACAAAACTTACAGAATTTCTTAAGCCATTTACGTCACAAAAAGTATTTCAGGTGTGTTATTCAGGGCAAGCACATTTGTTATATTTAATTCATATATATATGTAAAAGGCTTAGGAATGTTAAACACATCTTAGGCTACAATCCAGTAGCACTTCCTAGGGTACAAACTAATTCTTATTTAGCTGATAGTAACTCTACTACATATAAGTTTCTACATGAGCTAGTTCATCTCTGCTCAAGATAAAATCCACCAGGTCTTACTCAGGAATTACTTTCTCCCCAATGTAGGTGTTTCATCCACACAATATTGCACATACTGAATTTTCAACTAGCTGAAAATCTTCTCTCAACTCCCTGAATTTAATAGTGATAAAACTTATCCACCTGAATGTCTGTGCACATGACTTCATAAGATGCAGCTGGACAGTGTCACAAACTGAAAAAACACCTATGCCCTCAACAGAGGACTACTATAAACACCTCAAGGTCTCAAAAATCCTTTATGAATTTGCTGTAAAAGAGAAATCTACTTTCCAGAAGGCATTTAAAAAAAATAATTTGTTCTTCAAACAGATTATTCAAATTTAATTATCTATGCTTATCATCCCGAAACAGCTAGAACAGATACACCAACTAATTCTAAAACTTGGCAAGCTCATGTCCAACCCTCTGTATTCAATGATGAGCTACATATTGTCCATGAACACTGCACCAGTTTAGAAATCAAATTCCAGTTATTCAGTGATTTACTAGTAAGTTGATATGAACTAGTTAATCACATAGCGCATTTGAACCAAGAAATCACATCAATAAATACAGTATTTACTTCTGTGATTCATTTCAAAATCTGAGAGAATGTTTTTTGTAAACTCTACATTTAAAATAAATAACTTAATATCACAAATTCAGGAAACTACATGTTTAAAATAATAAAACATGGATATCCATATATTTGTTTTCTGGTTTTGGTTGGTTTGAGTTGCGCAGAATAGAAATAAATACGTAAGTAAACTTCACCAGGAAAGTGCTCACAGCATTACTCACTGCCACGTTAATGACATAAAATTGGTAGTCTCAGAAACAGTTTTGGGTTTCTCTACTGACATTTTGTAGAGGTACTAAATACAAGCAAGAAAAAAACCCACCTTTTTTTTTTCTGGCCTCTTCTGCTCCCATTTTTATTTATACAAGTCCAATTTTTCATGTCTAAAGTAGGCCAACATTTCTTTCTACTTGACCTTCTAAAAAAGTGATAAGCTTGCTTTTGTGTCATCAAAACTCAGTACCAGAAAGCATTACACTTAGAGACAACTACCAACAGTCACTCCTCCAGAATTTAACAGAGTACCTTTGTTCATCCCTCTCTATGGAGCACGACCTAACATTCCCAGCACAAAAACAAAGTGGGGTTCAAATGGGCATTGAACAACCTTAGCATTTTTAAAGGAATCATAAACTGAAAGCTGGGTCACTCAATTACTGCCCACAAACCAGAGTATTTATTGAACAGGTTCAGACTTTCGACAGCTGCAACAGCTCTCTGTTTCAAGAACCCATGTGGATAATCCAAGGCAATTTAAAAACTACTGCCCCACTACTGATTTTGCATCCATTTACCAATTCAGCTGCTCTGAATTACACTAAGTGATAGCAAGGAAGCCTTAATATAACAGGTTGAAGAAATTCATCTTCTATGCCTAGAAAAGCACACCTGCAGAACACTGTCTAGAAATACTAGCCACTCTCTGTAATGGCTTTCCATAATGAAACAGTCTGTGAATTGTGTTGCTGTTTCCTAGCTTCTTCTATATCGCACCAGAGATTAATGATACCAGAAGAGTTCAGCCAGGTGTAAATGTGACAGGACCCATATAGAGCCTTCAACATTTTCCCACAGCATTGTCAATTTTAAATATTACACCTAAAACCTGAGGTCCAGTTACATGGCTCAGAGCACTATTTTAAGTGTGCTTTTAAAAAAGCATGGAAATCCACGTTTTAAAATCTAAGAACCATGCTTTCCTTCTCCTCCTCTCTCATTGATGCAAACTGTTTCCACACTGTTGCTAGAAACTGCAGAATATACTAAACAAGTTTAAAAAAAAAAAATAATCCACATTTTTTAAATAAAAAAGCCTATTTCATCAGTCCTAGTCATATCACCAAGTAATCAAGTTTTCTCTTCCTGTAACCCCAATAAACATAATTCTTGTAATATTTATTTTGCTTTTCTTTTCTTTGCCGAGAGGTATAAAAAAAGTTAATTGAAAGAGAAAAGATTTAAAGAGAAAAATATATAACTCCTCTCTTGTTTTCTGCAACATACCAAGTTTTGTATTACTCAAAAAATAAAAAGTCGAAGTTTAGCATTCCTTTATTTATTTATAAAGTTCCTAGTTTTACTTTAGGAAGGAAGTCACTTACAAATACTAGGAAAGTAAGTATCTCTCTCTGCAGTATGGACAAGCAGGACTCATGTGAAAATCCAGCAGAGAAGCAGCATTTGGGGTATAAGTTTGCTAACGAGATGTATAAGAAAGTAATTCTTGCTCGCTTTCCATACAAATAATCTCCAATTGGGATACTACTAATAATAATAATTTCAAGATCAAACACAGAAAGTACCTTATAAACACAGTCCTGTTAGACCCTTTCAAATACTCCTGCAATATAATTATTGATACAGCCTTAATTGTCTCTGCATTTCAGGCTCAGTTCTAGTAGTCCATGGGGTACATGGTATTTCTGAAATTCATCACTCAAAGCTGCTACTGATTGTTTACTCCTCTGAGTACTTTTTCACAGAATATCCCAGTAAGAGAACTTGAAATACATATGCATTCATAATTTATGAATAAACACAGCCATGCAGTTCACATTTCTTAATTAAGCAAAACTCATTAACAGTAACCACTACCAATCAAATGTATGACCACGCATTTTCACAAGCTATAATCAACCAGGGCCACCCAAACAGGGCATACTGGGAGGTCCTACTTCAAGAAATCTGTTGTTCCTTCTAGTAGATTGGCTTGTCTTTATAATCCTGAGCTGATAAAAAGTGCACATCATGTTTAACATTATCAAAAAATTAGATCTCAGTTCCTTTAAGCACAGGAGCTAAATCAATAGTGTGCTATAGCTGAGTTAATGGGAAAACAGTTAAACTTATAGCACATCAGTGACTAAAAAATACCTTAAACAAGATACTCAAAAATAACATGGATTACCTGCATTTCAGAGACAAATAAAGGCCTTATCTCTTAAGTTAACCGTACTTTGCTAAAAAAATATTAAGGGTTTCCAAGTACGCAAATTAGCTATTAATTGAAGTATTACAATTTTCAATTTAGAAGTTCAACTAAATCTTTTTCATGAGAAGACTGCTGTTCCATTTTTGTTCTCTCAGCAACTTACCATTATACTCTAAAAAAGCATCAAACAGCTTGAAAGCAACTATTGTTCATCATAGGACTGTTTGCAGTTGTAACTATGGAATCCAACTATATATTTATGTTGAACAACGATCATCACTAACCAAAAATTAACCTGAACCTTCGCCTTTATGTCAAATCCCTTCCCCACAGTTTACATCTGTTCCAAATATCTGGAAGTGATCATATTTAAGGAAGTTGGTTGGATTTCTTGAAAAACTTTTCAAATACACTACCTTAGCCACTGCATTTCTTTCCCATCTTCCAGCATTAATATTAAGATTCTGCTGTGGCCATTTTGTTCATAATCAACATACGTGTAACTTTAAAATACTGCAGTACATTTTTAAATGCAGCCTTTTTACAGATTAAACAGCCATTGCTTTATGAATACAGCTCCATACACGTAAAATAACTGAAGCCCTGCAGTTCCACATTACACACTGTGCCATTAACAGTAAAGTCATCTGCTAGTTTATTTTTAAACAGTATTTGGATGAGTTCTTCCTGCTGTAAATAAAAAAAAAAATTATGGCAAAAATAAAAATGTGTAGGGGTGAGGAGAAAATGGATATTAGTAGGGGTTTTTTACATTAAATCTATCATAAACAAACAAGGACACTTAGATGCCCCCACACAACCTGGAAAGGCTACTGCAATTCTCAGGTGAATGGTATGAGATGTTGCACTTCTGAATGCAGAACCACTCACAGAATCCCAAAAGCAGCACTCAAGAGTTTCAGGTTGCAGGACAAACTGCAGACTCCAAGGAGGGATACAGCAAAATTCCCACCCTCATTAACACGACCAGAACTTGACATTTGGCTATTAATACTGCATATATCTTCCTTGGAGAATGAGGACATCCATCCCAGATCTAGCTTTTGCCATTTGTTTGCCTACAAAATCCCTCCTGGAGCAGATGCATTGCTACTCTGAACCCCATGAGAATAGCTTTGATCCCAGGTCACAAAAACCATAAAAGCGAACACTAACACAATTCTTTCACATGAACCCAAAGTGACACTGAGAGAAACTCTAACACAGAAAGGATAGAAGTTACAAGGACACAAACAACTATATGCCATCATCACGCCTCATTGCTACTCCTATTCACTACCATCCCTCAGCCCTTCTAAGTAACACAGCAGTAACTGTTTAAGATTGAAGCGTTATTTCAAGTTAATACTTATTCCTTCAAAATTTCACAGATTTCTAATGCCTCCTTTCATTCCCTTCCAGCAGAGCTCTGGATGTGGGTGTGAGTTATGGCTTCCCTTCTCCAACAGTCCTCTCCTTCAAAGTCCCACAAAAATCTCCCAGCCTTTCCCCCCCCTGCACATCAGCACATACCAAATCATTCCAAGTTTGGGGGGGGTTTCTTGTGTGGCCTTTTTTTTGGTGGTGGTGGTTGGTTGGGTTTTATTTGGTTTTGGGTCGGGGTTTTTTTGGTTGGTTGTTTTTTCAAGATGCTAGACATTTTGCTGATTTTCCCAAACCGGGTCACCCTTGCACCTTCTTTTCCACAGAAAGGCCAGTAACAGTGGCACTTAAAGACAACTGCACCAAGAGTTGAGCTGGTCCAAACACGAGCATCTGATCTATGTTGGCAAGGAGCAAAACATCCTTTGCATGTTGTCTGCCTCATGGATGAAAGTTACAGTAACATCATTCTCTCTCCTGCCCTCTTTTAATGTCAGTCAGCAATTAAACACCACGCAGCTGCTCCCTCACTCCCTCTCCTAGGGGGAGAAAATCAGGAACAAATAAAACACATGGCTTAACAGAAAGACAACAGAATAAGACAGTTCCTTGTGGACACCCAATCTCCTCTACCAGAGCAGTATGAGAAGCTGAAAGGTCATTAACTTAGCTCAGCAACAACAAAAACGAGTGTGTTGTCAACATTTTTCTCATCTTAAATCCAAAACACAGCACTGTACTGGCTAGTAGGAAGAAAATCAACTTTATTCCAGATGAAACCAGGAAACTCCCCCTTCAAAATAGCACAAATCTACAGCATTGTCTGCCTAGTTTCTGGAGCTAATCATCCTTATTGCAGCTCCAATCCAAAACCACTATTTTTTTTTCCCCATCAAGCAAAGACCAAATCACAGAATCCCTTTGTCACTTTCATTCTGGTTTACTGTAACTTACTGTGTTTGAATGTGAAAAACAACACAAATATTCTAGTATAAGGAATGAGCTGTCTGGCTCCTCTGTGGTTTAACTGCTAACACATACATCTTCTCCCTCCTCCAGCCTCTCCAATAGCTCTGGTTCCATTCCCAGTGCTATCCCAAGGCTTTGGTCATGGTTTTCCAAACCCACTAAAAGATCAAGTTCAGCAGATAATCATTATGCTTCAGTCTGCAAGTCAAGACAGCATATTTTTTTACCAAGTAATATAAGATACGAGGTGTAGGAGGAAACCTGACACAATATCTTCTCCTTAAAGCTTTGTATAGAATGAACTTCGTGAAAAGAGATGTACTCAACATTTGGTCAGTGTTCAACCACATTGCAACACTCATTACTTACCAACATATGCTGCTACTAAGCCAAGTGAAACAAAGAGGAAAGCTTCCCCATAGGGTCTTCTGGAAGGAGGAAAGGGGATCAAAACCTTGACTGACATTCCCCAAATAGCCTTGTGAAGAATAAGGTTAAAGCATAAGCAGAAAGATGTCGGTTTTAATAGGTGAAATGCACATCTTTTGATGCATTAACTCTGTGTTGATCACATCAGCTCCTCAGCTCAGCAGAAGTGATAGCTTTCCAACTCGAGTCATTTCAGTGAGGGTTGTATGAAATCACTTAGCATAATTAATGACTGTTAATTTTTCTGTAAAAATAAACTGTTGATGAGTATTTTGGAAAAAAGTCCTGTTTTATACACTCAGCTTTGCTGAAGGTCAGCCCTACATTACGTATCATCACGCTGTACTATGGAAAGCTGATAGGAAACAACCCAATAGCTCTCCCGCGGTGCTAGGAAATCGTGACAGTGCTTTCCCACGATGATGCATGTCTGAACTAGAAAGCCACCTCTTCCAGCAAAGCTCCCGCAGGTGGCACTAGCTGCTCCTTGCAGTGAGTGCCACACATGGCTCAACTTGCACACAAACCCACATGTTTGCAGCAGAAATTCCCTCTCCTTTCTGGTCAGCATGTTGAGCAAGTGTTACAAATCCTTCTAACTTTCAGGTATCTGAATCATCCTGCTTACAGCTCAAGTCTGGATTAGGGTTTGGATAGCCTAACAGCTAAAGCCACTGTGCCACCTTATTTCAAAACTTCCTATTGTCAGAATAAACCACAGCTCTTTTCTAAAGCACTGGGCATTTTTCAAACTATACACACACACACACACATATTTCTTCTCTCACATTTTTGTATAGTGCAGTTAATCTCAGCTGCTCTCCCAGGTCTTCACAAAAGTTAAAATACCCATCAAAAGATCGTGTTTCGCTTACAGCGGGTGTGTCACTCAGGGCACATTCTTTTGAACCTAACCTTGAGAAAATAGACAGACTTGGGTAAGATGGCTCAGCACAGGATATGCCTGACATACACTCTGATAAAAAAAACAAGGAAGAGCAGGATAAGTAAGTCAAGCCCAAGATACTTAGGGACTTAAAGGCAAGTCCCAGCACAGATTGCATGAGTACAGCAGTAGCAAGTCATAGCTGCCAAGTACAGCTATCGTATCACAAAATACTGCTGTCATGTACTCAAATCTGTTACTCAACAAGTAATGTATTCTACACAAAGCATTTTCTAAGCAATTTAAGCAATAACACCATGCATCACACCTAGTTACTCTGAAACCTACAGACTACATGACTTTCTCTGACAAATCCTCCAATACTATAAGAACTTACACAATCATTTTATCATGTCACTTGAAGAAATTACAGCCAAATATAATTGTTAGCCATTAGTTCTACAACTGCACTTCTGCCTTGCCCACCATTCACCCCTCCAACATACACACTCTAAGTGTCTTGACTTCGTTTAAAAAATTAATTGTTCCTTTTTAAAATCTCCATTTGGTGTTTTCACTGGTCACTAACATCTTCCCTTCCTACAAGATTTCTTTCTTGGAACTTTTCTCATGAGAAAATACAACTGCAGATGAACTAGGTCTCTGTTTCCAATGGATTTAATTCCAGTGAGGTGCACAGCATAAACTTGACTGCTAGGCCAAAAATTCTGGTTTAATGAATTTGAAAAAACAAAACAAAGCAAAACCAAGCTTCAGCAATAACTGCAGTTGTTTTACAGAGCACATAGTTAAGGAAAGGAAACTGATGAGGAAAACACTTCATCAGTGTTGATCTCGAAATTACTCAAATTCCTTTTCAAAGCTCTGAACTTTGCTACAATTAGGAGAGATGCTGATTTGGCTAATAACCAATCACGCAGATGCACACATGCAAAGTTTCTCTCTTAGTCTTTTCCAGTTTCAAGTCTCTGGTGCTCAGCAGCTGCAGCTTTAGATTCCCACTCAAGGGCAAGGGCTGCTGCTGCTCCATACCCATTTTTAACATTAAAAAAACCAACACAATAAAAACCCAACAACAAATAAAAAGACACACACACAAACAAGGGCAATAACACAGCTAGCATCTTAATAGTCATTTTGTAATCCTGTTTCTCTGTTAGACAGGGAAGAACAAACAAACCCAAAAAAATTCCAGACTTGTGTTTAGCATACATAGTAAAGGGCTCCTGATTCCTCCTTTCACAGGTTTTAAGTCTCCTCCAAATTGCTTTTCTATTACAGATGCTGTGTGGTAGCACTTAAAGATACTTCTCTTTTTGCTTGATGCCTGTGCTTAGGATATCACTACATATCTTATTGGAAAAGACCACTGTTGTGCAAATTCATCATTTCCCCTCAGGCTCAAGTAGTGGAGGAAATGAAATAAAAACAGGCTGCAAGGAAGCAAAGCTGTTGTTGGAGCACAAAGAATCAAATGACAGCAAACAAGTTAAAATAACAGAGAGAGTAAATTATAATATGCAAAGACTCAAATGAATTTGAATCCAGTCCTATGTGCTGAATAAATATTATAGAGGTGGATAGCATACCAATATATCTGAAGAATTTTGTTACTATGGGAAACACACACTTACCATTTCACCTTCGGACAGTTCCTTTTTGCATTTCCATTTCTCTTATGGGAAAGGTCTTGACACACGTCTGAAGTTCACTAACACCATCACACTTAGTTTACAGAAAAAGGGAAACGACCTTGCCATCTGCCTAGTCAGGACATTAGTCTGTGTGTATTACGCAGGGTAGTCTGTCCTGAAATCACAGGACTATGATAATAATCAAGGTTTTTCTGGGGTTTGTTTTGTTTTAAGTGAAAGCTTTATGGCCCCCTCACAGAGAAACTCCTGACATTATAAGGTCAGTAGAGAAGCTAATATCTAGGGGACGAACAAAATTCGTATGCATTTTAACTTTGTGTAGGCCAGACTCAAGGCACTTGAGATAGGGAATGACGTCTTCCTAAACTCACATAATCAGTATGTAATGCAAACCTTGAAACCACATTCATGGACAACTTGACAAAAAGATAAGGTACATCCAAAAGCAAATACTCCAAGACTATAGAACAGCCCAGTGCTTTTAAAAAGTTTTGGGGGTATTTCTTCTCTTCACTTAAATACATGTTTCTTTAAGCTCCCTCAAAAGCAAAGAAAAAAGAAAAAACACAAAACACTGCTCTGCACCAAATCAAAATCACAAGTGTATTCTCTCATGCACACAGTTTTGAAAGAACTTCTATATTTTCTTCCAATTTTGCTAACAACAGAGCAATTAATATGCATCAACACCAATTAGGCTGGTTTACCACTTCTATAAAATGCTTGTAATATGTTTGTCTTCACCATACATTTTCAAAAAAACAACTTCAGATCTCATTATAAAAAAAAATCCACAGAACTTCCACAAGGTCATACTGATGAAAGGCAAAAATGTCAGTGTCGTCCAGAAGATCCATTTACTTCATTAAAAAAAATTTCCTAAACATTAATTCCAAGAAAACAAGAGAGAAAGATATTTTCCCCCTCAACTCTAAACTCTTTTGGAGAGCTAGAGAGAAATGCAAAGGAATGTTGGGTTTGGCATTGCTGACGCTTGCTCACAAAAGGAAAGCCTACTTAAAACCAGGATAATGGATAATTATCATTTTACACATGGATCCTTCACTACTTTTCTCCCCATAACACACATATAAATGGGACTCAGTTACACTTTTGCAAGGAAAGGAATGGGCAAAGATTCACTGTTAGAAGGGCTCCTACAAAGCCCATTTGTGTCTTCCTTTCAACTGCAATTGCCTGAGCATGGTATTACTGCTGAAATCAGAGGTTTAGACATGGGTTTTATAAGTATTAGACAAGCAATACTCAGTTGGCTTTTTCCAACTTTTTTCATTTGAACTAGCTAAAATAAAGCCACGCGTAACAAAGATACTTACATATACCCTGTGAAATGCATTTTTTTTTCCCCACAGCCATCAGAAAAAGTCTAGCTTTTTGACTACAGTAAAGTGTGATTAATGAAAATGTCCGGGGTTCTGTTTTCATCACAGAGTATATAGCATTAGGCAACTCGCACAGTAAATAGCATAAAAGAGTCAATGGTTAAAGCTTTCTGAGCTCTGACATGTTCCAGTCGCCTGAATGCTGAGCCTGGCAGCCCCCCAGACCTGGCTCAGGCAGCTGACTGCAGGGACATTTCATGTTCCTCCAGCTTTTCCTTCTCCCTGCTTTAGGGATACATACATCTGTGCCTATATATATTTATATACAGACTGCACACACGTGGGGCGTGAGGAAAAAAACACGGGAAATTAGTAGCAGACAAACTAACAGCACTGTGCACATTCACTTGCAGTTTATCCAAATGAATGGCCTCATAACTCAGATGGGGACATTTCCTGTAAAAACAGTACATTATTTATCAAGCCACTCCAGAGTGCAACTGTTGAAGTGTAGCTTGCAAACAACTTATTTTCTAGAGCCAAAGTTTGCAGTAGTCTACAGAACACCCTGACTAGCTGTGATGGAGAAGACAGGGCCCTCTTGTTGTATGTTAGCTTTGAATAATGAGTCCCCAGCTCAGCAGAGTTCTTTCACTGCAAGCTTAGTCCTATTCGCTTTTGTGGCATTGAAATGCACATGTATACTGCAGAGTGTACAGAAAAATATAGTTTCAAATAACATTCATGATTAAGCTCTGGCAAACCACAGGTTTTGTACGTACACAAATATAAACATATGAGTATATATATATTCAGTATAAAGAATATGGAATACTAAATATAACTAGAAAGAGAAAATAGATTATTTCACCCACCTGTGACCAACACAGTAGAGAGCCTAGGAGACTAGAACTGGTAAAAGGGAAACCATGCGTAGTAACAATCTTTAACCTGCCACAACCTCCAAAGGAATCTGAATGGCCATTTTGACAGAAGCAGCTGGCAAACTGATGAATAAACATGGATTTTGGATTAAAATGCAGTATTCTCTACACAGGGAAACTCCTGTAATGCCACAAACATACAAAGTTTTTTAATCTCCAACATGCTTTCTTAGAAAAGCTGGATTTATTACTAAACACTGCATCACGAAATGCTGTCCTGGTTTGAGTGAGAACAGAACTAATTCTGTTCAGTAATTTTACTTTTCAGCTCAGTTCTTCTAACTAACT
>WUAM01000164.1:1648217-1682558 GCA_024336885.1 Actenoides hombroni | reverse complement strand
TAAAGCTGTTCTAGTTTCCTTTTCTAATCACTAAGTTTCTCTCCCTTATTCCTTCTCTCTTCCCCTTTGGAGAGGGAGGGGGGCTAACAGAGAGCGTCTGTTATAGGTCTAAGGGGCCGCCCTGACCCTAAACCATGACAAATGCAGACCTTCATTGGCCCCAGATGAGAATGCTAGTTCTATTCAGGAAAAACACATAGGGAAAAAAATAACATCTCTTACAAATCATATTGTTGGGAAAGTGATTTCCTTAAACTGAATGATTTTCTCCTTTTTAGATCAATCTGAGAGACTTTTTCAAAACAACAGATGTGTTCAAATAATTCTCAACAACTGCATGAGATCCCTTGTGCATATTGACAGAACTTTATTCACCTTCTCAAAAAATAAAAGAAATAAATAAATTGGACTTAGCTTTCAAACACAGAAACAAATAAATACCTACCTTGTACTAAAATAGTAGTCATCTGACATTGCCTCATAGAAAGCTTTTAAAAAAAATAAAATAATGAAAAAAAAAAGAGTATGCAATTGTTGATACTCTTTCAGAGATTTGTAAAATTCTTGAAATTACTCTAGTTCACAGCTTGTTCTAAGAGTGACCTTTTTTGGTGAACTGCATGTTGGTTTATAGCTTTCAATAAGATAGTAGAAAAATCACCCCAAATCCTTTAGTGCTTCGGATTTAAAATAATTTTAAGGACAATGATCATTAGGAAACATCATGTTTGAATACAGGTTATTAAGGGGTAGTCAATAAAAGGTTTCCATTAACTTTACCTTACAGTTTTAGAAAGCGTTAATATTACAAAGCTTTTGAAATTTCTACACTAACAGACACACTTCACTTAGAAAAGGAGTCCAAATTCTCCTCTTCACCTTCTCATGCCAGTCATAAAGGCTTTCCTACCCTTCCATTTTAACTACACTAAACAGTAAAGGTTTTCCTCCTTCTATAGTTAGTAGAGAATCAGAGTCAAATCATGAGTTCAGCAGTTGGTTTTTCCTGCTCTAACTGGGATTCCAGAATTACTCATAAAGGGATGTCTCTCTTCCTATCTATTCTTACTGAGTAAAATTTTACTAGAGTGAAAGATGTATCATGAGTACTTCACCAACACTAGAAGGCAGCATGAAGGGTAATAAAGTATTTAATTTCTAACCCAAGAAAGAGAAGGTTATGAAAAAGAGCAGCTACCTTAATTAAGGAGAACCAAATTCCTTTATAAAGTTAAAACCTATATAATTCCCCAAATTATGTGAAGAAGTTTCAAAGGACATGTAAATGTCATGCACTATGTTAAGTGTGGCAGGATACAAACAAGACAACTCCACAAATCACTGTACATGAAATCCCACAGCAAAACTGCACATGAAATCTTATAGCATTAGGAAACCATTCAACACACTTCTCCCATTTTTTATAACATGTATATCAACACTGTGGTTTCAAACACACCTAAAATTCATGAGTTACAGTATTTCCCCACTGCAGTGCATCTCTGCAGTACAATAGAGCTGGATAAGTTTTTTCCTATTACTTCCAATTTATATAAACACAGAACATAAAAGGAGGCCCCAGGAATATGACTGACAACTCCTGAAGAACCTATTTTTAAGATGCAAAGCTTTGCCTTTCATTGGTCATCTGATCTAGCACTGGAAATCAACACAAATAGGGATGGAGTGGGAGAGAGATCTCTGAATAGGTTTGGCTGAATTAAATACTCAAGGGCATATTACTCAAGTCAGTACCAAGAGCTTCAGCCAGTTTACAAAGCCTTTTGAATTCTTAGAGCTAAGCTCAGTGAATTTAGATGAAAGTTCCTTTTCTTCCACTTTTAAGAGAGAAATAACTTAAGTGAACTTTCTGCAAAACCACCTCCCCAGTTTAGTAATGGGGGAACAAATCTAAAGCACTGCCAAGACATGCAACTAAGCATTTATAAACCATAATGGTTTATTCAAATATTAAGTACTGCCATACTGAACCAAAAAGCACAGAAGTATTCCAATAATGCTGTTTCAAGTTATGTAACTCCATCCTTGGTACACAAAAATCCCAGTTCCTCCATTCTTGCTTCCTAGCCCACATTTCGTACTCTGAGGAACACGGGCACACGGGGCGCATACTAACGACACCAAGTTTCCACTGTATCCAGCAAGAGGCTCAGCAAGGCAAGAACATCACCTAGCCCTGCCTTGGCTCCGAGATGATGTCAGCCTATTCAGCAGGGTACCAGAAAAGCAAAACAAAACCCCACAAAAACAACAAAAAAAGAATTAAAAAAAAATTTCTCTGCTGCATATCAGACACACACAAAGGGCCATGGATATTACCACAAAAATCAGGAAACCGCTATCTCATCAGCAAATGAGATTCTGCAGCCCTCGACAGTATAGGTTGAAGCAACTACCAAACCTCAGAAATACCTGTTATCTTTGAAAGTTTTGGGAGGTTTTGTTCATCTAAACATATGAAAAGTTTGACCTATTTTAAAACACATATCCACGTAGTGCTTCTATCAAATCATTCTTATTATTTGCTTTTATTTGGAAAAACGTGGGGGGAAGGCTTAACAAGAAAATAATCCAGAAATGAGGTGGATTACTTATAAACCCTGGAGGGTTGAATTGACAGAGTTTTTATAGTGTTAGAATTTGCCTTTTTCCAAAGTTAGCTGTCAGCAAAATTTACACACAAACAAAAATTTGATTAATCCGTTTGTTATAAAAATTACTATGTAGATTACTTGTAACTACCAGCTTCAAATCTCTGAAGCCGAAGACTCAGCTTATTTTTCTATGGAAGTGAGTTGCTCCACTTATGAGAGAAGTAATTACAAAGCCATAATTTTCCTTTTCCAATTTAAACATATATTAAAACTGAAATAGATAATACAGTCCATTTCAACCACATAACATATTTTGTGGGCTTTTATTGCAGTTTTGCTCTTTTTTTCTTTTTTTTTCCATCCCGCAAGGTCTTTATCAAAGATCTACTTTAGCTGATGCAGCAAAGTGCTTATTTGGCAAGATTATAAGATACCAAGCAAAATGAAGGATTTAAACCTTTCAACTGAAATAAATAAAAAACAAAGGAAAAAACAAAACAAAAAAAGAGATGTATTAGGAACAATACTAAAATGCCCTACAGATTCAGAACTGAAAGGAGGTGGCACATGGGTTCTGCAGTGCCTGATTTTCGGGCAGCATTTTACATTCCACTTTCCCTCTGACCCGCTTGCTCCGGCTCCAGGAAGGTTGTGCTCAGCTTATTCCTAAATGTGAGGCTGCAGTTGTAGAGCACAGTAAAATCCCTTTATCTAAACAGCATGAATTAAGAACTAACACTTTATACAACATATGAAACACATGTTGGCAATCTTCCACCCTTTAATTCACCCTATCATGTTAAAACACCATGGACATTGGCACCTTCAAGGCATCTACCATGAACAGTGTCTTTGGAAGTACAGGTTTACAGTCCCAGACTAACATAAAAAAATCATCAAGGCAAAGTGGTTTGTTTACTTTTAGTGACAAAGATCAACAGCAGGAAGTACAATACTATATATATAAAAATATTTGTAACGTGTCTATTTATAAATAAATGTGTGTTTACGTTATGCTTTCCACATCCATGGAATGAAGTATGTATTTTTCTATGAGTACTGCCAATTTATTTTAAGGAAAATTTTCAGCTACTAATCTCATTTCCAGCAAGCACGCAGCAGGCTTATGGCACTCACCTTGAAAACTAATATCCAAGCAAGCAGGGAAGGAAATTGCTCATGCAGGGGAATTTTATGCCTCCCTCATTTATACAGTTATTCACACTACAGAATTTACTCAAGTATCTATATCCTTACGCCTGATAAGGGTACAGATTAGACAAAATATGATTTGACAATATGAAGAAATGTATACTACTCAGTATTGAAAGGTTGTAAAACGGGTTTATGAGAACTAATGTTTCAGGCATTTAAACTACATCTTGGGTTGCAAGCTAAGTACATATGGAACCTAGGTTGCAATTTAGGATTTATAGGATTATCACACATGCCCTGTTGCACCATGGGAAATGAAGCACAGCACTTGTGTGTGGCTCCCTCCAGTCTCCAGAGTGAAAAGGTTTGGGTTTTTTTTCCCCCTCTCATCTCTATTGGGGGGTAGGGGAAATCAAATTAAGCTGTTCTCAGAAATGGAGAATAATTGGAAAACAGAAAGTAACACTGAATGGTAAGTTTGGCTGCTAAGGATTTTATGTTGGGCTAGTTTTATTTTGTGCTGAGTACTCTCACTCCACTGAACAAGCAGCAAGCTTCCACCCCTGGAAGACAGTCCTCACACACACAAAATAAAATAACATAACCTGAATATTAGTTTCATCCAGTTTTCACGTCTTTGTTCTATGCAGAGTAACAACATAGATACTAAGGTTAGCACAAGCGTGTTACCACAGGCGTCACTGCATCTCTTGAAGTTTGCTGGACATTAACAACCCAGCAGATGGTCATTACTCCAAACTCCCCACCCTCCATCGTCATTAATTCAGGAGCAAGCTCATTTCAATGGGCTAGCCCCAATTCATAAAGAACCCATTGTCCTGGTCAAATTAATAGCTTTAAATCTTGCGTTACCAGATGTGCTTCAGAGAGACAATAACATCTTAAATTATAATGTGCTTTTTAAAGTCTGCTTCCATCTCATTTCTCATAAATAATGGTGTACGAGGCAAACTTTAAAACTGAACCTATTCCCAAAATAAACACAGAAAACTCTGTATTTTTGGTTTAGATTCTAGACAGATTTGGCACAAGCATCCTCAATTATCCTGCAACCCACTTGATCAAAAGCTCTCTACTCTGAGACTAAAAGTGGCACATAGACTTTTGAAAGGCTTCACTTCATCCTGAAGATTAATAAACCCTCAGCACTGGCACAGCCAATGAAGAGACAGACAGTTACGGTGCCTATTACATAAGCAACACAATTTAGATTAATAACAATAAATAGGACCAATCAAATTTGTAAGATATTGAAGAATCTTAACTGCATTGATAAGTCAACTGTAAGAGCTTTAATGCATGTCAAATGAGGAACAAAGAAGAATAGAGGGACTACAACTTGAGTCACATGTCAGACTGTTCTCATTAAAACAACAGAAGAATCTTTTCCATAGGAATAATTTGCAGAAACAAGCATCAGTACATCAGTAGCAACTACCCAGCAATGTTGCCAAATTATGGAAAATAAAAAGTATAATTTTTAAAATATCCTAGTTCTTGGTGATGAAGAGGTAGAGACCATTGAAGAATTGAAATAGTAAAAAAAAAAAACCCATTTACAGAAATTTCTAAAGAAACAGTATTCACTTCAGCTCTAATTGATATTGTTATTTTTCCATGGAACTGAACTATATTTACTTGCAATCCTGTTTCTCAAAAACTTCTCTTGCTGATAGCTTCATTGAAAATTGTTTGTTTGTGTGAAATGCTCTGTTTTCAATAAATTGCTATTTTCCAACAAAATATTTTTGGCTGAAAGACTCCTAACTGGCTTTACTTTAAAATCATTTCTCAAGTGTAACATTCCATAAAGTCCAATGACTATAAGAAAATAAATAATCATAGCTATGCCTCCTACCAAATTCCATACTTCTATAATTTTTAATTGCAACAGAAACTCGTGAATTGAGAAAAAAAACAGCATTTGATGCACTGTACATATGTAACTGAAGCTAACTATGTAAAGCAGGGTTGTTTTTTCCTTTTTCATGTATTAAATATTTTTTCAAATTCCTACATAATGTAACTAATAAAAATATTTACTTTTCCATAAGGTCAAGTGGACAGAACATAATTCTCCCAGAAGGAATCCAGATGTTTAGTATCTTCAAAACGATGTCTGTGTTGATAAAGGCAGTAGCTAATCTTCCTTTTAGAGGTTGAAGTTCTTGATGAAGTTTCTTCTACTGAAGAGCTATGTATCATGCTTTAATGAGTATCTGCCTCAAGAGAACAACTATTTTTAACATTTTTAATAGGATTTTGGTTTGTGCAGTCATCAATGCTCAAAGTTCTGATTTTGAAAATTTTGGAAAACAATCTATAGTCTTATTGTAAGTCACATACTGCATCTTCAGCTCAGGATGAAAGAAGTCACATCCGTTCCCAAAGTCAGGATTCCATAATAAAAACATTTCAACAAACTTCTACAAAGCAATTTGAATACATTAAGTCACACAAATTTTCAAGGGTTATTCATGAGTCTCACAAGAGGTGCAGAATAATTTATCAATGTAGTGCTTAGGATTGCAAAAAAAGTCACTAAAAATTTACTATTGTTCTTAAAACTTATCATAATACATTAAGAGACCCACAAAATGGAATTTACAAAGACTTGAGCAAATGGATTTTAACTGATTCTGTGGGGTTTTCCTGTATCACTTGGCTGGTGCCATGACTAATATTTAGATACAACATAGTGCTTGCCAACAGATGCAAGATAAGTCTGAAGTCCTATGGGGACAGACTAGATGTTTAAAAGGCTTTGGATGCACGAACAGGTTCACTCAGAAAGCAAAAGGATTCTGTAGTTACCAAAATTACCCCTAGACAAGCCCCCTCCCCCCCCCCCCCCCCCAGAAAACCCCAAACCTAGTTCAGATTTACCACTAGAAAGATGTTACAAAAAGCTACCTAATCTCCTAATTTAAAATTGTTTTTACGGCACTTGTTTGTTTTTTTATTTTATGAAGTTTGATCTGATCAGGTAAAAGCAGCAATGGCAGAAGCTTAACCTTATCTGTTCTGGATAATTACACAGTTTATTATTTCACGTTCTCTGTAAATTTAGAGTGCAGGTGGCAATCAGATCAAAGGACGGGGCACAGTTTTGACACTCATTTTGCCAGCACCATAAGGGCATATGTATCACTGGACCATTAATTGCAGCATGATTCATTTATAGTATGAATTTTGTAGTCATCTCTTTGCTGTTCACCAACAGCACAGATGATTCTTGCTCATTTTTCCCATCTCCAGAGGCATGTGCATCTATTTGAAAATCCTGATTAGCTTAAGGAAAGCAGTAAACTTCCAACTAAACAGCATCTTATGGATACAAAGTTGTACATCTCAGCACCTCCTTTGTTAAGTGGCGGGGATCCTCTCTTCAGAAGGCAGGGACAGAGCAGCTCTTGGGATAGAAAGTGACAAGAAAAGGCTAAAAGACCCCAAAACAAACAAATAAAACAAACAAAACCAAACAAACACATGCACAAAAAAACCCAACCCACAACAATGTTATCCAACACCCTTAAGAAAGAGGGCAGCACTACCCTGTGTGCCAACTTCAGATATCCAGCTTCATCCAAGCTCAACATAAACATGGTAAGCTTAAGCATCAAAATGCTTAGTCTTTGCAAAAGCAGAGTACTGGCACCCTGCTTACAAGAAATGCTGCAAAGTAACACAATAAAAGAAAAGGAAGGAACAAAGGACAACAAAGAAAGTGATAAGGATTCAGATTTACAGTGCACTTTCAATTAATGGGTTTTGAAGCATTTTGTGTGTCAAGAGAACAAAAACATTCCCTTACGCACACTCCAGGTTTGCACAGAGTGCATCCCACTTTCACTCACTTTATAATGCAGGAGTCAGAAAGGGGAAAAAAAAAAAAAGTGAAAAAATGGTGGCTGGTGTGATGCAGAGGACATGCTGTGATACACTACAACCATCCCATACCTACTTCACCAGCCTCTCTCAACCATTTCCCCAGACATCTGTCTTCCACAGCTTTTTTTCTGTGGCCAGACCCTTTCCTACACTTCATCATTCACCAGTTCCCAGAATTTTCCTCTCTGCAGTCTGTAAAGCCAGGTAAGGAGCTTCTGCTGGCTCCATGTCCATCCCCTCTCCAGGAGGCCAAGAGCACATCATAGAGCCCCACAGTGAATTTCTCAGTTGTCCCAAGAGTTATGCTGCAATGCCTCAAGCAAAAGATGTTCAAGCACGAGATGGACAACAATTTCACAGACTTAGAAACTGCATCCTAGTAATTATCGTGAAAGCTGAGTGAATGTTTCAGCTTTCGGGTCCCTGGTACAAGTGCTAATGTGTTTCCCCAGTTCCTCAGGGGCAGCCATGTTCAGCATGATTTTGGAGTGTTGCAGGTACAATGCAGTGACTATACTATGAAGATGGGACTCATTACCTACATCATGCAAACAAAACACAGTACATCCCCAAGATCTTTGCAAGATTTCTTTTTGGCTTTTTTTTCTGTTGTTGTGTTGGGTTTTTTTGGTAACATATACTTCCGTGGAAAACATAAACAAGTCATTCTAGTCCAGTGTGCAATTTGTTTTTCTGCACTGGCTACACCTGTGACAAAGGAACAATACTGTCACATGTCACCCACACCCCCTCTATTAACTAGTCCTGAACAGGAAAAAAAAAAAAAGTCTTCAAGACAGTTTCACTGCTGTACAGGATGCTCACCAGAAAACAACAGATGTGCTATAATCACTACTGCCCATTCATTTCCTTTCCGTCAGAAAGAAAGCAGCAGTCATCAATTAAGAACTCCTATCTACTGGACACAAAAGGAAGTATACACTTTTCCTTGGTCATTTGACCGTAACAATAGGAGATGGCAGTGGGAAAGGACTGACCACTCTGAGCAAGCATGGGGGGAAAGACAAGGGTGAGTGAACTTATCTTTATTTAAAACAAAACAAAAAAGACAAACATTTTTATTCAGCACCTTAATACACAGATGTTTAAAAAAATAAAACACTTTGTCTATAGATTGTACAAAGTCCTCATTATATTATTCCTGAATTTGTCCAGAAAATCAATTCAGTCTTTTTCACAGCACAAAATCCCAAAAATGTGATCTGACAAGGGAATTAAGCAGTATCTGGAAAAGCTATTTTATCAATTAACAAAGCCTTTTTTTTTTTTTCCCCCAATAGTTATCATGATTTTGATAAAACCAATAGTCTAAATGTACCAAGTGTTTAGACTTTCAATATGTCACTGGCATAAGTTATTTGGATTAATATTTTTAAGAAGTCTAGTCGGATCTGTGGATCCTTCTATTAAGGATTACATTCACTGGTCAGCTTCATCACTGTGAAGTAGAATGACAGCTTTCATAAAATTTTCAACAACAGAAAACCCTAGTGATGCACTTTATACTATGTCTGTTTCAGTTTAACTACAATCAGCCACAAAGGGTTTGGGAGAAACTTATTAAAAATTGCTAGGCTTAATTAAGGTATTAGGCCTTACTCTAGCATGCTAAATTAAACCCTGAATATTCCCATGGATACTAATGCAACGGCTCTAAGAATCCAGTATATGTTTCCCACAATAGAAAAGCTTTTGCAGGCCTTAACATCGCAACTGAACCCCTATTTTTGCCCTGTACCTCTGCTTCATTGCATACCAAAAATAGAACCGACTTACAGAAAAGCTCACACGTGGGCACACATCATTCCTCTCCACCCCCACACAGATTTGCAAGCCCTCATACCATTAAAGACTTGGCCTAAACAAAGAATTTAGTGATGCACAGACGCTCGAGGAATTATTTTTTTTGTGTAGTGACTTTTAGCATAAACACACTGCATTAAACCTTATCCTCAACTGTTAAAACAAAGCATATTGATCTGATATTTCCTTTTCTGCTACAACAGATGTTGTGACTAAGAGCCACTGAAGATCATTTCCACTCTTTCCAAAGATTAGCATATTGTAAACAACAATTTATTGAAACAAATATTAAAAACAGACAATATTGTTATGCAACTCAAACAGATAATCACAAAATACAAACAAATTTCATAAAATGTCTTCCCCCTCACCCCCAGAATATATGAAAATATTCTGAAAACCTCCAGATTTAATTCTAGGACATGAAGCAAATTTGTGAAAATTACCGGTGGTTATTTGGTGCAGATTTAACATTCATCCCTCAAAGCTGTATCTGCTCAAACCATTAAGCTATTCTTTTTACAGAACACCATGCCTCATATTTTATATTTCTTCCTTTTTCCCATGAAATTCTTTACTGGATGCACTTCATCTAGTCCTTGAATGCCTTACCCAGTTAGCTGATACATTCCCACACACTCCAGTTTTGTTGATACAACAATTTTCTGAAGCATTTCACAGTGAACAATTGTATGCCATGGATCCCAGAGAATCCTACAAAATCCTCTGCCTCTTAGGACACATGCACAAGCCATGTTATCTCAGCTTTCAGAAAAGGGGTTATTCAAGTCTGACAGTCTGGTTTAGTTTTTCTGTTCATGACAAAAACACATTAAAAAAAAAAAAAATAAATCACCAGAACTCGAAACCGAGGCCAAGCAGCACATTTGAAATTAAATGGAAATTGTGTGGCAGAGGGAGAATTTGTGCAAGTAATTTACTTTCTAAGGTCACTAGGCCAATACTTCACATGCATTTGGATATGCATAAGTTTCAAGCTAAGTAAATAAAACGATTTGCTGTGTGGAACCTGAGAATGTACAGCCCCTCCACATTTATGAACAAAAAAATATGCTAGTAATTAACTATCAGCAAATATAACAGACGATTAGTGTACTGAATTTAGGTCACATCTATTATTTTTCTCTAACGTATGTTAAAACATGCAAACTTATTAAAATCTTGCTATTTTTAGCAAATACTGAAGAGGAATTTCTGGTCAGTCTCTGCAAAATGTTTTCCTACTTACAGAGACTGTTCTCCCTTGGATCCAAAGGAAAGTAAGATCTCACTAATGTTTGTCAGATGTAAGCTTCAATAGACTGCTATGCAATCCTGCTAGTGTCTGTCTATTAAAGCTCACCAATCTTAAAGCACTGGAACCAACATAAAGCTGCCATTCTCCCAAAACTTTGCAAATATTTGAACACAACTGGATCATCAATACATATGATAAAATCGTATTACAAGCTTCACTAATAAATATAATTAATCAATGCTCTAATATGGCATATTAGTATTCCCTCTACAGGTCACAGAAGCCAGAGTAACAATTGACATAATGACCAGGGTTTTGTGAGGTTGTTTTGTTTTGTTTTTAGTTTTGGGGGGTTTTTTTAGACTAATCAATGCTACACTGGTTTCAGCATTAACCTACTTCACACCTTCCAGTGTTATTTATAAATCACCAAGCTTTTCCAAATAGTGGTGTCTGTGCTGTTACCCACAAAGCCCAGCACTGAATGTCTGCTTTCTTCAGAGAGAAGAAAAGACTCCTTTACGTTGGCACCAGGACTGAGGAAAGGTGGGGAAAAAGGAACTTTGCCTAAAGCCCTCCTTTTATTTAATATTTTCTGTGAAGTCTCCCACCAGCCCTACCATAAGGATTTACGGAATGTCAAAATTTGTTTCAGATAATCAGATTAATGAAGTCAGTTATTAAAATCAAGTTATATTTCCATGGCATCTAAATCTATTTTTCATATGCTCTCAAGTTCCCCAGGTCCTCCAAGACTTTCAGGTAGTGAGAGTACGTAAACAAAATTAAACCACTAAACTGCAATTTAATTTCTTCTCAAAATGACATATAGTAACATAGGAAATCTCAGGAAAAGACAGAAGTCCTAGATCTCCCCATCGCCAAGGAGAGACCATTTTTTATCCATGAAAGTGGCACTTGTACCTCCAAAAGGATGGAATCAAACAACCAATCAAAACTTTAGCTACAGATCTTTAGCAAAACTTCAGTTATAGAAACAGTTGCTAAACCTGAATACTTAACCTCCCCTTACAACTTCGGTGCCCCAAAATTTTAATTTGATTAGCATGAAGCCCCACTAGTGTGCACATCAAGAAAACCCACCATCTTGGCTAACCAACATTTCAGGTCTATACAGTACAGCGATTTATGGTGGATTTGCATACTAAGCAGCCTCATGGTTAACTTGAAGTATGTTTACTGAACACCCACAGTAATCACCTCAGCCAGAGGCACAACAAACGTCATCCATTATTTAAAGAGGGAAAAAAAAAAAAATTTAAGACAAAGATACAATAAATTACCTGATAGAGCACTCACCAAAGAAATCACTGTTAGATTAGGCAAAGCCAAGTCACTTTTTCTCTCCTCTGTTCAATCTCTGGCGATCTGCAGAAAGGAGCATAGAAATTATGAAATTAGAGAAAGGATAAAAGGGAGCACAACTACACAGCTCAGTGGGGCGCCACGCTCACCCCAGTTTATACCCGTTAAGCTACACTCACACTACTGCCTGCCTATTCTGCCTTAAAGGGTAATTGAATAAAACGTAGTGCAGGCTGAATCCAGTTCAGATAGGCTAAAGGGTCAGATTTTGAATAGGAATTAGACACTAATGTGATTCTGGAAATCCAATTAAGAGCCTTACCACCTCTGCAAATGCCTACCTACATATCTTTAAAAATCTAGATCAGACAGTTGGTCTATGTTCCCAAGCTCTAAACCCCGAAAGCTTCAGGCCATGCTCATTCTGGAAATTGTTAGTGCTGTTTTTAAACTTAATTATCTTTAATGCTTGGAAACCTCTATCAAAATGAACCTTTACTTTCCTGGTGAGCAACAGGAGGACGCACCTCTAGCTGTTAAAGCAAACCAGAACCATGGATCACTTTGAGATCTGTCTGGTACCCGTACCTGATCCAGGTATTTTCACAAGGTCAACAAAGGATGATAAATATCCAGATGAATATATTGTTTCTTCTACCCCTTCACAAAAAGCAACTATTTAGATATAATCATTATGCAGCTTTTTCTAGCAAAATTTATGAAGACTAAAAAAATACAGGATTCTTAATGAGGGAAATAACTCATTTCCATTGCTAAATTTGTAACCCTTCCCAACTTCAGAAGATCGACTCAAACATCAACCAGGACCTGACTAAGCAAGGATACTTTTTTATTATTTTCCTTTCTCTAAGCCATTGCTTTACATCTGCCTCTTCTAGAGGACCCCAAGATTAATTTACTCTCCTTCTTAGCTATTTCTGTGCTATGGACTCAGCCAAAGGTGACAGTGAAGAATCCACAGAAACCAAACATTGAGTGTTCTAACTCTGAACTTTCAGGAAGCTATTGAACATAAGACTGGAATTATTTTTTTTTCATTTTTTTTTTTCTATCACCATAAGGCCTGTTTATATACTTGGAGTGGAAATAGTGCACATTCAGCTGCAATTGATTTCCTGTATGGCAAAATACCTCAGGCATTCAGCTGGCTGGGAACACTGCAGAGGCCTCTTACCATCACCATTTTTTTGAGACCAGGGAGCTCTGCCCCATGCTTGTTCTTATGCCAGAATAAATAGAGTCCCTGCTGAGCATCCAAGTTAATTTGGTCTAGGGGAATCAAATCATAAACAGGCAAAATTTTATGTTTCAAAAATCCATTTAAAAAAAAATATTGGTCTACATTCAACTTCAACAGTAATACAATCAATTTGATCTTGCTAATGTTGCACAATGTTCATCTACAGATGTTTTTAAAATGAAAAAAACTACTCCATCTGAGAGATGGCTTGGTGGTTTGTTTGGGGTTTTTTTTTGTGAAATACCTTATCCTTCATCCAGTTGCTATATTTACATCGTTAAACCAACACTACAAGGCAATTTCACAGATTAAAAGACTGTATTTTTCTCCATTTTGGTATCCCTGAGTGACAATTGTAATAATTTCATTTACTGCATTTAGGTTTTTTATGTTCGTAACTGAATACATAGAAGAGCCTCCACTAACATTTCTATGCATCTGAAGAAATACATCACTAGTCTTACCAGGTTCCTGTGATTAGACTGCAACTGTTTTAAGACTGAAATGCCCAACCACCTGACTGTAACTTGGATTGTAAATTAAGCAAAATGAAAACACAAAGTGAGCTGTAATTATCATCCTACATTATATTTAGTCCTTGTAAGTTTATTAGTCTCAAATCCTCCAGAGGCAAAGGACTCCACTTCAACTGCTAGAGAAACTCATATATTTAAGAATCCTACAAAGAGACAGGCTGGCAACACAACTGCAACCATTTAAATATACATGCATACATGTGCGTATGTGTATGTACGTACACATACACATATACATAATTTATGTATGTGTATATATATAAATAGATGAAAATCAGGCAACGAGACAATCCTGAAGAAGCCTAAACTTTTTGTAGGGGCACTACAATTTCATAGAAATTTCATCAATAACAGCTTCTTAGTTCCAGAGTAAAATTATTGGCCTAAAACTGAGAGGTATTCGCTAACTCCCAGAGCACCCAGCAGCTTTTAAAAGCCTTTGGATTGATGGCTTCTAATGGGGTGCTACAGTCACATCCAAATCAACTAAAGCACAAGCTACTGGATGTTAGAGTGTTCCTCTATCAACCTTTTTTAACTTTTTCAAGAAAGTTTTCTACATATCTTGGTACTATCATACTATACAACTGAACAATCCATAAGGAAAATTAATTGTTCATCCTGTGAATTTTTTGATCAATTTAGCTCTACAGATGGTTTATTTATCAAACATCAATGTAAGAATATTGCACACTTTGGCACTAGAAGTACTATCATACACACACAAAAAAAAAAAAGAAGAAAAAAAAAAAGAAAAAAGCACATGCCCACTTAAAGAAACTGATGAATCAATATACTGTCATTTTTCCTCCAATTTCTATTTCATCTTTTAAAAGTGTGCATGTTTTGAAATAGCCTTAGCTATTCCAGAAATATATCACAATTAGTCATAAAAAAGCTTTGCATTCTTTATCACTTTTAGAAAATATATAGGATTAAAGGATCAAGGAAGTAGCAGTTTAAGAAGCAAAAACCCCAAAGAAACATACATTCAGTTATTTAAGTTGACTTGAACCATAACAACAGGCTGGCATATTGTGGCACCTGGAGATTTCACTGTAACGTTAAATGAAAAGGCCCAGATATTTGAAAACTGTCTTTCTAAACTCAGTAAAATCAATGTTCTCTTTCTGGGTAAACTCTGCATGGGAGGCAAGCAAAATAATTTTCACTAAGAGAATGTGTGCTTCACCTTATTCTCTTAGGAGTCTGAGATCATCTTCGCCTAAGTTTTCCTAAAAAATGTAAGCGACACATAACACTTCCATGCAACACTTTAATGGTCCTGGACTGAGATGCTTAGTGAAAGGCTAAAATTATCACTTCAATAAACTGGTCCCCTCAAGCCATGGATTTGATTTTTGAAATCTCAGCTTTTTAAGAATTTCCCCACCCTCTTTCTGCTACTGGAAATGACCAAAATAAGCCAAAGCCACCCAACGACATATAATTGTGTTCCACAAACATACAAGTGGGAATCTGCTTAAATTACAAGTAGAGTATCAAGACATCCATTCCATTCACTGTCATCCCTGCTATTACCTTGTACCCAGCCATACTAAATCACATCTCACATCCAGACAATTCCATCCTTATAACTTGGATCACACTGTGGTCTCGATATAATAAAATAGTATCAACATACACTGCAGCATATTAAAACAAATACTCTTGCCAAACAATTCCACACACTGATCCTCTAAGAAAAGACATAAATAAAATTCTTAGAAGAAGTTCATGAGTTAGACGGCAAACCACTGTGCAGGTCTAATCACCAGTGATGAGGACTAAAGTAAGAATTTATTTGACATGCGTTTTACTGAGTTATGTGCCAGTACTTAAAGCCCAACTTTTCCGGCCAAGGAAAGCAGCTTGCCTATTATAGCATCAAGGGAAGGCCACATGCTGTAGCACCTTCTCATTGCATGACATAACTGTGATGAACAGACAAAAGATGTGCTGTGTCCCAAGGAAACAGGTTTATTCCACATGCAATCAGCCGAGTGCTTTCCCAGATGCATTAAGCTAATTTCATGGGCTTAAGCACATACAGTGCTCCTTCGCTCTACGCATTCACAACAATGAACAACGCAAAGGCTGAACTGCATGAGAAGATCAACAGCTTCAAGTGAATTTTTGCCAGAACTCCTCCAGACTATGTCTTTATGGTATGGCTTCAAACTGTCCCCAGGAAAGAAGCCAGTGTAGGGCAAGTAACTCTGACCCAAGTACCAGAACTAATCACCTCCTGATATTACTCAACATTTATAACTAACAAATAAGAGAAAGCAACCCAGTACGTATTTCTGAAATTGTCAGAAGATGGGCGTAACCAATCCTCTATTGAAACCATAAAGGACTCTATGCAGCACAGGCATTGATTTAAAGAAGAGCCAAAGGAAAGAAGAACCATATAGTGGGCAGACTCCTTACTATAAGACAGAGGCAATAATGATGTATTCAGGTGGCCCTGGCACCCATACCCCTCCAGAAGCCTGAATAACTGCATGATGCATGCAGAGTAGGAAGATGAATCTGTCAGGTATGTATGAAAACACTGTCCCCTAGAGACTGAAAGACACTAGAAAGCAACAAGTCTTCAGTGACAAAGGCTGATGACCAGCTTTTCTTCTGAAGACAGCAAACCAGATAGTTGTGGGGGTTTTTTTTCCAGAATTCTTCCTTGAAAAGCTCCTTAAAAGCTCTACAGCTCTTATCCTATCCAAACAGCATGCAGTGGCATATGGAAGAAATCCCTTCTCTTCCATACCCTGCCTGTGAATATCATACATCCCATCATAT
Source organism: Actenoides hombroni (assembly GCA_024336885.1). NCBI lineage: Eukaryota > Metazoa > Chordata > Aves > Coraciiformes > Alcedinidae > Actenoides > Actenoides hombroni. The sequence goes on along the minus strand of WUAM01000164.1, from coordinate 1,665,869 downwards.
CAAAGCTCCACCAACAATGTGCAGAAGAAAAATGCCTATTCTGCTTTGCTTTGACCTTGTGGAAATCTCAGTCAGAACCTATGCTACACTTTGAATGAACAAACTCTTTGGAGGGACCTGAGGAGTGTAAGAGCCAAAACCAATGGGTGAGTTTGACAATAAAGTTGGTTTATAGACAAGATCTTCTGCTGCAGAGTTGCAGGAAGAACCTCTTCAATTAAGTTTTTTTTGGACCTGCATGGTGCATGGGAACAGCAGGATGACTTAGCTGTGAGACTGAAGAACTCAGATGATGTCAACATGTACAGCCATGACTGAGGAACCACACCTGTGTTGGTAACAGGCTATGCTACTGGAAAAGCGTGACACTGCAGATAAAGTAGCAAAGTGCAAACTGCAGTAATGAGTCACCATGCAGGAGATCAACTCTAAACTCTACTCAGCAGAGCTCATGCCTTGGTAAACCACTCTGTGCTTCACACAAAAAGAAAGATGGGGTTTTCTCAATGCTTTATTCTGCCTTTATCTGCTGATGGACTTCATGAACAAGCAAAGTGATTCCTGAAGGGAAAATCTGCAGAAAGCCTAGTCCTTTTCAACTGAAAAAAATTGTCTAACACTGACTCTTCTTACATATAAACATTTCTGATACCAGTTTAGCAAAAATGTCATCTAAAGCAGGGGAGGAACGGAAGCACGCCACAATACTGCCCTATAAATCAGAAAGAAATCTTGAAGATTAAATGGTTGAGTTACTTGTTATTTTTCACTTAACAGATCACAAAATTCTATTGTGGCTTATCAAAAACCTTAACACTGTCCCTGACACTTGATGCCATAGGTAGATACTCAGAAGAGAAGTTAATGGCTTTCCCCTAGGAAAAGCTCACAAGGTTAAACGAGTTCAAGCTCAAGAGAAGAAGATACTGGAGATGATACCCTCCTGCCACAAAACAGAAGAGACTTCACAACATAACCAACCTGATCAGGCGAGAACTGTAAAAGGCTACATCCACTGAGAAGTGTGGCAAGTGGGCCTGTCTGCCTGCAGGACAGAGACAGTAACCTCCTCAAGGCAGCAGAAACACAAAATGACCAAGATAGATCATGTCAGAGATACATGACTTCAGACTCGTCTACCATGAGAGACACTGACAATTATCAGAGAAGACTGACAGAAAGGAGAGATTACAAACTTTGTATGCTGGTAGAGCATGAGGGAAAAGCAAGCTGTCTCTCCAAATTCAATAATGATTCACTGTTAAATACATCTTTGTCTACCATTCAAATAGGCTGACTGCTGATTCTTCAGAGAAATTACTGTTTCTGCAACAGCCTGAAGTCTATGATGGCATCACTCAGACACTAAAGGTATGACAACTCCCTGAGCAACCACACAAGGTATGTTATCAGGATAATGAGAAGGAACTAGAAAGTAAACAGTGACAAAAAGCTTCACATATCCTTGAGTAAAGCATGCTAACCTCACAGCACCAAACCTGCTTGCAAGCTAAAATGATGTTTCTGCAGATACTAACTTAGTTGCAGTTTAAAGAGTACTGAACTGATAAAGAAAATTACAGACTTACATAAAATGTTCTTCATTTCACCCACCTCTTTTCAAAATTCTTTACAGAGAACTAACTATACTTTTTCCCTCCTATCAGGTATCAAGGACACAGAGCATGGTGTTACTTTAGATTGAAGTACCACAGATCAGTGGCAGTAGCAGAAAGCAACTAGTTCTACCACGGTTATTTCCGAAATGCATTGGGACCTCAACTATGAACCTGGACTCACTGAGATAAGCAACACAAATACAAAGAGGAGGAGGAGGAGGAACAAAAACAAACAAACAACAACAAAAACACAAACAAAAAAACCAAAACCAACCAACCAGCAAGTTGCTACTGGTATGTAGAACACAACAAAGCTGCAGAAGACACCGTATCTAATCTTAGGGGACATGCAAGGGAGTAAACACTGGTAAATAACAAAGAAGAGTTTACAGAAAACTAGCGAGGAAAACTCGCCTGTGTTCATGGGTAACTCCACCTGACACAAGCAGCAGCATGGGAAAAAGTACAAGCGCTAGAGTCTATGCACTAAATCTAGGAGAGAGAAACTACTCACGTGGACTGATGAAGGCAGAAACTGACCTTGAAGCCCACACCCAGATGATAATGCTGAAAGATGTCAACCATGACCGTGAAAGGAAGCTGGCTGTTACTCTGTCCCTGACGTTGCTCCTTAGGGTAATCCAAACAGCCTTCTCTTTCCTGAGCTAGGTATCAAGGTTTCATCTACAACAGCTCGGAGTAAGCAACTGTTCCTGTGACATCCTTTTTACCTCTGCTCAGTACTTCCAGTGAGAGGATGGATCCTATCAGCAGAAAGCATTAGCTGCATGATACAAATGCCTGGGGTGTGATCCTGAAATGTCTGAATGGATATGAATGTTCAAATATTTCAATGTTAACATTAATTAATTTAGGTTTTAAAATATCTGGGCAGGGCTCGCATGCAAGTTTCTACAGAACACACACTTACGGGAAGAGGCTTGGCACCATTTGCAGTCTGAAACTCAATGACAGAGCAGGCAAGCAAGACTTAGAGGATTCAAAGATAATTAGCATGGCTTCATTCACAAGTTTGCATGGGAAACAGCTGCCAGTCCAAGCTATATCTGTTCACTACACTTACAAAACACACATGCAAATTCCACTGGCATAACCACCCATGGTCCCCTAGAGGACTAGGAATCAGGACTTGTGGAGTTCATGCTGAAGACAAAAGGAAAAAATAAAACAAGTCAAATGCATCAAGTCTCCCTTCGAGATAAATTTTTAAACTGACACCTTGCTTTGTATTTTCACAGAAATGCTCTGCGTCATGATTAGAAAGAACACAGGCAGTGACCACCCTCATATCCAGGTCCTTCAGAAGGTGCCCCAGTCAGCAGCTGACAGTGGTATTAAGCAGCTTGTAATTTTGCTTGGACCACTGCTTCTTTCGGGCTTCCTTGGTAAATACCAGTAGCTCTTCCATCCATTTCCTCCCCTAGTCCAACCTGATCAGGCCCCCTTCTTTTCCTCCGCTTGTAATCAAATTTGCAGTTAAACTTATTTTAGGTCCAGTTAATATAAACTTGACTTTTGGTGAATCAGAGTAGACAAACCTATTTAATACAATAACAACTAAAAAAAAAAAAAAAATTCTATTCTTAAAGTACCTTGAGAAACTTTTAACACTATGAGATAACTTGTCACAAACACACTCCTTTGGAAACTGTATTAATACAAACAAGCTTTGCTGATACTTTTAGTTATTACTAAATCAGTACACATTCATCTCTTGCATTCTTAACCACGTTAAGGCTTCCATACTTCCAATCATAATAGTTGGCATTGCACTGGTGATGTGCTTAAGATTGACTTTACCTCTCCGCTAGGTTCTATTCCTGTCCCCTCCTTGGTTTTGTAGTTCCACCCACTCACTCTGATGTGTGATGTTTTTCTAAAGCCCTAAGTCTTGGAGCCATGACATCTCACAGGAATCTCAGCTCTTCTTTCAAAAAGGAAGTTTCTGTGCATTAGAGTTACAACAAAAAAACCCTAGAAACATGACTTTAATAGGCTTAAAAACCAAAAGGAACTGAAAAAATAGTACAAGATTAATGGCTAATAAAACCAAACACACAAGTCTGGGAAGTTTAATCCATGATTAGGGTGGGGAGGACACTGGGATTGGTGATGCAGCACAACTCTTTAGGTGGTTTTGGTTAGTCTCCCAGAATGAGAAGCTTAATCAACTATTAAATGAGCAGCTATAAGAAATGCTTTGAAAAGCATCTTAGAAAAAAATTGGAAAAAAAAAAAAAGGAGTGGGGGGGAGAGCTACAGGTTCCATATCCTCTGCATTCTCAGTTTACAAGAATAACGCTTTCTTTCACTTCTTTCCTCATTACTAGTCCTACAACCTAAAATTCTTTCTGTGTAACCACAGTAATGCAGGTTCTCAAAATTAACTTTCAGCAACAGTTCTGCAGTCTTTCTGCTGCTACAGACTTTGCTGAGGTCTGCAACAATTTTTTACTCCCCCCCTCCCCCACCCCCCCAACATTACAAAAGCCAAATGCTGTTTAGAGTAAGCAGTGGTACGACATCTTCATTGTCTCCATGAGCAAGAAGTCCAGCTCACTGTAAGAGGACCACCATATATAATCACAACTACTCCAAGTATCTTCAGTAGACATTACTAACTTACTTTTTTTTTTATTATGCCATTATTCTATATTCTATTGTATAGATAAATAAGCGCGCACTACACTTGGTCTAAGAAATTTATGGCAAAGTAACTTAAACCATAACTAATTTAATGTGTCAATACAATGTGCTTCTATAACATAGCAATCATCCTTCTCAACACATGACTGAATACAAAAAGGAATGCACATCAGATTAATTCCTTTGTACTAACTTATAACTGCCACAGCTTTATAGATGTCCAATCTGAGAAACGCTTTTAATCAGCGTCCTGCGAATAGTTCCCTTTATCATCAGACTGGACGTTTCGATTATTTCCTGACCCAATGGACTTGGGGTACGTGACAGAGTCATACTGAGCTAGCTGCCACCCAGCAATATGGCACATCTCCCCCTCACAATCCCATGCTCTAAAGACCAAGAATGGTAGCTCTGGCTTGGCTGGGGAGAGACTTAGCAGTGTATATCTATTGCTGGAGTGGCAACCAAGAATGAGGGAAAAAGAAATAAAAAAAAAATCAAAAGTTGGATGAGTCTTTGACATACTGTAATAAGTGTGTTAGATAATTGCGAAAAGATTATTACTTGAGATTTCTTAAAAAAAAAATAAATTAAGATGCAAGCCAAAAAAGCTGTCCATTCTGAGTTCACGTATTTTGTAGCAGCATTCCCTAGAAGCTGTTTTAGTTTGGGTTTGGTTTTTTTTAAATAGAAAAGGCACATTTACATTTTAGAGATGATACCTCTTTACAAAACTTTTTTTTTTTTTTTTTTTTAAACAGCAGTATCTTGGGCAAATCTGTGGAAGTATTCTTCAAAGTTACTAACAGCAGATTTTATAACTGTATTTATAACTGTTAGCCCCATCATTGGGTTGATCTCAAAATTACCCAACCAGAGCCTACAAGTTGAATGGGTGATGCTATCAGAGCTATCCCTGTTACCAATAGTCTTTTCAGGAAGCTAAAATGACAGAAACTGCTATGACAATTACAGTTCTGTAAGTGTTATATAGTTACAGAAAACATACCAGCTTTGCACTGCAGAGTTTGCATTCAAAGATGATAAAGCACTACTTCAGGTGTGTGCCTTCACCAGTTGCTATAACCCTATATAGTTAGTAGGGCTTAAAAAGCCTTTCCTGAATTGGAGCAAAAAAAAAAAATCACAAGCATAGGAATGACAGAGGACAACAGGTATATTGCAATCCAAAGAAATGCATGAGAAAGCTTTCAAAAGCGCACAATGCTCCAAAAGACTTAGCAAAAATACTAATACTGAAGCCACATGAAAAATTGCATCAGTGAAAGGTTCAGCTGTACCAACTTTTACAGATAACAGTAGCAAAAAGTACAAAAGCCATGACTTGCCCAAATTACTTATTAAAAAAGTAAGTAGAAACTTGTACTTCTGTTCTGTTCTAACTCTAACCTTGTAGGTGACAACAAAGGTTTAAAATAAAAACAAAACAACAAAATCCAAAACACAACTGCATAAAAAAACAACCAGCATCACAAAAAACCAAAGCCAAATGCCAACACACAGGAAGGAAGGTATCAAGAGCTCACTCTGTTAGCTCCAAACATTTTCACCTGAGCACAGTTTATACCAAAGCCTTGCAATCAACCACTTTAGCCCCAAAGTACGCCTTTGGACAGTTAACTTGTATTCTCACATCCTGCCTAAGGAAGAAGGAGAACACATTAACAGATGTCCTGAAGTGATGAGAGCTGCCAACAAACAGTTCACTACTTGAAGATTTCCAACATTCTTAACATCTACCCTCACTTAAAAATCAACTCAATACTGTCTTTGCAAGATGTTATCAAGTAAGAACCAATCTGACTACATACCTATTTTTTCTTCTTTTTCTTTTGGAAATCGTAAGTAAAACAACAAGAAGCAAAATAACACATTAACACCTAGTGTTAGAATCATAACATGCCTTTGTAGGGATGCACTTCATTGTATGGCCACAGGTCAGTGTTGTTTACCTAGGACTCTCTAGTTCTGTGGGGAAAAAAAATCATCATTCCCATAAATGAACACATTTAAAACTGAACATTTTATCAGACTGCTTTGCATCATTTCTAGTTTGCCAACTGAGAACACAGAGAAGAAGTAGAGAGTCAAAGTTTAATAGCTAAGCATCTACAAGGACCTGAGAACAATACCAATATTCATTAAGAGGCCAATCTCAAACTGCCTTCTCATATTTTCAACACAAGCACCCTATTAATACATTTTCTAACCTTAGCATAACTCTTATGTTTTCATCCCAAAGCACACACACACACTGGTAAAAAGTTCCCAAAATTATGACAGCTACATGCCACACACAACAACAACAATCCAACAACAAACAAACCCCAACGCGCACACACACAAAAAAAACCCCACAAAAAAAATATTTAAAAATAAATCTCAAGGAAGCTATATATTGTGCCTTGCCAACCACAGTGAATTGCACAGCCAGGAGTTGCAACAGCCAGATTTAGCTTTGTACAAGCTAACAGGATTCCTTTGTAAATTTAACTAGAAGTACAGGCAACAAACGCCTGTGGAAATTTGAACCACAACTCTCCAGCAGTAAAGATTGCTTCCTCCAAGAATGAAACAGTAGCAAATGAAGACTATTAGTGGACTTCTTACACCGCTTTTAAAACGCCTGTAAGTCATCAGGTTCTCTAGTCAGCATTATTAAATTTCTGAAATAGCAGCAAACATTAAAAGAAAAAAGTAAGGCCACAGCTCTTTCTGAGCCTGCCAATTAATAATTAAAGGAGGAAAAAAGCCAACTAAAGAGAGACCGTATTGGAAGCCAGCTGAACGTACAGCTACGTTTGTTTCAGGTCCTTTTCCCTCATGCTTGGAGCACCGTGGCTTGTGAAGAAAGAAGGAAAAGCGTGCTTCGGGTCTGTCAACGCTAACCCAAGGATGAGCTCTGAAGGGCTTCTCGTTAACAAGAGGGACAAGGACTGGGACACGGAACCCGCAAAGCGGAGAAAAGGCAAGGGCAGGAGATGAGGAAACGCATCCAGGATCTCGCAGGACGGCAGGACACTGCTCAGCCCCGATTGCTTCTCCTTCTTTTTCCCTCCTCAGAAGCAGGTTCCTGCTCCTTAACGATAAGATCAATCATAATTTTTCACCTTCTGTAGCCACACTTACCACAATCCAATTAACGTTACTTTAAAACGCCAAAAGCCGAGAGGGCTTTTTGGAACAGAGTTTTCTAGAAGACACGGGTTTGCTAAAGCATCTGGACATAACCTGAAACGCCATGCGAAAAAAAAAAAACAAACCAAAACACAAATCTGAATCGCGCGTTAAAACCTGAATCGCGTGTTAAAGGGAACACCTCCTCCCTTCTCAAAAATGCTCCATGAACTCTTCAGACCCCGGCTAAGCCCAACGCGCAGCTACAGCACGGTGCAGCCCAGGCGTGCGTTGGCCGCCCCTGCACTCCGGCGGGGCAGCCGAACACAAAGCACCTCGGTGGGCAAAGCAAACAGCAGCCGAGGCTCTGCCAGAGCCCTGACGAAAGCTCGGCGCACGGTGCCGGCTGCCAGAGACGGGGAGAGCAGCGGGAGGAGACGGGGCTCGCACAAAGACTGCGGGCACAAAACGCCCTCTCCCTAGCAGACCCCCTGGGACCGGGAGCTAGGGCCGCCTCAGCCTGCCCGGATGGTTTCAGGGGGCTGCAGGGCAGATGGTGCCTCATCGACCGACCACTACCCCTGTCCCGGAGCGCGTCCCCCCCCACCCCGAGCAGAGACAGGAGCAGCCGCGACAGGAGCAGCAGCCACTGCCGCCCCCTCCCCACCGCGCCCCGCACGAACAAAGCCCCCCATGCTCACCGGCAACAGCCGCTCACCGTCCTCTGCCCTCACACACCCGCTCCTCCTCCCGCTTAAAATCCAAGCGCAGGGGTGCGGGCTGGTCAGTGCGGGAGGTTGTCCCCCCTGTAACTCATTCAGCGACGAAACCGGGTCCCCTCTCAGAGAGCCCGTGGCCGCGCCCCGGCTCTCTCTGTGCTCTGGGCTCCGGCTTAATCTCCAAACTTCCTCCTCCTACCGTCCGGGCAGGGGAGTCTGTGAAACTCCCCTCCTCCATACAGCTCCCGCAGCCGAGCCGCTGTCTCAGCCCCTCCCCAGGGAGGCCCGGCGCGGACCCGAGCTGTAGCTGACTCCGCTCCTCTTCTCCTCCTCCTCCTCCCCCGGAGGCTGGGAAAGGGGAGGGGAAGAGAGAACAACCACTCGGACTTGTCTCTGGAACCGAGCCAAAGAGAGCAGTCGGATTACAGCCCCGAGAAGAAGACGGGTGGAGGGGGGGGGGAATTTTCAAAAATCAGCTACTGTTTTCAGTCAGGGAACAAGCACTCGGCTTTCCTGCCCTCCCTCTGCTGTCGGGGCACCGCCTCCCCGCCCGGCCGGCAGCCCCATCCCCGCCTCGCCGAGCTCTCCCCCGGCTCCTCTCCGCCATCACAGGTTTTCAATTCAATGATCTAACGCACAACATTGGTATTAAATAGTGAGAGCTTTTGCAAAGGAGTCAGAACTGCTAAAGTGAGAACGGGGTAGGTCCCCTCAGAAATACGGTCCGTTAAAAGCAATTTCAAAGAGGTTTTAGAGACTACACCTGTGTCCTGGCAATCTGCCTGGCCATCTTCTTTGAAAAGGTGAGTTTAAAGTTACTTTTTTTTTTTTTTAATGTTATGTAAGACACGCATGAAGAGAGAAACCACTTCAATAAAGTCTGAATTCTTCACACATGTTCAGTGGTCCTTACACTTCTGAGCCCTAACAAAGTCCTTATTTTCCTGCAACGCCTTGTTCCGTACTTCACATTCAGTAAAACTCTGTTGCTTTTGTTCTATAACATAGTTACATTCATGCTAATATACAACATGGGGAATATGAGGAAATTTGGAAGGTTAGAATGGCTCATAGTTTTTAAGATGTCAAAACAAGTAATTACAGCAGTCATTCAGAAAAGCAGGAAGTTTCAGTGTGTGCCCTCATCTTACCTGTTCTCACTGGAATCCTTTAAAAATTTTTTTACAAAGTGCTCTGGCAGGGTCTGCTTCTGTAACTCAAAAGCACCTTCCCAATATGCACATTGAATATGCTTTAGACCAGTGATGAATTTTAAAAGATTAACACATTTGTGAATTAATTTTGGCCACATTTTAAACCAAAGGTTTGCATTTTGTAAGTGGGACTATATTAGCTCTCAAGAACAAAAACCAACCAAACAAAAAACCCAAACAAACAAACCACAAACAACAAAACCCTAACAAACACCCAACTCAAGTGCTTTAATGACAGTCATTCTCACACATAACATTTATTCACACTGCAGAATTAGAACATAGCTATCACAGAGGGATAAGTCCTGCTTCACCCCTTCTTCACTGTCCTATCAGGTAGGAAAGGCATATCACAGAAGGAAAGGCATATAACAGACTCCACAGTTAATATTGTAGAATGGCACTCTACAAAGTCAGTCAATGGGGCAGATGGGGAAAGGGCAAGTAATTTCAGATGTGACTAGTTGCTCCATTAAACTCAGCGCACTGGCTGTGGCCTCCTGCACTGTGTGTCTACTTCAGCTCTGAATTCCACATCCAACTGAACACACATTCTTGCCTCAGCACATTACACTCTGGCCTTGTGCTGGGGACAAAACTTTGGCCTTCGTTTGCACACCAATTAAAAAAAAAAAAAAAAAAGAAGAGGCAGCAAAAACCTCTCCAATGAAACAATGAAACTACTGGGAGAGAAGCATTTGTAAGTCTTTCCCATTGGGGGAATCAGGGAATGTTTTTCCTTTACGAATAGAACTTTCAAATATAATAATAAAAAAACCTACTGCTTGATGCATTTAACTTGGGCCAAATTAAAACAAATGAAAATGCACACACATCCCCAAATGGGAAATATAAGAACAAAACCCCCAAACCACTGAGTATTCCAAGTTCCTTTAAGAAACTGTGCAGTCTCTGCAAATATGTTTTAAAGGCCTTACATGATCTCTTCCATATGGAGCTTGTTTTTCCTCAGTGCTGTGACTAACAGGAAAAATCTTCAAGAGAAGTCTCTTCCTCTCTCTTCATCCTTATACCTCCCTTTCCCCAAAGGACAGGCCATGAGCCAATCTGTTTTCTGTTTGCTTGTGCTAAAAATAGCATTCCAGTGAACTGACCAAATACCTCCAGTTTTATGTCAACTGACGGACAGTGTACAATCATTGCTATAGAAACAATGATAGAGGTTTAAAGCTTTCTAACACTGTAACACAAAACACTGTATCTGAAGAACCACCCATTTTTTTGTGGAAGTAGACACATGGACAAACCCTGGGAACTCTTCTCTCTGAAGGTACATCCAGGTGACTATTGGTAAAAGGACATGAATAACACAAAGACTGTGGTCAGGCAAACTTTTCTGCTCGGTATTGCTTGTGCACCAGAAGATCTGTGGCACAGGTGGGACCACCATGTGTTGTGGCAGCTGCCAAACAGCTGGCTAAGTTGCCTTGGTAGCACTCTTGCACACAGGCAAGAGACAAGCCTCCACTCTCCCAGCCTCCATCTTTTTCAGCATGCATCTTTTTCGACTCACTCTCACAGCATCTCTCATACCCTCAGTGCAGTAGGACTCCTGCCTTCCGCTCACACAAGGTGGGATCCAGCTCCATCCATCAGCTCTTTACCTCTGTCCCTCCTGCTGCCTCTATAGTCAAGAACTTGCACCGCTAATGAGTTGGTATCTTCTGCACTGGTGGTCAGGACATGCCTTCATGTACCATTTAAAAGTGGATTGCTTACTACAGTTGGGAAATTGTAGCCTAAGATTATTTTACCCTTTGGGATATTACTTTCTTGTAAGAAGTCTGCTTGTATCAGCTAGCCTACCAATAGCTTTGTACATATACATATGATCTCAATCATAGCATTTCTTTACATCACCAGGACTGAATTGCACCAGTCATCACATTAATGTTTTTCTTGTCTTGGCTGTGACTCAGCAAAACTCTAAGCAATGCTTTTAAATGCAGAGAAATCTGTGTAACTTCAGTTTTGCTGACTGATGATAAATTTCAGCATTCACTTGAAGAGAAGCACAAGTTTATCCTGAGTTAGAATCTGAAGAAAAAATAGTCTGTCCCTATAACAGCAGAAAACTGTTACTTGTAGACACTCAAACAAACACTTAAAAGACAAAAAGGTTAATCACAGATTTGATTGTCTGGTGAGGAACGTGGGATCCGTTGAAGCAAGCAGCCGCAACCATGCCATGCACAAGAGTGGTAAGGCAGGGAAAATGAATGTAATCTCAACCTGGGCACTTCCCTGTTAGCCTGAATTAAAATAAAATTTAAAAAAATAAAAAAAAAAGCAACCTGAAATGTGCTTCTTGTCTAGCATCCAAATTAATTATTCCACCCACGGCGCAGTTGAATTGGCAGGGACAAGTACACTCATTTGTTTTGCAAAGCAGTATTATTAAAGATTTTTTTAGAGCTATGCCCCCTTTTAATAGAACATAGTCTTTCATGTATACTAATGCCAAGGAGTACACAACCATTCCAGTAATTATATGTTCCAGTAAAACCTTTAATATCAAATAAAATGCTATCGTACCTACTTTATGCCTGGGTCCTGTAGGTATTCAACTGCCTCCGAGTTGATGAGATAACTGTATGAAAAAAAAAATAAATTGGGAACCTGTTTAAGTCTTTACAGCAACAGCTGCTAAAACTTTTAATCACACTACAAAGTTCAAAATGTCTTATTCCCAATCTTACTACAAAATTTAATTGGAAGTACTTTAAACACAATAGGACTTTGTGTGCCACTTGCCTTGGAAAACAAATAGTGCACATAAAGAATGGGAGTAAGATGGTGAAGTTTAGTGGTTACAAGTATGAAGACTGTCAACATAAGAACAAGATACTGTACAGAAGAAATTGACTGAACTTAATCTTTCTAGGGAGAGGGTTTCCCTTCTTTGTCTGGGAATGTTTCCATGCAGAAGTAAATATCCTGGAGATCACTTGCTTTTCCACATAGCAGCACTGCTTGGATCCTCCACAAATACAACTGTATTTCATAAAAAAAAGCACATAGACCAGATGCAGTTTTCAGGAAATAGACTTCTGGTAAATTCAAAAGCTAGCAAAATTATATTGTCAACTCAGATCCCAAATTCCTTACAAGTCTTGGTCCTTAAGCACAACCTCCATCCACTTCATTACACTTTCTTAAGCATTGTGGTAGATAACATCCTTTTACATTTCCCATCCGTTCTCCTCCAGAAAGTTTTTCTGCTGGCTTGTTCCTGAAAATATTCACATCTACACTCTTGCAAACAAAAAATACATTTCAGTTTTACAAGGGCTTATTTTCTTTCCAATGAAATTTTCTGAGGCTTATTTTATGCTATAAGGCTAGAACTAGGGAGTTCATTTCAACCTTGATGGCCTTCAGTCACCCTGTTGTAGAAGAAAGTTACCACTAGTTCCATACTCCTCGTATGAAAGCGACCAGGTAAAGATGAACCGATGCAAGATGCTTATCCTTTTTCTCTTGACAGGACACTCAGAAGCACTCAAAATAAAGCTGGAGCAGGAGCCCAACCCTTGCTTCTTCTCTATCCAGTTATTCACACAGCAGACAGGCTTAGCGGGCACAAGGGTGGTGCTTTTGTCTCAAAATTCAGCTGCCTCTTTTTAGCGTAAATTGATTATTCAGAAAAAAGTGTTAAGACATGTCACAAGGAAGCTTTTGGTTTGTGTGTTCGATTTAGAGGCTACAAGATCATGCCCTTTAAAAGAGTTTTTTTCTTGCTTCATGCTTTGTGGTGAGTCCACAGACAACAAGAGGCAAGGTCAAATCTGAGGTCTTAAGAGCACAAGAAAGAGTACATTAGAGTTGCTTTATGCAGCAACTAAGAGTTACTTTTAACTGCTGCTAATAAAAGTGGCTCAGATGGCAGATGAACTCATCTGATTACAGGAATCCACTTCATCTTAAAGGACACTCCTTCAAACATATAACCACTGGTTTCTTCTGGCTCACCTAGTCTAGGTTATTAAAGGAACTTTTACTACTGACATGAAAATTGTGCAGTTCTCTACTTCCAGCTGTGTTAAAAGAGCACAATGCTCCATGATAATTAGACTAATTGTTTTAAACTACCATCTGAATAATGAGTAGCAACCATACTTTTTTTTTTTAGGCAATAAACCAAATTCAGCCCCTGAATAACTGTTCTGACATCACCAACCAGTCTCTGGAGTATTGCTCTCAAGCACAACCGGCCTGAGATGCTCCCTTGCATTTAGTCTGATTTGCTGCCATCAGAGTGATGACCCCAGAGCAGGCAGTTTGCAAGAGCAGTTCTCTGGGCATGGATCAGAGATGATCCTGAGGGGCAGATTTGCAAGAGGGAGCTAAGAGGACTGTAATCTCCTTTGCTGTATCACTGTCTAATGCAGCACACATTCCCAATCACCTATCAGATGACTGCTGTGCCAACATCCAGCCATCCCAATCCTCATCAAAGCTGCATCCTGTACTGTCCTAAGATACTAGCACAGCAAAAAAAGCTATCTTGAGGAAAGACTTTCCTATCTTTTAGTATATTCTAGGAGTGGCAAAATCCAAGCAGGTCATGGGCAGCAGACATGATTCATCACAGCCCTCAGGCAAGTTTAAATTACACTGAAAAACACAGGCTCAGCCACTGTAGACCGGTCAGGGGAAGGTGATATATCAGATGCTATCAAGTCAGAAAAAAGATTTAACAAACCTGCTCTGGTTTCATTCTGCACATATCTACATGAGTGCAGACAAGGCAGTGGAAAAGGAAGTCCCAAATCTTTATCAGGAGTTCTAACGATCAAGGCTGTTAACTCCCAGATGGGAACTTGCATTTACCTCGGTCAATACCTATCCAGAAGAATGATGTAAGCCCTAAAATGAAGATCTACCATTGACAAAAATACAGAGAATTTCTCATAGTTTTTACAGACCTTGCTGCCTACAGTATGGATAGATGCTTTTGATTCTTTAAGAGCTACATATAGAAAAGCAAAAATGCAAAGCATTTTTAAACAAAGGGAATAAAAAGGCAGTACCTCAACCTCAGACAAGGGGGACTGAATGCAGAAAAGAGACCTCAGTGAAATAAAGATATAAGAAAGAAAAACAGAAGAAGAAAGTGAAAAAAAAAAACCAAACCACAAAACAAACCACAACAGGCAAAACAACAAACCTTAAAGTGTTATATTCAGTGATTTGTTATGATATGTCATGTTAATTTCTTTTATTTAGTGTAGAAGGTTAACACAGAAGGCTGGTACAGGAGAACAACCTAAAACTAAAACCAGAAATTACATCATTTATAAAAGGCAGTGTATTGCAGCATCTTATAGATACTTGTTTATATGACGTGGCCTATGTTGGTTATTCTCTCTCTGGTCACAAAGGAATTATCTATATTTAAAAAAGTATGAAATTTGAATGTTAATGTAACAGAAAAATTTCCTGGTAATTCTGGGGCATAACTGAGTACCTATTTTCAATGTTTGGAAAGAAGAATTCCACCAGTCAAGCCGCCAGCACACTGTATTATTATTGCAGATGCAAGCATTACAAAATAAAGTCACATCAAAAACCGGTGTCTTTGGAAACAGCATATCAGAGACTCACAGAGTCTCTTTCAGAGACTCTTTCAGAGACTCTTTCAGACACTTTCAGAGTGTCCCAGAGAAAACAATGCCCAACTTTCACTGAATACTGTTACTACATTACTGTGCTTAAGATATTGCAGATGAAATCACCTTCAGAGTATCTTTTCCTAGCCACACACAAAGTAACTGATGCAAGAAAGAGAAAAAAGTCTGCTCCATTTCCTCAAGCCTTCAACTTTATGATGCATCTGGCCCAGGACAGTGTCTCACTACATCACTTTGAACAAAAAAAGCCAACAAACACATCTGTTAACTGACTGTAAATCTGAGCAGCTGTGTTGTGAGTCATTTCAGGACTGGCTAATAATTGGATAAACAATTGTAATTGTGCTCCATGAAACTCCCATGTTTTCTTTCTTTCTTGGCATCTTCTCTCATGAAAGCTGTGCAAGTTAGGGTGCAACCACACAAATTCAATCAGCTGTGACAATGTTTACCTAATACCTCTAGTCTACCTACCATCATGAAGTACATCTTGGTTCTGGATAACTAATAGTAATAATTTCCAAACATTCCAAATCCAGTGATCAGAAACTTACTTACAGAGTGATATTTTTGAAGGCCCTCAGATAATATTGCCATTTATTGTCTATACTGCAATAATGCTCACAAGGTACAGTGACCAATACACTGAATACACTATCTGTAGAAAATGAAAAGGTGATCTCTACAACAGAGAATTTGCAATGTAAGTGATGTTGAGTGTGTCCCGAACCTTTGAGTAAATGCAGCTTAAATTTCAACAGGAAAGGAGGTATTTTTTTCTTGATCAGTGGTCTTCTACCTATGGTATACTTTTAGGAGACTTTGAAAGATAACTGAAAAAAGGAGGGTTACTTTGGTAGACTGAGAGTCACTTTACAGGGGTCCACAAATTTGAAAAAAGAGTGAAAAATTTTAAAATATTGATCTAGATGAATTTACAAATTAAGCCATGGTGTTAGATTCTTGTTCAATTATTTGGTGGGATTATAACCACATGACTGGCTAAGCAAGAGAAGCAATCACCCTGGAAAGTGTACTGAAAGGGGGCAGTATTCCTGAGCCCCACGGACTTCTGCTGCTTTCCAGCAAATGACCACAGACTCACCCATGCAGACTGAACAGTTAGCAGCAGCAACTGGAAGTAAAACTAAGAGAAGGGCCAATGCAAAGCACTGGAAAAAGGAAAATTAAGATCTGGGGTCTGTAAAAATCTATAAAATTTACTAGTAGATAAAGTAATTCCTGTTAAACCTTATGATGTTTATAGGAAAAGTTTGTCTTGTGAAGACCCGCTACAGGTGAGAAGATAGCTTTGCTGCTGTGAATAATTCAGCCAATGATAGCTTTGCCAGTGCTATAAACATAGTTTCAAGCTGGTTTATTGAACAAATACTGCTAGAAAAAGCTCTGACACCCCTCCAGCTGCATATTTCTTTTCACCTACAAGACACTGCTATAAGTTGCACAGGACTTCTCTGTTTATCTAGGCAAAAAAAAACCAAGAGTGCTTATGCCTGAAGGCTAAATTTGCTTTGATACCTAACACGACTATCTGCTTTGCCGTTCCTGAAGGAAGGTCCTCACAGGTGTGCTTCCCAAAAGACAACCATATCAGTGTTGCACACTGCTGCACAGAGCTCCCTTAATAAGAGTGCATGATAACAAGGTTAGGAGATGTCCCAGTAGAGGAACAAGTCCAAATGTGCAGGGACAGCCAGGGGCAAAACAGAGAGTCCCAGGGCTGATGTAATATAGACAAAAAGCTAAACAAGGCTGGTAAGCCTGTACATTTGTTTTTTATCTGCAGAGTGAATGTCTGTTTTAACTACAACATGTTGCTATGGCCAACAGATGTTACACTTATTCTGAATCTTATGGACTGGTATGACATAAAACTTTCCTTGGAAAGCAATACCTATAGATGTAGACACTGTTGTTTGCTTCTTTATATAAAAACAAGTAAGTCACAGAGATGTCTCTTCATCTACCATACAGCTCATGTGCATGGTAGACAAAGAAACACTTTTTCAGCATGTTTCTCAGAATGAGGTCCCTTTTAACAGTCATTAACAAGCAAAGAATAGAATCACAGAATTACTGACACTGGAAAAGACCTCTGAGATCATCAAGTCCAGCCTATGACCCAACACTGCTACATCAGATAGACCATGGCACTAAGTTCCACATCCAGCCTTTCTTTAAAAACGTTCAGGGACAGTGACTCCTCCACCTCCCTGGGCAGTCCATTCCAATGTCTGATCACTCTGTCTGTCAGGAAGTGCTGCCTGATATCCAACTGAAACCTCCCCTGGTGCAGCTTCAGGCCATACCCTTTCATCCCATCACTAGTTGCCTGGGAAAAGAGCCCAACCCCCACCTGACTGCAACCTCCCTTCAGGTAGTTGTAGGGAGTGACAAGGTCTCCCCTGAGTCTCCTCCAGGCTAGACAACACCATCTCCCTCAGCCTCTCCTCATAAGACTTTCCCTCTAGTTCCTTCACCAGTCTTGTCGCTCTCCTCTGGACCTGCTCCAGCACCTCAATATCCTTCTTGAAGTGTGGGGCCCAGAACTGCACACAGTATTCAAGGTGAGGCCTCACCAGTGCTGAGTACAGGGGGAGAATCACATCCCTAGTCCTGC